>VSMD01084269.1:43486-394334 GCA_008750895.1 Mirza zaza
GGGGGCTCACATGGAGTGGGGGCACACATGGAGTGGGGGCTCACATGGAGTGGGGGCTCACATGGAGTGGGGGCTCACATGGAGTGGTGGCTCACATGGAGTGGGGGCTCACATGGAGTGGGGGCTCACATGGAGTGGTGGCTCACATGGAGTGGGGGCACACATGGAGTGGGGGCTCACATGGAGTGGGGGCTCACATGGAGTGGGGGCACACATGGAGTGGGGGCACACATGGAGTGGGGGCTCACATGGAGTGGGGGCTCACATGGAGTGGGATCTGGGAGCAGGGCAGTTGCGGCGCCTGGGATGCTGCTGCAGCCAAGCCCACACCCTCTGACTGTCTCCCTCTGCTTTGCAGCAGGAAGAGGTGGCGGAGCAGCTAGTGGGCAGTTGGCGCCCCCCCTGCACAAGCCTCCACCCCAGAGGCTAGTCCCGCACTCCACACGTTCGCCATGATCGCCACCGGTGGCCTGCTGAGGATTTCCGCCAGAAAGCAGGATCCTCTCCGCCCCCCCAGCCAGATCCCCAAGCGCAAGCGGAAAGCTAAGAAGAGGCGCAAGAACGACGTGGTGGTGGTGAAGGGCAAGCTGAAGCTGTGCTCCATCTCGGGGCTCATCGCCCTTTGCGGGATCCTGGTGCTGCTGGTGGGCATAGCCATGGCGGTGGTGGGCTACTGGCCCAAGGCCAACGGGGCCAGTAAGGAGGGCGGTAAGCAGCTGCCGCCCGCGGGCAGCGGCCCGCGCGTCCCAAACGCGGCCAATAGCGGCAACAGCGGCAGCAAAAACCGGTCCCGGAGCCCCTCGGGGACAACGGACGGTGTCAACTCCAGTTCCGTGGGCTCGCCCAGGGGCACGCCCGCGGCGCGGCCGGCCGCCCCGTCCTCCTCCCCCGCGTCGGTGGGGTTCTTCTTCCGCGTCTTCTCCGGCTACCTGCACTCTGACAAGCTCAAGGTCTTTGGGCCCCTCATCATGGGCATCGGCATCTTCCTCTTCATCTGCGCCAACGCGGTGCTCCACGAGAACCGGGACAAGAAGACCAAGGTCATCAACCTGCGCGACCTCTACTCCACCGTCATCGACGTGCACAGCCTCCGCGCCAAAGACCTGGCGGCCGCAGCCACCTCCTCGTCGGCCTCGGCGCCCTCCGGGGCCACGCCGCTCAACGGCTTCCTCAGCTACGTGCAGTCGCGCGGCCTGGAGCTGCAGCCCGGGAGCTGCTGCGGCGCCGGGGACGCCTTCGGCGCGGCCGCGCTGCTGGCCAAGGGCTCGTGGCCCCACCCCGCGGCGCTGGCCGGCGGCGGGGCGAGGGGCGCCTCGTCCCCGCCCGACCTGGCCTCGTCCCCGCGCTGCCCGCGGGAGCCCCCGAGCCTGGTCGAGGCCGTGTACAGCATCTATCGCGAGCGCTCGGGTGGGGCCGGCCGTCGCCGGGCCGCAGCTGCCGCCGCCGCGGCCGCCACCGCCACCGCCACCGCCGCCGCGGCCGCCAGCAGTAGCAGCAGCCCGGCGCCCTGCAGCCCACCCGAGAGCTGGGGGCGCCAGAGCACCGCCAGCTCCCTCGTGGGCTCCTCGCTGAGCGCCTTCGCGCTGCTGCCCTTGCAAGGGGACCGCGACCGGGACGCGGACGCAGAGGGCGCGGGCTGCAGCTGGCAGAGGCCTCCCGGGGAACGCGGCTCCCGGGAGATCCCGCGGGGCGAGCTGGACCTGAGCCTGACCAGCCTCCGCGGCGCCGAGGGCGGCGCGCGCCGGGCGCACGGCGAGCTGGGGGAGCCCGAGGGCGCGGTGGCGGCGCGCGCCGCCAGGGGGCAGGGCGGCTGCCTGCCCAGGACCGGCCGGTACGCGGCCTGGCGGCGCCGCAGCACCAGCGGGCTCCCGGACCCCCGGGCGCCGTCGTCCCCCGAGCCTCCGCCCTCCCCGGGCAGCGAGGACCTGGACTCCAGCCTCCTGGCCAAGGCCGCCTCGCCCTCGCCTCCCCCGCAGTTGGAGGGCTCGCCCCCTGCCAGGCGCGACTCTGGGAGCTCCCCGTCGGATGACCCATCCGTTAGCAATAAGGGCTACACCGCTCTGCGGGAGGCCGGCACCCCGTCGGAGTCGGCCGCGGACGCAGTAGCCGGCCAAAGGCAAGGCTGCGCGGCCGCCGCCGCCCCGGGTGCGGAGCAGAGCCCCCCGGAGGGTGCCGGCCACGAGACACCCGCGGCTGGGCCGCCTCAGCCGGTGCAGAGGCAGTTTACAAACAAGGAGAAACTTTTCATGATCTCCCGGTCTCACGCCCCCGCAGGGGTAGAAGAAGGAGAACTGGAAAGCACTGGCACTTAGGGAAAGGGAAAGAGGAGGGGAAAGGAGAGGAAATGGGAAAAGCGCCCACTTGAATCAGTGCAATAACAGGTCCCTCTTTCCTTTGTGGACTGATCCGAGGACATCATTCAATATCCAAAGAGCTGCAGAATGTTATCCTTGAATTGCGTTCGCAAGATTCCTGTAGATATAACTCCAAGCAATTTTTTTTAAAGAGCAAACTAGTCTTTTTATGTCCGATGGTGATTGTATGTTCCATGAAAACCAAATGTATTAAAAGGTCAGCAACCTAGTTCATTAGATAAAATTCTCTTAATTTTCTTAGGATGAAAATAATATATTTTTGACAGTAACTGTGCACTTTACTCCAGCTTTTTTTTTTATCCCTAGTTTCCCTAACCCGTGTACTCTGCCGCTGGTTTTGTCCATAGCTGCTTGTGAATGACAAGCTTTTTTCTCCCTCCCTTTGCGGAGCATAGAAGAGTTTGTCGCAGTTCTCTTAGAATTGATCTTGCTCAATGAAGTCAAAGCCAAAAGCATGAGTAATTCAGGAAAGAGCACTTTCCTCGCCCTACCCTACTCTGCTCACCCAACTGTCCAAAGGCCTCTTTATTTTTTAAAAGGGCATATGCATTTTGCTACTAGGGTATGTTGTGCAGGTTGGAGAGGACAGGAGCCAGATGGACTGTTATAATTTCTAAGTTCACAATATTAAGTACACCGTGCTTTATTGAGTGTTATCACACCTGTATTGAAAATAGCATTAATATTTAAAATCTTTTTTAATAAAAGAAGTTTCCAAACAGTGAAACATAATATGGCCTCAGTTTGCTTTGTAGCTAGTTCATCTGGTACATCTAAAATAATTTTCTGTGACACTGCTACTAGGACTGTGGTTATGTTCCCCCAAAGTACTCAGTGCCATCATCACTCAATCCATTTACAGTAAATTTTTAACTTAAAATGTAGGGTAGTATTTAACATTTGGGAGTTTCTCTTTCAAATAAAATGAAACGTTAGATAAATAGTCATTTTCAATACTTCTAGTTTACCTCGAAGTATTAATTTACAGAGCAGCAGGCTTAATAGTCCTTTCTCCTCCTCTTAGATTTCACTATTTGATTTTGATTTTAAGTTCATGATCTTGAATCCATGGCCTACATAGGCAAAAAGATAATGTTTTAATAATTTGACAGATTGTTTACAATTGATGTTATTAAGAATTAATTAGTTAATTTTCAAGAACAGTAGACAAGATGTGGTCATGTTAGTCCCCATGGGTGAAGCAGCTGGTCCTATGGACAGTGTGTAGATTCAGGACTGAGACTGGACCTCAGCTCTTGGTATTGTTACCTGTGTAGCCTTGTACAAGTCACAAAACCCGAGTCTCCATCATCTGATCTGTAAAGGTGGTTATTGAAATTATTATTACCATTATAACGTTGTCTGAATGCATGCTGTAGAAGAATGAGCCTTCCCTTGATTTAAGCTCAAGAAAGTGTAGGCTGAAATTTGGGATATCCACTTAATATCTGCATAAACTTAGACAAACCACTAAATCTCTCCCGGCCTCTGGTGGATGATACAATCTCTATGATCTCCCTCAGCTCTAAAAGCCTTACTTAAGGGTGCTGATTTTTTCCTGGGTATAACCATACCATATTTGTGCACATAACTTGGCAAAAAGTGAGTATACTTCATAAACTACCCTTAGTGTAACGTTCTGTAATAAATTCAAAGGATATAATTTATTCCCAGATTGGATCTGCATTAAGCTAATAAGTCACTTTAAGGCTGTGGATTAATAAATATATTGGGCCTTTCTATATAGCAAAAATGAGTTGCCATTAGTGAGGGACAAGCAAGTGTAATGAGACCTCCAGGTAGTGTTAAATTTCAGCAGTCCCAATTGCTTCAGCACTCTTCCAAAACAAACTCTAAATTTCCCTAGGTTTTCTTTCCTATTACCTTGCATGTTGGGATAATTTATATACTGAGAAAGTTTGTTATTTAAAAGGAAAAACAGGTTCTAAAATGGAAAAACAGTGTTCTGTTTTTCTAAAAGGAAAAACAGTGTTCTGTTTTTCTAAAAGGAAAAACAGTGTTCTAAAATGCTGTTTGCAGTCCTCAGAAAGCACACTATGACATTTACCAAATAATAAAGCCACTACCTCTAGTTCAACTAAAGAGGTGTGGGTAAAATAATATTTATTAAAAACTTTAGAAAATTCACTCTAACTAACTGATTAGACTTGATACCGATTGCCTAGTTATATTAATCAGATTAAATGAAAACTTCTAGCTCATGTTGATCCTCTGAAATTAAATAATTTCAGCAAACTAACTTAGTTCGGTATCAAGTTGCATCTATCTTAACCATTGAACGATTTATATATTTTTTTTCTGAAGATGAAAAAGGATGAGCTCAATTTTCCAAATCTTGTGAGGAGCTTGGGATTTTCTCAGACTTCAAAAAATCCTCTGAAATTATGAGTATAGTACTTCACAATCTTAACTTTCATAGGAGCAGAATGTTCTACAGTGACAATGCTGGTTTTTACTCATTTCTTGCTGTGGGCTGAGCATGAGTTTTCATACATGTTATCTCAATGCATCCTGACAGCAACTCTGTAGAAGTAGCATTATTATCATCCCCATTTTGCAGAGAAAGAAGCTGGAAGTCAGAGTGGTTGAGTCCTTGCCCAGGGTTACACTGCTGGTTGTGGTGGAGCCAGGAATTGTACAGAGCTTTGTGGATTAGGTGATTCTGTTGGCAGATGCCAAGCTGAAATTGGCATTTCTGGGGACAATCAAAATACTTTCTACCTTCTTAGCTTCCCCCTAGATGCTTTTCCAGAACCATTTTTAGAGAAATATGGAGAAATGTTAGGATGCACAATCAAATAAAAAGCTGAAGTTTGTAAATTTTGGACTGTAATAAATAAGTTTTTTCTAAGTGACTTTGTGAGGGTTTTTGTACCCAATAAATAGGAGTATTTGAAGGGACCTTATAGATTATGGAATCCCTCCACCTTTTACTTATAAATGATGTTGCTAAGATTTAGAAAGATGTATGATTTTGTCAGAGGCAAAGAGCAATGGCAGGATCCAGTGTTAAAATAATCGGAACAATTGGTGTGATTGATTTCCCCCCTGAATTTCTATCATATACCAGCTGGGTGACCATAGGCAAGCCACTTAGCTTTTCTGTGTCTCAATGTCCTTTTCCACACAATAGGAATCATAATGTACCTACCTCACAGGACTGGAGTGAAGATTAAATGAACTAATGGGCATGGCATTGGTGTTATAAAAAGGTCTGTTAGTTTTATTTAATTTAAAATAGAATCAATTGCCAAACAATTTTTAGATGGCCTTCCTTCTTATTAACAGAATAATTTTAGATTAAAAACCTAAAGTGTAAGGCAACATAGCATAGTGACTCAAAGTGTGACTTGGAGCGGTTACATAACATTAGAGCAGGGTTTTCACATCTATTAAATGGAGATAATAAATAGCATTTGACTCATAGAATGAATTATTTAAATGAGGACTAAATAAACTAACATACATAAAGGACTTAGAACAATTCCTGGCACACAAAAATTCAGTAAATGTTAAGTACTCTTATTAAGGCGCAATACAGAAAAGTAATTAATAGGCTAAATTTACTGCTCAGTTGTTAGGGACAACCATAAACTTATTATACCGAAGTCTTTGTAATTTAGATATATCAAAAATAAAAAAAAAATAGACCTTTAAAAATGAGGACTTACTAGAATAAAGAATTAACAAGAGCTAGATATATGCTCCTCCTGGTCCCATGGTAAAAGCATCCCATAACAGTCATGAATGCCCAGACTGGCTTACTTGGCTGTATTGAGCCACAATTATTCCATTTCCATTTATTGAGGCTTATCGAATTAGAAAGGCCAGGCAAGTCCCTGAGGTCCCAGCCTCTGTCTGTTAGAAAGTCCCAAAGTAAAGATCAGGTGCTTTATTGATTTATTTAAATTGTCTAGACAAAAGTTTTTCTACTGGTTTTCTCTTTACTCATTTTGGGTTCCCTTTAAAGCAGCAGTTCTGATTTTTTTTTTTTTTTTAGCTAGAGAACTTTTAAAAACCTTCCAACACATCAAATTAGTACAAACTAAGTATATGAATTTGTATTTTAATTAGAATAGTAGTTTTGCCAAGATAAAAAAAATATATTTCACAGTCAAGTAATTTATAAATATGACCTTCTTATATTAAGGGTTGCAGGTTAAGGTTGATATTTTTCTTATTCATAACAAATAAAGAATAGGATCGATGTTTATGGAACTTGTTTAATATAGACCCAGACTATTGTTCTATTTTAATTTGGAGGGGGGAGGGTACTGCTAACAAAGACTAAGTTTTTGAATGACTAACTCTGAAAAGCATTCTAAGATTTTCTTTTTCTTTTCAGGGAAGTCATCTTTGAGGCCTTTTCTTCAAAAAGGAATGAGTTTCTTTAAACGGATATGAAAATGATGTGTTTTTTCTATTAAGCCACCAGAGGTTGGGGAGTCCAACTTTAGTCAAACAACTACCTGCCACTCTCCAAAGACCTGATGAGCTACTCATTTTCTGTGTGCCATCTGTTTGTCTATGAGTCAGAAAACCCTGGGCTAATGCTGGGCCCACACGGGCTTGAACCACAGTAGGAGTCACAAATGCCAGCCGTCCTGAGGATTTAGCCTTCACCCCAGAACCAGAGGTACTTTAGGGTTTCTGCCACCTGGAAAGATACTGTTGTTCCACTTGGAATAGGCTCCCAACTCTTATGCCTTCCATAATCCCAGCTATGATATGGCTGGGTGTGACAAACAAACAATGGCTGATTCATTACTAAGATAACATATTGAGGTCAAAAGACTAAAACAGATTATGCAGATTCACTTTGAGTATCACAAAGCATGTGTCTGTCTCAATAACCTGTGCTTCTGATCCCACATTGTGACCAAACCCCACTAAGGGCCAGAAGGCTGAGTGTCAATAACAAAGGAGGAAAACAGGGGTGAAGAAAAAGAAAATCCTTCAAAGAGAGAAAAATGATAAAGTTAGACTAGAGTAGCTAGGAAAGCTTTTTGTTTATAAACAAGTACCTGATTATTCTTCTTTGTAGATTTCCTTTCTTTCTTTTTCTTTTTTTCTTTTCTTTTCTTTTTTTTTGAGACAGAGTCTTGCTCTGTTGCCTAGGCTACAGTGCAGTGGCCTCCTCATAGCTCACTGCAGCCTCCAACTCCTGAGCTCAAACCATCCCGAGTAGTTGGGACTACAGGTGTGTGCTACTACACCTGGCTAATTTTTTTTTTCTTTTTACATTTTTTGTAGAAATGAGATTTCACTATTGCCCAGGCTGGACTCAAACTCCTGGCCTCCAACAATACGCCTGCCTTACCCTCCTAAAGTGCTGGGATTACAGACGTGAGCCACCACACTTGGCCAGACAATGTCTTAAAATGAAAAATTGCAATAGCTTTTATTCCTTAGAATATATTTTCTCAGCAGATGCATGGCTAGACATTAATTTGTATATTTTTCAATATTAAGGAAATTCCACAAAACATCGTATTCTTGAAACAAATCATTTGATACTAATAAATGCTAAACATCTAATAATGTCCAATAATTGAAAATAAATTTATGGGCAAATATACAAACAATTGCTTTTAAGTTGAGAAATTCAAGTATCTTTAAACTATGTCTGTACTTTCAAAGGAAGAAAACACGAAAGTTATTAGTGACTGATGTAATTAGGTCAATTGAAGCAAACCAGGTCAGAAAATGACTTTGCTGTTGCTCTGTTTTATGTGATTACCTTATCACTCTATTTTGCATAGATACAACCTAAAAGAAAGAAATTTTACCTGTAAGAGTAAGTAGCTGTGGCTCAACCCTTTTGGTAAATTACACAAATTGTTTTCAGATAAATTCAAGATATAAACCACCTATTATGAGTCAGGTAGGCATTGTGTTAGGTGGAAAGGATAAAAATATGAGTAAGATGTAATTTCCAATGATAAGGTCTTGCAGTAGTATTGTTTTTGAGACAGGCACATAATCAATAATTTCAATACAATGTAAGTATTATAGGACAGTTATGATGTGGATCTTTCAGCTGAGTCTTGAGAAATGAAGAAAATGTCAGATAGATACAAAAGGTGGCAAAGGTATGTTAGCCAAGAGGACCAGCATGAGCAATTGCAAGAGGCAAAACATAATTTAACATGGTAGATTTTCATAAGACAACTTGTATTTCACTTTTCTCTAGTATTTCCATATGAGCAGACAGAGAGGTGTTTATTTTGAAAACAAAAACAAAACTGTATGTCCCTGTATCTTATCTATAAATAAAAAGAGATTCTCCTTTATAAGTAGAGGGGTATTTGAAATTAAGATAAAGATGATTTTGGCATTAAGATACTCAAAATATGTATTGCCTACTTTGTAGATATTCAATTATTCCCCATGTATAACTGACCTTTACTATCAGGACTTCTTAACTGAGAAGTATCAGTATACGGCACTAACAAACCATATTTTTATTGGACCTAAGCTATCTTTATAAGCAAGAATGATTTTTGCTGAACTAAAATTTTTGCTTTAAAATTATCATTTAATTTCAAATTTTGGAAATTATTTCTCTAGATGTGTGTGTAATGAGATGATACTGGGAGGAGAATCTGTCACTTGGCAACGCTGTCTGTATCCTTCCCAGCATGGTGGATGACATTGTGTCGCTTCATGTACTGTGATGACTGGAGACAGCATAAATTCGGGGGTTATTCCACAGGCCACAGGCCTTTTTCGGAATTTAGACATGATAACTGAATCTATTTCTATAGATTTCTACATCAAGTTGCAACATTATATTCTGAGAAAACAAAAATAATTTATTTTTGTTAATAACAAACATTCTATTCCTATTTTTCCACACATATGTGTTCATAGCAAATGAAAAGATTATTTAAGGCTCAGACACTCTGTTGCAAATGTGGTTGAGTATTCTTTGAGGACCGAAACCAAAAACACTATGCTTTTTGATTTCTAAACAGCCAGTCATTTTGAGACAGTTACTGAAAACAGATTTGGCCAGAATAATGCAGTATAAATGCAGCTTAATACTTTGTTTACCTACAAATCTGCAAACAAAAAGATATAGGCAAAAAAAAAAATCTGCTTTTCAATACATATATGCTATTAAAGTAAGAAAAATAGTATAATTTTGTTTGTTTGAATTCCACATATAACTATTTGATTTTTTCCAAAATCTTTTTAGTGCATGAACACAGTCAAGTAAAAAAATGTAAAATGTGTTTATTCTTTTTTCTAATCCAAGAAAGTGAGAATTTTGTAAAAGCACTTTCCATTACAGGTAAAATTCAATAGATATTATCAATTGCAGTTTTATTGTCAGAGCCACTAATAATTCTTTCATAGAGATACGTGTATTAGTAAGAAGTTTAATATTTGGAAATACTGGTAGATAAAGTGCTGTGGTTAGTATGGCATGGCAAATGATGTCAGGAAGCAAATAGAATTCTTGATAAAGAGCAAGAAATTTCAAAAGACTAATTTGGTGACCTAAGTGCTAATCCTACTGCTTATGTAACCACATGGTTCGATGTGTTTAGAACACTGAATACGACTTGAGTGCTTGCTCATTTGATTGTACAATTTCTTCCATTTGTATTCCTAATTTTATTTTAGCTTCGTGCCTGAGAACATTTCTTGATTTATTAGTCTTGCTTGGGATTATTACTTTAGAAAAAAATGAATGCATTTATAATAATAGTAATAATAATAATAGGCTTAAAGGAGACCGAAAAGTAATTTGAGTACTTTACTAATAAAATAGTAATTGTTTACTCCCCAATTTTTTATATCTTCTCAAATAGAAAGTAAATCGACTGATATCTTCTTGAAACATGTGCTGCAGAAAAGCCAAAACACAATTAAAGTGCATGTTAGCAACCTTCTTGTTCCTCAAATCCCATGGATGTTGGACACTAGAAACTTTTTTGTTTATATGGTATATTCTGACTAAGTCAGAGAGATAGTGGTGAATGCTTTCCAAGATTTCTTTTATTATAAAGTGAATGAAAAGGACATTTAATAATGCTTTACCTGCTTGGAAGACAAATGCCAGCTCTCATTAAGTCAATGGCAATTAAACATAACACTACAAACAAATTGAACAGAGCATCTGGCTAGCCTGTTAGTATGACTCACCTTCAGTGGAAGCACAAAATCATAGTACAAAAATAAATAAAGGGATATAAAAAGGAAAACTTAGACACAATTAGGGCCACGAGTAAAAATAATTCAAGCGGATATGTGGCAACTTCTAATGCAACATAATTTTAGAAAATTATTTAGTGATTGTATAAATGTGACATGCCTGAAAAATGTTAATTAAACTGGTTTAACACAATGGTGGAAATGTATAATTATTTAGACATGCTCCCACGGTCATTTGGAATGAAATTGTAAATCCCAGTTCTGAAAGGTTCTTTCGGATTATAGCCCTGGAGCTGAGGGTTGAATGCAAAGCCTTTTCTATCCACTGGAAATGATGAGATCCCAGAAGTGTCACAGTCCTGCCTCACTCTTCTGTGATTTCATTTACACAGATTAGAAAGAGCAACTTCAACGGCAATGAGGATCTCTACCTTTAAGTCTTTCTCTTTTGCCCAACATCTTTCAGAACATTTAATTCATGGAAGAAAGAGAGCAATAAAATATTAGGTTGGGTCTCAGGATGAATAATCCATCCATTGTATCTTTTGATTTATACATACTTCTTTATACTCTTAAACTCAGAAGAAGAGGGAGATTATTAAGAAAATAAGCCACCGCATTCACTGAAGTCCAGAACATTTTTATCGTAATGTCTAATACTGATAGGACCACCTAAGATTTGTTTTCAAGTCTTGGCCTGGAATTGCAGATTTGGGAATCAGGCTTTTGAAATAAAAACTAGGATGAATGACAGAAGTATTAGTGGAACGATACCTGGGATTCTGAGTTGCAAGGAGAACTGAAGGAGACCCAAGAGGCGTGATTTGTGTGTGTGTGTGTATATATGTGCACACATCAATAAATGAGCTATTAAAACATAAATCATCTTTGCAACTTACTGCTTTATTTTGAGGTCTATGAACAAAATACTTTTGAGAATAAATCACATAGTATAGTAAGAAACCCTTGTTTCAAGCAGATACCAGGACTTGAGAAGCCATGTATGCCATAGTTCTCATGATATGGGCTGCAATCTTAAGAAAAATCAATAAATTCCAAACATAATTTCTATGTCATAGAATCTGTTATAGCCCAGCCTTAGGCATGAACTTGATCTTATTTATACTAGCAAAGAACATACATAGGACTAGATGATGAATTCCTCGGTCAGTTTTTATATTTTGGTTTTCATGTCAAGTAGTTTCTATTCTCATTATGCCTACCACAATCATTATTATGAGCCCAAGTGAAGACTGGAGTATTTTGGAGCTCTGAACCTTGCCATGTGAGCTTAAGGATACTAGAAGAAACACTGGAAGTAAAGTGAACCAAACAAATGTCAACTTTACAGGCATTGGGATTGATATAAAAGACATTTGCATCATTAAATTAAAATAAAATAGAAATCATTATGCAACTAAGTTCTTCAGTTGGAATATACAGAATTTTTTTTCCTAGACTCTAATTAGAAAATTCAGAGATGGTCAAAATAATTTTGAAAGAGCTTATGTTTGTTCTCTGATGCCAGTTAGAGTTCTTTTTAAGGGAGAATTTGCTATGGAGAGTGCTCAAAGACTTCTCAAAGTGTGACACCATAAGCATTCATTTGTAGAGATGTCATATACCTGAATGGAGCTAGACTTTCTCTAGTTTATTCTTTACAGAACCAGTATATGAATTTCATCTTCAATTTCAAAGCACAATATAATCCTTATTTACAAAATGAGCAAAACATATCTCTACAGTGATACAAATTTTATCTTATCACACTATATTATGCCTAGGGAATTTCATTTAAATGGCATCATTAATTTTCTCTTTAATTTTGGTTTTCTTTAGACCACAATAAAGTGTTCAAGACTAGGTCACATTGACATAAACGTGATGGGAATTTTACCACCGTCAAAGGACAAATTAGTTAATTTAGGTTAAAAACAATCTATACTGCTTTATCCTTATTGAACACTTAGACCGATCATTGCCCGATTTTCTTACTATGTGCTGAAATGCTATAGAGCTCTAGTGACCAAAATCAAAGCCATTTTAAATTGATGGATCAGTATTTAAAATACATAAAACCCCCATTTTTAGACTACTTTGTGTCAAATCACTTTCTCATGCTTTATCCCTAGATGACTCAGATGTCTTCTCCTTTTTTATTTATGTTCAGTGTTTGTTCAAAAATTTTAGATTTCCCTGCATCTTGCTCCCCCTACTGCTGAGTCCATGTATGTGCTTCTCAAAGTAAAAATAAATGCCCTGTTTCCCGTACTAGATACTTTTTCCATAAAATGAATGCCGTTCCCTGCCACCCTCTCCCCCTGCCAAAATGTGAAGCAATATGAATAATAAACTTTTCTTTCTATCACCATTATTCTTATCAATATCATAAGTTCATTCTGTATTCTTTCTGAATTCTTTTCTGTAGCTAGCCTCCCATCCTGGTGATGTGAACAAATGCCTGTTACAAGATTCACTGCCAATTTTCCTGAACCAGAAGTGCTAATGCCAGCCACACTTCCCACCACGGGCCACACCTCTGCATCTGCTCAAACCTCATCAACCCAATGGCCTTCCTAGGATAACAACTACTGCTCTGCTCCTACCTTCTACAAATCAGTCTTTTGGCCAACTCCAACTAAGAAGCATACAGGGCAATATATTCTGAGAAAATAGGTCCAGCCTAACAAGGGTGATATGGTTAAAATAACACCAGAGTCCATCTGTTGTTAACTTGGCATCCATATGCACCTGTTTAGCCATATTTAATTTCTTAACAAGGATATACACAATGCCATGCTTCTACCTAACATGATACGACTATCTCGCATACACCTGAAAACATAGCATCATTCTCCATGATACACGATACAAATTCAGTTTACTCTTCTTTGAGTGATGCTTATTTCTCTTGTAGCTCAGTCACACCCAACCCTCTGCTATCTTGTAGTGTAACTATTGAGATAAAAGAAAATGAACCACTATTAATCTATCATAAGTCAGACAGCAGAAGAGCTGAAGTGGGGAAAAAGGAAAGAAAAAACAGTTTTCATATTTCATGTCCCTTCACCTTTAGCATGCACATTGGCTGGTTGTGATTTCTTTTCTGGTGGGTGACCCACAACTTTATTCCTGAAAGGTCTGTACCAGGAGCCATCCTACCTATGTCGAGTTGTTGTACATTTCATTATAGGACATGGTAATTCTAACAGGCACCATCAGGATCTCCTGCATTCCTGATAACCTCCTCACTCTCATTGTGTAGCAGCAAACCAATTTCCCCTTGATCTTCAGAATTAGTCACATCAGCTAGTACAATTATACCTTTCTTTGCCTGTAGAGTCCCTGGCATGAATAGTCCAAAGAGGCCAGATGGCAATCTCAGCTTCTGGTTTAATGAAACCAACACCATGTCCCTTGGTGGAAGCATCCCTCTCTTGGGAACTAAGATCTTTAGATTAGAAAAGCCCAAAGTTGTAGGTATCAGAAGCAAAACTTTCACTAGCACATCATTAGAGATAACAGTGAGAGGAATCACTCCCATTTCTACCCCTTGATCACTGGACACATGAATAGTTATAGTTAATAGTTATGGGAGAAACATCAACACGAACTGAATGCTGACTCAACTCACAAGACATTCTGGAGAATATTACCCCAGCCTGCAAAGTATTGCCACACAGCTGGTGTACACTATTCCATCATTGTATCAGGCCAGCTCTTTAGATGACTGAAACTGGTGAATTTTGTGTACATGAGCCCATTTGTAAGCCACATTTGCTGTAAAATTAGTTTTATAGGTAGAATCAAAACTATGTGGAACACCATTATGGTGAAAAGGGCTTTCTGAAAGTCCACAGATGGTGATTTTGGAAGAATTATTTCTGGCACGGAAGGCAAATCCATATCCAAAGTAGGTGAATTCCAGTGAGAATTAAACACTGCCTCCTCCCATGATGGAAGAGGTCCAGTGCAATCAACCTGCCACCATGCTGGGGGCTTATTGTTGTCTCTGCTGCCATGATCGCTTTGTTCATAAGCCCACTGGGAAAAGGGTGTGGCTGTGTTAAGAGGGGTGGCTGGGGAAAGGGATGACTGAAATTTACAAAAGGGGTCATCTTGTCCACTTGATTAAAACCCTCCTATGCAAACAACCAGGCGCACAGCTTGAAGTTCTGCCCCAAAGAGGATTTCCCCTCAGCAGTATTCTTTCAGACCATCTTAGAATGGGATGTATTGCTGCTCCTGTTCAATTTCTTTTTAAGGAGACAGGGTCCCACTATGTTGCCCAGGCTGGAATGCAGAGGCTTTTCGCAGGTGCAATCATAGGGCACTGCAGCCTTGAACTCTTGGGCTTTAGTAATCCTCCTGTCTCTGCCTTCCAAGTAGCTGGAACTACAGGCATACAGGCATGCACCATTGCACATAGCTTTTTCTTTCTTTTTTTCTTTTTTCTTTTATTCCTTTTTTGCTCTTGTTTGCTTTTGAGTGGTACAAGTGTATTGTTCAGAACAGCCTGAGGTTTTTCTTACTTAGTCAACTGCTCATAGGAACATTACATAGGTGTGATAGTATGTTGCTAGCCCTGTCAGTTGAAAGCAAATTGCTTCTGATGATCTTTGCTAAAAGGCATAGAGATAAAAGCATTTGCTAGTCAATAGCTGTATATCAATGTCAGGGGATGTGTTGGTTAGCTCCAGCAATAAAATCTGTAACATCATCCAAAATTAGAATTACTACCTGGTTAAGTTTATAATAATCCTACTATATTCCAAAATCTGCCTATTTCCTGCAAAGCCCATTTAGGTAAGTTGAACAGGTATGTTCAACAGGTAAGAACCCCTGCAACTTGATGGTGACACTGATTTATATGATCCCTCTAGGAATATAGTGTTGCTTCTAAGGCTCCAGCCTCATTGGAATCTGACCATATTTCCCCAACTGAAGGTTCAAGGTTTCATTACTTCTAAATGAATAACCTAGCATAGAGACCCTGCAAAGTTCTAAATTCAATTTGCATTGTACTTCAGCCACCTGCAAGCTTAGACTTTGAGTTTGGTTTTTAAAATCCCTGATCCTACAGTTAAAGGAGATAGGGTTTCTTTAAGAACAATAATAGCCCTTAAAGCTGGAAACTTTAAGCTCTGAGCTCAGTTTCTTTCTCTAAATTCTCTAGCATGCTTAGAAGCAGCCAATCCACATCATTATACTCCTTAGTGCCACTAACATGATTTACAGCAGCTGTTACTTGATCACCCAAAGCCTTATCTGTTAGAGGCAATGGATTACAAGTGATCACAAGTGATCATTTAAGCAACTGTTTTGCCATTGAACATTGTGTATTACTGGGGATCAGAGAGGAGTTGCCAACCAGTTCATCTGAAAAGCCAAGCATTTCCAGCTGCCAAAACGGGACCGAGATGGGAAGGGTGCTGAGGACATCTGTGGGAAGCTGTGCCTCTAGTCACTACCTCTGTGGATCTGCCACCAGCCACCTGTGGCCACCGCAGGACAACAGGGCCAGCAGTTAGGAAGAAGACCTGGATGTGGGGTGGAGGAAGTCAAGGGCCAAGCCTACCTGCTGGCCCCTCTACATCTGACTGTCACCACAAATGCTGTGTGATTCCACTTATAGGAGGTAAATAAGATTAGGCAAATTTATGGGGACAGAAAATAGATTAGAGGTTACCGGTGGCTGAGAGGAGCAGGAAATGGAGAGTTGTTTAATGGGGTACAGAGTTTCAGTTGGAGAAGATTAAAAAGTCCTGAGGAGGGATGATCATGGTCATTGTACAACTATGTGAATGTACTTAATGCCCCAGAACTGTACATTTAAAAATAGTTAACAAGGTCAATATTATGTTACATATATTTTATTATAATCTTTTAAAAATAAAACATATGGTAAGCAAAGGGCTATCAGTTATTCACTCCTCAGTATGAATTAATTAAGTCAGAAGCCTTCCTATGAATACTTGCCCACTAGGGCTGGGGCTTATGACTGAATAGGGGCAAACACCGACTGTGAATCCGCAGCGGGGGACGCTGGCCCAAGGACAGCTCCGTAAGAGGGGGATGAAGCGGAGGGAATGTTTAACTCATCCAGGATTATCAGGGAGGCTTGGGGAGGAAAGGGACAAAGGAGCATAGTCAACAGCACTTGAGGTTGCTGCAGATCTACGATTCAGGCATTTGCCCCCCAGGCAAATCCCCTGAGTCATGAGCCTCCAGTGTCCACACCTGGCCTAAGGGTAGACACCTGACCCCAGCTTGGCCAGTCAGATTTTCTTTCCCACAGAGTTCTCATAAAAGGTGGAAAGGGGAGAACCAGAGACCAGGAGCCCTTGAGGTTGTGTCAACAGCAATGCTTCAAAGAGTAGGTCACCCCAAACCTTGTCACCAAAGTCCCCGGAGCTGCCCTTGCTTCTGCAATGTTAAGTCTGATTTTTTGTTGTCAGATCTAACAGAGTTATTTTAATTCCCCTTCCCTCAGTTTCTGTTTTGTCTCTGCTTGTTAGCTGCAGAGTTGGCTATTGTACTTATAATGAAAATGCCTTAAACTAATCAAAGGAGGCAGAGTTTAATGGGCATCTTCCTCTTTCTCACTCTGCCCTTGGTATTCAATGTCAGGAGGACAAGTACATGGTAAGTACATTCAACACCCTATTTACAAGGATTTTTGAAAAAATTGATACCACTCTTTCTCATAACAAAGATTCTAATAATATATTGAGAATTTTCACACACACACAAAATTCTTCCAAGTCACAATCAATGATCACTCAAATAACAACGGATATAATAAACTCTTACAGAACAAAATACTATGAACAGTTCCTTCAATTTGACTGTAATAGGATTGGATTCCACTAGTTCTTTCCTTGTCTTTGTGGCTCAATATAAATTCAATGCTTCTAATTTGAGGAATAGAAACTCAATATAAATTTAATTATCATCATTAGCTTACAGATCACTGTAGAAGATACACACTTTTCTTCCCTTCAGGGCTTTTTAGATCCCTGCTCATAAATAAAGAAAAAGAAAAAAAAATAATAAAATTTAAATGTTTGTTGCTCATTTACATCAAAGAGAAGCTAAATGGAATTTTTTAGAATTTCTTCTTCCTGGATAGAGCTGGCCTCCTCAGCAGCTTCATTTGGTGAAAAATTTAATCAGAACAAGGCACCCTTTTCTGATACCCTCTAAAATATCACCTACCTCAACCAAGGTCTGATTTAAAACACAAGTACCACACACACATACACATCTGTTCCATATGCTGTGGTGAGAAAAGGTGGTCAGAGCTGGAGCCACTGAAATGAGAATAATCTGTTTCCTCTGGTTCCAGTGCCCTAGATGAATGGTTCTCGAAATATGGGCCTTGAGACAGGAGCACCAGCATCACCTGGGAATTTGTTAGAAATGAAGAGTCTCAGGCCCCAGCCCAGGACTGTTGATCAGAAACTCTGGAGGTGGGGGCCCAGGAATCTGTGTTGTGACGAGTTTAACAATCCCTCCAGGCGATTCTGTGGCATGCTCAAGTCTGAGAACCATGACCTTAGACTCTACCACGAACGCTGGTCAGTCGTCCTTCAGACACGCCGCCCTTGGTTCCAAGGAGGCTCAGAATGTGCATGGATGAGGGAGGTCACTCTGGATGGGTGACAATGCCAACAACAACGCTGAGGTGTGCACCTTCTTGGCAGGTGAGGCGTGCAGTGTGAAGAGGAGGGCAGAGGCTGTCTTCAGAATCCCCTCGACTCCAAGGCTCCTGTTTTCCCACCGCAATGACTCATGGGAAACCCAGGCTTATCTGAATGGCCAAGATGCTAAAGGGATTGCAGGGCAGGTGGTTCCCATCTGCCTTCCTGCTTCAAGGTTGAGAATCACAGCCTCGTCGCAGCCCCTGGGGTGACTTCCTTCCCACTGACGGCCGCCACCTCCAGCGTGCAAATATGAAGTAGAGCACACCCAGCGTTCAGTATGCTAGGGCTGCCGTAACAAAACACCACAGACAGAGCGGCTTAAACAACAGAAATTTCTTTTTTTATGGTTCTGGAGGCCGGAAGTCCAAGATGACAGTGCTGGCATAGTTGGTTTCTCCTGAGGCTCCCCCCTGTGTCGTCACAAGGTCTTCTCTGTGTCTGGCCACGTCCGAATTTCCCT
Organism: Mirza zaza; assembly: GCA_008750895.1. Taxonomy (NCBI): domain Eukaryota; kingdom Metazoa; phylum Chordata; class Mammalia; order Primates; family Cheirogaleidae; genus Mirza; species Mirza zaza. Next base: position 62,212 of record VSMD01084269.1, read on the forward strand.
TTCATAAAAAGACACCAGTCAGATTGGATTAAGGCCCACCCTAATGGCCTCATTTTAACTTAATCACCTGGTTAAAGGCCCTATCTCCAAATAAAGTCACATTCAGAGGTGCTGGGGGTTAGGGCTTCAGCACGTGAATTTTGGGGGACACAGTTCAGCCCATAGACTCGGAGAGAAATTAGTTCATTAGGGCGGCCTATTGTGAAGCCTGCTGCACGGCAGCTTTCTCTCCACCGACACCAAAACCTTCCCCGTCCCTGTCACATATTTGTAACAATGCCTGAAGGTGTTCTTTAACTCAGGGCCTTACAAAGACAAGGAAAGGATTGAAAATGATTGATTGCATTCCATAGCATGAGAATGAAATAGAATTTCCAGAACATCCTTGTCCAAGCGGCTTCTCGAGAATACTGCGGGTTCGAGAATTCCTTGCACAGTGCCCGCCACAGGCACTTGTGCATGGGCCCCTCCGTCACGGGCTCCTGAGGGAAAAATGCAGGTTCCGGGCCACATAACAGCAGCACTGTGGCAGCCTGCAGTGCTCAGAAAAGTCGTTACGGGGTAGATTAAACAGTTACCACTGTAACTACTGGGCCCAGGGAAAGTGCCCGGCACTTTCTTGACCTGAAACACCCAGCTCAGACTGTCCCTAACTGTTTTCGAGTTGCTTTGGTTGTCCTCTAGCGCTTTTAGCTAATTGCAATACTAAACTCCCCACCTAGTGGGAGATAATAATAACATTAATATAACATGGGTTGCATGACAGAGTATGATGACGGTGCTGAGCCTGTGTGATTTGTTTCACTGTGAAAAGGCAAAGATACCACATAAAAACTTTGCATTACTCATTGGAAAGAGATTTAAAGCAACACAGGGTGGGCAGATGTGGGTTTTGCATGCAAGAAGGCTGTGTAAGAAATTCCTGTGCCACCCAGGTTCAGGCATCCTTGTAAGTTACCTCTAATAAACTCATCTAACTCATCACGCTGGTCTTGTCTGAGTCATTCTTTGGTCTCTCAATTCCCTCTAGGTTTGGGGCAGTTTTTCTATACTGATGGGATTTTCACAAAACACTTCCTGGCTCCATTTGTTAGGGTTTGACATCAGTGATTACTGATAATTACACAAAACTATTTGTGGCTAGGTGATTGTTTCTTTCTGGATTCTTCTACTCATCATCCAGGTATAGCATCCAGCTCTCATCACCTGTTTCCTATGCCTTTCATCAGGGTCTCCACTGCCAATGGCAAAAAGTACCTGCCTTTGGGCCTATGATTGCTCCAAGCACAGAATGCAAATCCCCACACACATTCTCTGCTAGAAAGTCTTGCTTCTTCCAGGAACTCCGCTCCTTCCAGTGAACAGAATGTTAAATGCCTGCTTTCAGTTCATTACCAAGGAAGTACACCTCTATGTATCCAGTGTCAGTCTAAATGCTTTTTCCATCTTTGTGATGCTGAGGCCTGGGAGGGTTATATAGTCCACAGCTCCTGGGTGGCAGCATGACTATTTTAGTCTTGGTAGCCCCTTGAAAACAGAGCCTGAGATGAGGATTTGCACGCAGAACTTACATTGTCTTCTAACACAACTGCATTCCCAGCTGAGTGTTGAGGGCTGGTAGTCTGAACGTCCTAACATGTTGGTTTTGATGAAAAAGCTTCAACTAGCTAGAGGTCAAACTCCTTAGCCATTCAAAAGCATATAACTCAAAACGGAAGCTCACACTTTGCTTAAAGATTAGAGCCTCCAAGTCTGCCTGGAGATCTTTAAATGGTAACTTATTTTTAATCAACATATTTTTTTATTTCAGCATATTATGGGGATACAAATTTTAAGGTTTCAAATAATACCCTTGCCTCCCCTCCCCCCACAAGTCTGAACTTCAAGCGTGACCATCCCCCAGACGGTGCACATCTCGCTCATTATGTATGTATATACCCAACCCTATCAAAAAGTGGGCAAAGGATATGAACAGAAACTTTTCTAAAGAAGACAGAATAATGGATAACAAACATATGAAAAAATGCTCAACATCTCTAATCATCAGGGAAATGCAAATCAAAACTACAATGAGATATCACTTATTTCCAGTAAGAATGGCCTTTATCAAAACGTTCCAAAACAATAGATGTTGGCGTGGATGTGGAGAGACAGGAACACTCCTACACTGCTGGTGGGACTGCAAACTAGTACAACCTCTGTGGAAAGCAATATGGAGATACCTTAAAGCTATACAAGTGGATCTACAATTTGATCCAGTAATCAACATATTTTTATTGATACCAGGTCTTCAAGTTCTCCAAGTATTATAATAGGTATGTGGCTTTTGAGGAGCTGGTATTAACCCTTTCACACCACACACGTATATTACAGCTGGGGTGAATGACATGTGAGTAGAGTGTACAACCCCTGAGAAGGTAAAGCGCACCTGTTTAGCATGTGCAATACTCCAGGACATTCTCTATTCCACAGTTAAGAACCTAAACAAAAATATTACTTAAAATGAAGTTTTAAACCATATACACCAGAATTTTTGAAAACCAAGGCAAATATTGCCTAAATAGCCTAATCATGAAGAAAAACAGAAGTGAGCAAATATCATATGGACAGAATTACAAACCTAGATTAGGAGATAACTCTAGGTACAAGGTAACAGCGACATGAACCCAGAGGAAGAGTTAATGAGGGGGTGGAGAGAAAAGAGAAAGAAAAGAAAAAAAAAAGACTTTACAGCTTTCAAAGGGAAGTTCTTATTTTCTGTAACGATTTCTATAGCTGTCGCATTTCTGCTGTGTTGTGATTATTTATAGACAGTCAAAAGATTCTCTCTTTTTTGTGTGTAGGTTCCAATTAAAACCTGGCAGCAATTCATCAGACCTGCAAAGGCAAAGCTGTAACTGTGTTAGCGTCGTGGATAACTCGAGCCACCGGGTGCCAGCTCCCCACACTCAGCTTCCTGCTCAGTGGAAAATAAATATTTGCAGCCCCTCTGTATAAGGTAAGCAAAGAAAGAGCTTGGCCCTGGGACATGATACCTTGACAAAGTCTTCATGGTGGATTTCATTATTGGTCTCTCCATGTGTGTCTACATCCATAAGCAGAAAGTCTTACCCCAATATTATGTTCCTTCTTTGAGCAAAAAATATATTTTCTGTGGAATATGAATTTTCTCTCAGCTTCTCACAGTTCAATGATTCCTGGCAACATCAAAGAACTGAGACAGCAAAATAGGATGCTTTCTGATCACAAAGAAGCTGGGTCCTTCAGTCTCTTTCAAGAAATAATGGTGTCAGCAACACCTCTCGGCTGAGATTATCATCATCACAAACAGCCTAACAAGCTAGAAAAATCTGGCTTGTTACAGCATGGACCTATCTGCCATTTTCAAACCAGGACACTTCTAGCATCTGAAGATATTAAGATTTCCTGTCATTTTGTAATAATTACTGCATCTCAGGTATTTGGGAAGGGAGCAATGAAGTATAAGAAAAGCCTGAAAATTAATAATTTCTGGGAATGATTTCAATAATAAAGAGCATCCATAAGGGATGCTACTCCCCCAAATTATCCCCAAACTGTGTGATTTAGCAATGCCAAAGGTGGTAGGTTTTTGTGTTTCTGAACAAAAATGAAATAACTAAAACCCTAACAAATTATACAATGCCTTTTCCATTCCCATCCACATGCTAACCCTCTTTTTCTTTCTCCTTTGAAATGACCACCACTAGCACGTCCCAGCCTCATCCAGCCACACGCAGATCAGTGAATGGAACTGTGGGAAACAGAAAAAGAAAAGCCAGTAGCTTCCTGATATTTATGGATGTCCACATTCTATTGGGAAGTCCTTCTACACACTGGTATGCGCACTCATTATACCAGCCAAGTAAATTAGCTCAGATTGGGATATTAAGTTATGCAAGCAGATATGAGTCAGCTGTTCTGAAAAAGTAGGTACTGATACCAAATACCAGAGAATGCATCTTAAAAAAAGAAAAAAAAAAACGACAGTAACAAAAATAACCATCAAGACTTGTAGTAGATCAGTGGTTCTCAACCAGGGATGAATTCAGTCCCCCAGGGGACATTTGGCAATGTCTGGAGACATTTCTGGTTGTCACCACTGGTGAGTATGTGTGTGTGTGTGTGTGTGTGTGTGTGTGTGTGCGTGTGCGCAAACTTGCTCATGCTCCTGGTATCTAATGGGTAGAGGCCAGGGGTACTGCTAAATATTCCACAATACACAGGTCAACCCTCCCATCTCCACCTGAAAAAACATCATTTTGCCCAAAACGTCAACTAGCGTTGAGGATGAGAAACGCAGTGATATGTTAAATACGGCCACAAATGTTTTCCAGCTTCTCCCGTCAGGAGATGGAGTCCATTTCTCCACATGTGATTTGCCCTGACTATGAGAGTGCAGTGGAAGTGATGTTCAAATGCCAGAGCTGAGCTCCTTAAGAGGCCTTTTAGCTTCTGCCTGTGACACCTGAGGATGCTGCCCTGAGACCATCACACCAGGAGAAAGCCCGAGATGAAAGACCAGGTAGAGAGAAAGAGCCATCTGTCCCAAATGCACACACAAGGTCAGCAGACCAACCCCCCAGCCAGCCCTCAGCTCGGTGAGAAGTAATGGCTGTCTTCAGTCACCAACATTTGGGCTGCTATGCTATACAGCAATAGATAACCGAAACAGTTCTTTAAAGAGATAATTTCGGCATGACTAGAGCTTACTTTCTGCAGTGTTTCCCAAGCAATGGGCCCCCAGATATTGCTAATAGGCCTGCTGGGAGAGATCCCCGAAAATGCATCGTCCAAGCTTTGCCTTCTTTGGCTGCATTGACACAATCAACCATCAGGTTCTGCAGGGATTTCTGGGGAAATCACTCTTCTCTAGTGAAAATATTCTAACTGCCACTGGGCCTTGCCTTCACTGCTTGCTCTTCATCTTCAGTGAGTAGCTGTCGGGTTATGTTGAGGGGCAGCGAAGAGGATAGAAAACAAAATCACAGTGCAGGCCGGGGAGCCCTGGCAAACCGTCCTGTGCTTGCATCCTTTTTGCGTTCCAATGCTGTCCTCTGGAAAACCCCAAAGCGATTGTGAATTTACCCAAAAACACTAGGAGAATGAGGGGGCTACATTCCTTAGGACATTCGTGCTGTCCATGAAGACAGTCCTTCACAGCCAGTCACACCCAGGTGACCGGCGCGGATGTGACAGGAAGGACGCTGGGAGGGGGAGGAGCAGAGACTCTGGCACTCCTGCCAGGCAGGGGACTTCCAGGCCGGGGAGGACTCACCCCCTCTCCTCCTCCCTCTGCTTCCCAAGCAGTCCAGTTCTCTCGCGCAGCCTGTTTGTCCCAAATTGCGCAGCGTGAGAAATCAGATTGCAGAGTGTCCTTGACCCCAAGCTCCAGGCACTGCTGCTGTCCCATGCACATAGGACCCGTCGAGGGCTGGCTGCCGAGGGCCTGGGGGTGAGGCCCTGCTTCCCGGCGCTGAGCATCCTCCGGGCGTGGGACCTCGGGACGCGATGCGACAAGGACGCCTCTGCGTGGAGACGAACTCACCGCGTGGAACACAGGAATGGACCACGATGGGCTGCGGCCCCAGCCCTCTGCCCCACGGCCGGGCAGGGCGGCTTAGTCTTTCCCAGCGCAGTCTCCAGAGGCGGACGGAGCGCGCTGATGAGTGGGGAGGTCGGGGCACGCGAGAGCCGCAGGCAGGTGGCCGGGAATGAGAGACCAGCGTGCCCCCTCCCCATCCTGCGTGGCACCTGGGGTGGGGCCACTTCAGTTCCTCTCTGCATCAGGGATTCTCAACCCTGGCTGCACACTAGAATTGTCTGGAAGTTTTGTGTTTTTTTTTTTTAAAGCCGATGTCTGGACCACCCCCTCCCCTCCCCCAAGAGTCTGATAAAAATGACCTGGTCTGGGATCCTGGCATCAGTACCTCCTGATGTGCAGGTATTTGTTTGTTAGTTGGTTTTTTGGGTTTTGTTTTTGTTTTTTGCGTGGAGAACAACTTTTCTTTCATACCATCTTCCGGGTTGAGGCTCTCGCTGTCTTCAGACCCTGGACAGCTCATCCTGGGCTTCACCCTCGGCGTTAGCGGAGGAAAAACTCACAGGAGTCCTACTGCGCCCTCTGCTGTCGGCAGTGGGACTGTACAGCTCCTAAGGAAAACATTTTATCACGCAAGTTACAGCCAAGGAAGGAAAAATTAGAAGAGACAGATACACAAAAGGAAAAAACATAAGCAACCTGTAACCCTCACTGTTGTCAACTTGTGCCTATCTTTGCATAATTTTTTGATAAATTTTGTTCTTTAGAAAAATAGAAGCAGTTGTATTTGCTGTCTTGTTAACCTTTTACTTACTATACTAAGCATGCATTTTCATGTAAATTAATTTAATTCTATATCATTTTTGTTGCCTGTACAAAGGAATGGTATTTCGCATGCAATGGTAGTAAAAATACTTAACATTTATAGAGCACTTACTATATGTTGGGAACTGTGCTAAGTACTTGGCATGAATAGTCTCATTTTGTATTCAAAACACCCCTTATAAAGTAGGTAGTATAATTATTCCTATTTTATAGATGAGGATATTGATGTTATAGGGGTTTGGTAATTTCCCTGCATGGTGGAGCCAAAATCAAACATAAACATTTTACTCTATATTACTAGGTATATTAAACCTGTCCCTTATTTTTGTCATATTTGTTATTTTCTTTGGGAATCATAAATTGTATTCTCTCTCTCTTTCTCTCTCTCCCTCCCTCCCCCATCTCTCTTACACACACACACACACACACACACACACACACAAACACACACACACCTGTGGTCATAAAATTGTTTCCTTATTCCTTGTGCTAAATTGTTGGGTGGATTCATGAATCAAAAGATATGCATTTTAATGGTTTTTACATCTCTTACCAAATTTTCTCCAAAAATGCTATATTATACTCTCAATAGAAGACTAATGGAATGTGTGCTTATGTATTCTTGTGTTTAAAAAATATCAGCTTCAATCTCTAATATTATGTAGAATATACTAGTATATACCATATTGGAACATACTATTTTATGGACATGGAAACAAAAACTCTTTAGAAGTAATTTTTAACAGTGTAAAGGGGCTGGGTGCAGCTCACACCTATAATCTCAACACTTTGGGAGGCTGAGGCAGGAGGATTGCTTGAGGCCAGGAGTTTGAGACCAGCCTGGGCAACACAGCGATACCCATTCCTACAAAAGTAAAAAAAATTAGCTGGACATAGTGGTGCCTACCTGTAGTCCCAGATACTTGGAAGGCTGATGATCACTTGAGCCCAGGAGTTCAAGGCTGCGGTGAGCTATGATCTCAATACTGCACTCTAGCCTGGGTGACAGAACAAGAACTTGTCCTTCCACCCCCAAAATTTATATGTATATAAAGGATTCCTGATACCGAAAAGTTAGAGAACTATTGCACTAGGAAAAGAAGCTTGAGTACATTTCTATGATTACTCTCTCTACCCCTCTCTTTTTGGCCCACAGACTTTCTCCTTGGCTGCAGGAGGCAATCTCTCCTGCCAAAGAGCCCTTTAGGTATTTTGCATTTTCAAACCCATTCCCCACTTGTGTTGAATCCAGCAGTTTACTTAGCAATGAATCGAAATTCCATGTGTGGCAACCATGCAGCCCAATGTTTCCGGAAAACCTTGCTCCTCTCATACTCCTCCTCCCTTACTACTCTCTTTCACCGCCCCCCCCCCAAGAATGCTGAGCTGGGGTGGTTCCATGTTTGGGGAGTGGCAGCGTGGTGCTGTGGAAACAGAATTGGGTGTGAATATACCTCTGTTAGTCACCAATTTGGTAACTACAGGAAAACCTCTCCTCTGATCTAGGTTTCCTTATCCATAAAAATGAGAACATACCTACATTTTTAGGGTTGTGAAAATTAAACAAAATAAATTAGATAAGGTATTTGGTACCAAGCTTGACAGAGAAGAGGAATTTGACAATGTTTAGTATTTACCTGAGTGTCTTTATTCATCTCTTTATTTTCAACATTTTCATGCCTTTGTGTTTTATATGTGGCTCTTGTAAATAGCATATAATTGAGTTTTTAAAAGAATCCAATCTGGCAATCACGGTATAGCTGGAGAGTTTTATTCATTAATTTACTTTTCTTTTCAATTTTACCACCTATGCATGTAAGTTTCTTTGATATATTGTTTGGTGTTTTTTAATTTTTAAAAATGCAATCACACTGCATTGATTACTCTATAAATTTGCTTCTTATACTTATCATTATATTTTTAAGATCACCCATATTATTTTGTGAAACTATAGTTATTCATTTTCTATTGTATAGTCCATCTTGTGCCTATTCCAAAATTTATCTTGTGTTGTGTTGATGGACATCGGGATTACTTCTAGTATTTTTATTTACATATTCATTCATTTTTGCTAGTATGCTCAATGCTGCTATGAGAATGTCTTCTAGTACACACACACAGTATTTTCTAGAAGTGGAATTGCAGACTCCAGGGTATGCATATGTTCTATTTACCAGGCAATGTTACATTGTTTTTTCAAAATGGTTATACAAATGTACATTCCCTTTACAATTGATGAAAATTCCTTTTGCTCAACATCCTGGCCAATATTGGGCATTTGGCTTTTAATTATCTTTTCCAGTCTGAGGCATGAGAAATAAAATAATATTGTGATGTGAATTCCAATCTCTCTGATTAATAAGGGTGAGTATCTTGTCATTTGTCTATGATCTTTCGTACTTCCTTTTCTGCGAAACCCTTGTCCATGTGCTTAGCCCATCTTTTTAGTCAGGAGTTAAGCATTCTGGAAAAATTTTTTTGTCTGTTACATGTGTGTCAAATTTCCTTTTACAGTCTGTGGTTGGTATTTTCGCTCACTTTTTGATGTCTTTTTATAAGCATGAGTTCCTAATTTGAATATAGTCAAATTTATCAATCTTTTCTTTATGGTTTGTATCTTGTATAAGAAATTATTCCCTATCCAAAGGCATAAAAAGCCATTAAAATATTTCCTATCATTTTCTCAACATTGTATAGTTTCAGCTTACACATTTTACTCTTAATCCATGTGGAAAGTATTTTGTGTTTGGTGAACGCACGGATCCCATTTCTTCTTTTGTCAGCGTGAATAACCAGTTGTCCTAACACCATTTATTTGATAGCCCGTCTGGATCTGGAAAATCTCTTCATTTATGTAGGCTATCTTTAATACTTTTCAATTGTAATTTTCTTCACATATTTCTTACATGTATTTTATTAGATTTACTGCAGTGTTTTTATTTCACTAGTATAAATGAGATATTTTAACGTTTCATTTTCTAAACACAATTAACTTTCACATATTGATTTTGTATCCAGAAACCTTCCTATACACCTACTTTCAACCATTTCTGTAGATTGTTTGGATTTGCTTTCACAATGCTATCATCTGTAAATATTGGGTTTTTTATTTTCCTTTCCAAAGATATATATTTTAAAATTTACCTCATTATATTCACTGGACTCTCCTGTATAATGTGGAACATATGATGGAACATATGCTTTGTTATTGATTGTAAAGGGAATCTTTTCGACATGTCATTATTAAGAATGATGCTTGCTGTAGGTTTTTTTCTTCCTTAAAAATGTCCTATATCACATTGTGGAACACTTGCAAAACTTTTCATCATGATAAGGGATTTTTACTGACTGCTTTTTCTCCATTGATTGAGATGGTGATATGATTTTCTTCCTTTAAATTGTTAATTTGATGAGTTCAATGAATTGTTTTCCTAATGTTAACCCAATCTTTTTATTCCTGAGACAAACTGACCTAGGTTATGATGTATTGTCTTTCTTTATGCACTGTTTTATTCAATTTGCTAATATTTTATGTAGGAATTTTTGGAGTACTTTTTCCTTTCTTGTTTGGTTTTGCTATTAAGATTATATTTGCCATTGCTCTCTTGAAGAGTTTATGTAAGTTTGGAATTAATCGCTCCTTGAACTTACCTGTAAAGTCAAATGGGCGTGAAGGTTTCTTTGTGAGAAGGTTTCTGTCTACTGATTTAATTTTGTAAATAATCACACAAATATTCAGATTTTCTATTTCTTATAGAGTCAGTGTAAGTTGTATTTCAAAAATTATCTCATCACATCTAAATTTTCAAATTAATGGGCTTAAAATTGGCCATAGTACATTCTTACTTATTAAATCTCTGACATATCTATACTGACATTTTCCTTTCATCCTATTTCTTGTCTTCTCTCTCTCCTTGATTAACCTTTTCAGAGTCTTGTCTGTTTCATTCATCTTTTTCAAACAAGCAACTTTTGACATTGATTCTCTCATCTATGTTTATTTTCTATTTCATTAATTGTGGCTTTTCTCTTTACAATTACCTTCTTTTATTCTACTTCCTTTGGGATTAATTTGCTGGGTTTTTTCCCCAGCAAATTCTCATGTTGGATGCTTAGTGCCTTATGACCTTTTTGACTTTTTTCCTTCTTTTACATGAAAGCATTAAATACTATCAATTTCCCTGTAAGTACCATAGCATTTCATAAGTTTTGACACAGTATTTTTGCTTCTCCTTTGATCCATAAGTTATTTAGAAGTTTTCAAAATTTCCAAACATATGGAATTTTTTTTTTTGGTTTTGTTTATTAATTCTTAATGTATTTTGCCCAGAAGACATTCCTTTGTTTCTGTTGAGGCTAGCTTTATGGCCTCACAGGTGATCAACCCTTGAAAATGTTCCCATGTATTTGGAAGAACGTGCATTCTTTAATTGTCGTATATATTGCAGGTACCCCAAGTTGCTAATCGTGCTATTATAACTTCTATATTATTTTTCATATGTTTTATCTGCTTAAACTATTAATTTCTGAGAAGAATGTGTTAAAATATCTATGTATTTGTTTTCTTCTTATAGTTCTATTTTTAAAAAATTAAATTATGTTATTAGGTGAAAATTTTAGAATTTCATAACTTTCTGATGAATTAAACTTTTTATTATTTTGAAGCGAACCTCTACCATTAGTAACCTCTTTTATCAGATATTAACTTTCTCTGTTCAATCTCTTCAGGTATATTTGATTAAAATCTGTCTTTTCAGTTAATAATTATCTGGTATATCTTTTCCCATTCTCTGTCAGTTTTGAGTTCTCATGATTCTGGTGTGAATAGCATATAGCTGGATTTTAAAATATCCACCTAAGTATATTTCTTTTAGCAAGATTTTTGGCTAGTAAACCCAGAAAACCATCAGTTTCTATTTATTTTATTTTGCCTTCATCTGAAATAATGCTCTGAGTATAGAATTCAGGCTGTCAGTTCTCACTACCGAAAGCTGCTCTTCTCCTATCTTCTGGCGTCCATTGCTGTCCTTGAGAAGTCAGTCCTCGGACTAACTATTCTTCTTAGATCTTAGTTTTGTCTTTTCTCTCTGGCCTCTTTAAAATATTCTCTTTTTGGTATTCTGAAGCCCAATTACATGTCCAGATTTTTTAAAAAGAAACCATTATGTACCCTGTTGTTCATGGGTTTCTTTGATCTGATATCCTCTGCCCAAATTTTGTCTCTGCTTAATTTTGTCTCCTTCTAAAACCTCAATTAAATATGTTATATTTCACTCAACTTCCTTGTCTCAACTTTCTTTCATATTTTTTTATCTCTGTCTCTGTACTGCATTCTGGGTTATGCTTTAGATCTATGTTTTCATTCACTAATTTTCTCAGTAATGTAATTGGTTTAATGTGTCCAAGTTTTAAATCTTTAATCATATTCTTCAGTTTTATAAGTCTATTAGTTCTCTTTCAAATCTGCATAGTCATTCTTAATGGACTCTATTCTCTATATTTCCATCTTCTCTTTTATTTCTTTAAATGTATTACATTTCTCATGTAATTTGGATAATCTCTTCCCATTGTGTGTTGATTTTGTCACACTCATTCATGAGTATTGCTTTTGGCTGAAAGCTGCTCACTTTCCTCAGAACTCAATTGCCAGGAACTCTTTGAGGTGTGAATTGAAGTCGGGTTCTTCCAGAGAGCATTCCTACGCTTCTGTCTGCTGCTTTAGGACACTGTTAACTCTGTTCTGTTCTCAATTATCTGTTCAGAGTCTTTCTGGGACACCTTGGTAATATGAACTTGGAGCAAAAGCCTTTATGAAGACAAGTTTATGGGCATGAATCTTCAGAGGAGGTTTTGTCCTTTTACCCAGCACCAAGGGTAAGATAGCCTGTTTCATCACGGTAAGAATGTAGCTAACATCGATGCTAAGAATGCAGCTCTATGAAATCACACATGGATGCAGAGAGGGTTTCTATTAGATTTCCCTACCTTGAGCAGGCCCTGGGATCTCATGCATAACCCATGTGCAGTGGCCAAAGTATGGCCGGGGGTGTCGCACAAGTTCTCTAGGTCCAGCAGAAACCCTCAGGGGAAATGCTGGCTTTGGTGTCTCCGTACCTTTCTGGATTCCTGCTTTCACTCACCTGTGGGATCTAGTATTTCTCAATCTTATACCATGTCATACTCCATATTCCATGCATTTAAAAATTTCTTTTGGTTTTATTCAAACTTCTATTTGTTTATAATGAGAAGGTCATCCCAGGTATCAAATCATTTATACAGTGAGAAACAGAAATCCTAGGCTTGTCATAGCTTCTTGCTTTGTGCCTTTTACTTGTCCTAATTTTTCTATGATATTCTCCTCCCCCATTTTTCTTCTTTTGGATTGTTTTATTTTTCCCTTTCCCTTTGTAGTGTTTTGTGATTCATTGTTTCTACTCTTTTAGTGTTTCCCCTCAAAACGTTACCGTGCACCACCATCTTCACCTTGCTCTGGGATAATAGCAGGGCCTTCGAAGATTAAATCTAATTATGCCTCTCCAACTTATATGGTATTTTAAAGAGTCAGTATCTTAGCTTATTATTTAATCCTACAATTGAAATATTTTTATTTTGTATAGAAAATAATTTTTCTAGATTTCCTTAGATGTTTACCAATTTTTTAATTAACCATTTTTTTCAATCTCAGATCTTCTTTCTGGGATTTTTTTTTTCTTCTTGAAATGTATCTTTTAGGAATCCCTTTGATAATGCTCTGCTGATCATAAACTCTACTTTGTTTATACAAAAATATGTCTTTATTTCATGCTAGTTATTGTAACAAAATTTTGCAGGGTATATAATTCTGAGTTGGCAGTTAATTTTTTGCTCAGAAATTTGAAGATATTACTTCCCTGTCTTTTAGCTTCTGTTATTTTTGTTGAAATCTCTGCAGTCAAATTGTTCCTTTGTCCCATATGTTCTGTGCTTTTTCTTCTCTGACACTGATGACATTTATGGTAGGCCTTCTTATTGTGTCCTCCACATAGATTAACCTCTTTTTTCTACAATTCCTTATCTCATGGCTGCATTCTGGGTAACCTGGATTTGTCTTGATGCTTATTATTTTTTATCTTCAGGAGGTTCAGGGCTTACTTTTTAAATAGAAGTATTATTGAATTATAATATTAATTCTCTCTTCATCTATGTATAATATCTTATTTAGAATATTTAAAGAGTGATACTTTTTATTTCATCAGCACATTATTTTTGATAGTCCTTAGTCCCTTCTTATTTTTTAAAATTCTATATTTTATTATAACAGTTCTTTCCTATTCCAAATGTGATCACTCCAATAATCTGAAGTCTTGTGAGGAGGTAGAATAGTCCACATGGATGAATAGTTTCTGCTAAGTCTTACTATGGTGGTTTGTTTTCCTGGGTGCATGATAGTTACATTTCATGAAACTATGTTTGGCCGCACAATCCACAAGGGTTCTGAGTTCCTGGGTTGATTTCCTCCACAGGGAATGTGCCACCAAGGGACTCCTAACAGCTTCAAGTTTGTCCATTTCATCAGTCCCAGGTTTATACTCCAAATCTGCTCCTGGGGTAGGCATTTTCACTGGGGGAAAAAAAAATAGCTTTCTGGCTTTGCCTATGCTCAAGTTCATTCTCAGCCCACTGTTACATTTTCTTTTTTGGAGTTGTTTTTGTTTGCGTGTTTGGGCCATTGAAAACTCTGTTGCTTGCTCATGAGCTCAGCAGTGCTTTAAAAAGCATGCTTGTTATAATCTCTTCAGAATCTAGCAATGCTTTAGCTAAGTGACCCTTCATAGCGTCTAGTCTGCCAGACTCGTAGATGTCAGAAATCTAATAAATGACAATCATTATTGATTCAGAAAACATAGCTTGTCCACCATGGGGTGACATGGAATGCCGCCCTGGAGTGTTGAGAAATTCATAGGCAGTTATTGTAAGAAACTGCCAAATATAATTGATTGTTGCTAAGTTACATAGATTTTTGAATCAGCATTTTAAAAATTGGAATTAGGTCTACATAATGCAGACTTGTTTTGACACAGCTGCCATTTCAGATTCAAATGACAGAATTTGGTCCAGAGGAAACAGCATACACTTTTAAATTGTTCAACAAGCCTGTTCTGATGCCCTTATAATGCTGCTTCCTGGGGCAACAGTCTGCCTGCCAGCTCACATCAAAATATACATTTAGTATGAAGGGGAAAATGACCTTCTGGCTCCCCGAGTTTATTTTCTTATTCTCTCCTTTTCTCCCTTTTATCCTCTTGCTGACAAAATTATATCTAGATATTAAGTTTAAACTCCAAATGAGAACAAACCATTAAGAATCGAAGGGGTGTTTGTCCAAGAATCTTAGGCCTTCCAATATTCCAAGACAGAAAAGAATATGTCTTTTCAGTAGGAAGATGGTTTTATAGTGTCTTCTATGTGCTAGAATAAGTAATCCATTTGATGTTCTTATAATAAGATGTGCCCTTCTATTTTCATTCCTCTCAGATATGAATTATTAAAAACTCTTATTGTTCCTCTGTAAGTCCTGTATATAATGTAGAACTCATGTTGAAAAAAATGGAAAAACTGGAAGTAGCAAAAAATAATGCATCTGGAGCTTCTGATTCTTGTCCATAGTTAAATCATTTCTCGTACTTTTGTTCAAAAGCATTTTTTCCCATTTTATTTTCATCTTGTGCATAAGGTAATTACCCTTCAGAGACACCTGCAGGAAGAGGTTATGAGAATGTCTGATAATTTCTAATGTGTTTATCTCTACATTTTCTTTCCAACATTCTACTAAGTTGAGCACATCTGCCATGAAGCATGAATGAAGGAGGGCCTCATTAAATATTAAATACTGTTTTCTGCCTCTGCAAGTGTTTGTCCTATACAAAATCCTCAAATGGTGAAAGTGTACAGGAGGGCAATGAAAATCGTTAGAAACTGCAAACTGCTCCTTGCAAAAGACAGCCCATTTATGCTGCTGGTGTCTTCTGAGCAGTTAACCACCTGCTGCTTTTCCCATTTGAGCAATTGTTATGATAGTATCTTTAAATAATCATCTTAATGGAAACTTCAGTCTATTTGCCGATTAGAAATAATCTTTAAGATGTGTAAAACTTATTTGTCCAATAGCCAATCATTCAAAATGAGAGAAAAAGTAGTTATATCATAAGCCTTATATTGCTTTTTCCAAAATAGATTACTTTGCCTTTACATATATAATTGAAAATATGGATTTTTAATCTATTTTACATTCACTGTGGGATTTTCCTCTTCTGTAATTTTAAGCCCTTGAAAACTCTGAGACAGTTGGTTTTTCCTTTTAGTGCCATCTGCTGGTGTAGATATTCCGACTGGGTTCTGGTTTGTACACTTGGGAAAACTTACATTTTTAATATAATGAAGAATCTTCATTCAGAAATCTTGTTAAAAGACTTTTATTTCACCTGTACCTAATATTTTTTATATTTGAATTCACAGGTCCTTTTTACTTAACCCCAAAAGTTATAATTATCATGACTTAAAGCATATTCAATCTATATTTTACTTGTTGTTATAATGTATTCATGCTGACTTTTCTATTTCCCCTGATAATTATGAAAGTTTGGAAAATTATCATCCATGTTTGATTACTTAATTTCTAAGAAGCAAATTTTAAGGCTACAGGAAAAAAATTAAGTATTTGAATATTTTATATGTGGTTTAAATGAAGCTTTCTCAACTTCACAAAAAACATTCATCCTTATTTCAGAAGTTATTAAACAGGTGGGATGTCGAACTATTGGGTCTTTAATACTTTCTGCATTTGTCATATCCAGTCGTCAGCAATTTTGTTCTGCCTTCTGTAGTCTATGATGGATACCTTCCGAAATCCCAGATGCTCATTAGTTTTATTTATCGTATTGCTCCAAAGAGATGCCTACCCGCAATTGGAGATCCAGATGGCTTTGCAATGGAGGGGCATTTCTGTACTTTTGTCTTAGCTCTGAAGGGTGCCCAGTGGTTTGCTTGCTGCGCCGTTGGCATGCTCACCATCTCAGCGGTTAGCCAGACACTGGAACACATCCTCTCTTTCCTCTGCTCACTGATGAGATATAATTTATGTTGATTCAACTCTTCACAAATTGCCATCTGTCAGCTTTGCTTTTGCTAATCCCTCATCTCCTTCTTTCATTGCACTGGGTTTAACTGGCAGAAGTTCAGGTACTGGCTTGGCACAAAGACTCCCTGTCAACGGGAAAGATCTCGTTTGAAACTCACACCTCACTCGTGGATTGCCTTCTTCTCAATCTCGATGGTGGCAATATTTTCATTTGGTTTTGCATCGTCCTCTGCTACACAGGAAATAAAGGGGCAGAACCCGCTGACATCTCTGCTTCTGCGACTGGATTGAGAAGCAATTTGGTGTCTATTGTCTTCTAAGTAATCTGTCTTTGCTGGGATTCTCTGGTTGTCTTAGGCTCCCAAGGACTGGATATACAGAGTATTCACAGCAGAGGACTCAGAATCCTGCTTCCTCTTGTGCCTAGAGCACAGAACAACTGTACTGAAGATGTCTATCCCAAAGGGGCTGTCTTCATAATCTTTATATGGATCTGAAAAAATATCTTTCTACAGCCCTGAAATATAGAAAAAGTCACTTAATGTTAATTGGAAAGTAGATAAGCATCATTTAATTAATAAGAATATTAAAGCATGATGAAAATTTCTATGTCAACAGACTAAAATTAAGCATAAGTAAATCTTATGCTTATCTTTTAGAAGTGCTTTTCCCTAAGCCAAGATTTCTCAACCTTGACACCATTGAAATTTTAGCCCAAATAATTCTTTGTCATGGGGGGAATCCTGTGCACTGCAGGGAGTTTATCACCACCTCTGGCTTCTACCCACTGAGTGCCAGTAGTATCCCTGTCTCCCAGGTTGTGACAACCAAGAATATCTCCACATACCACCATATATCCCTTGGGGGACAAAATTGCCCTCCCATTGACAGCCACAATTATTACATATGAATATTAATGAAAGAAAAATACTAAGATATGGGCCTTTATCCAGGTGGTTTTAGTTAGCTTGAAAATGACTACACTGTAAGAGAAATGTCACAGGAATTCAAACATGACAGAAAAATAGAACTTCAAAGTAGAGAGGAATATACAAATATTTCTTCCAGAAATGGAGAGCCAAGATAGAGCTCATGGTCATGGGCTCTGGACATTTCAGCAAGATCTGGGGCCTCAACACAGGACTCATTAGTTAAATGTTCTAACAGAGATATTTCTAATTACATATTTCTTGTTTTATAAGAAAGCAGGAACCTGTGAAAACTTGTCATGGGTTGCTGTTCATGGCTAACTGCTTTTAGAACCATGGATCTAATGGATAGATTCTGAGTGATAAAAGAAGGTAAAGTCTCTAATGGGCTATGCTGATGTCATGGTTCTTGGCCACGAGCCCTCTGAAGATGCCCTCATTGAGGGCCTGTCTACACTCTAATTTTATGCATTTCCTAAAAGCAGAATTCCAATGCTCAAATATGCATCAAACTCTATGGTAGCTCTGGTACAGTCTTCAGCCTGATCCCAATTAAGCATTGGGGTTATAAATTCTTTTTAGTTCCAAGGAAGCTTTTCCAATGGGCATGTTAATAAATACAATGGTTTCCTTACTTCATGCAATTGGATACACCATGAGCTACATCATGCCCCTGAAATATAAAAATCTAATATAACATGGTTAGTTCTGAAACAGAAGGGTAACTCAAACTCTTGTGTTATAGATGAATTGCATTTTTTACAATCATCCATACTATATCATATCCACTACTTAAAATAGTGCCTGGCTTTATAATTTGGGGCAAATGGAATTAGTCATGCCTATCATTGTTGGTAGAGACAATATCTCATAGCGGTTAAAAACATGAGTGACCAGACTTTGCTAAACCTCAGTTTCTGCATCTGTGAAATGGGGGATAAAAATAGTTCCAGAGCTTCCTGGGTTTGTTAGGAGGGTTGAGATACCAGACACGAAACACATGGTTCTGTATCTGGCATACAGAATCAAAGCTCTTAGCCATTAGTACTTCACTGTTTGATTATATAATAAATATTGTTGTTATGGGGGCTACCAGGTGGGAGTGACACTCTCTTCTATGCTTCAATAGGCTTACCTGCTTAAGAAAAACTCGGGAAATCCACACCTAAGAGAAGATGTTATCCTTCCTAGAAGTAACCAAAGACATTTAAGTGCTTGATAGAAGAGATGGGAAAACTCTTCACTGGGGTTTACTGCAATTTTGTAGAGAAATATGGAACCAATATATTATATCCTAGCCTAAAAGACCAACAGAACATCCAAAATCATCTTTACATATATATATGAAGAGGGGAAGGCTAAACAGCAAGGATTTCAGTTTATTTATTTCCACCAGTGGCCAGGGTCAAATTGCCTTAACAAGCAGACGTACCGTTTCTGATCCCTCTGTGAGTAGATGGTGGAAGTCACTGCAGTGGACTATCACAGCTCAATTACTGAGTTGCTAAGATCCACTGCCACTCTAATCTCTGCTTGCCAAAGCCACCTTCTGAACATCATCTGACCTCCCATGTGGACTTCCCGCTGGGAGAACGTGCATTGGCACAGCCAACAGGGGTGTTGTAGTCCCCCCGCAAGTGATAGAGCTCACTGTGAATGCCACCTTTGCATGCTGTGAAGGTTTGATGAGTATGTAGCAGTTCAGGAAGTGCCTCAAGAATGAGAAGCAGCATAGGACATGCACAGCTAAGGACTGGGCCTTCAAAGGTTGATCTACATCAACAGCTTCTGAAGGACAACTCAAGTGAAACAATCTCTGTATCAATGACCTTGATATCTCCTCATATCTCCTCCTAAATACTTTGCTCTTTGCTGCTCAATCTGGAAACCTCCTATATTAGTCTTAGAGATAACTATAATCACTGCTTAATTGAGTGAGGACTCTAGGCTTCTGAACATGGTCATTCCTCTGCCTTAAACAAGGAGACACCAAATAACAATTCAATTATTATGAATAAAAATGTATAAATATATATATAGATACACTACATTCCAGGAGAATTGTGACAAAATTCTATTTTTGGAGGGAAAAAGGCTCTAGGAGAAGTATCTAAAATATATTTGAAAGCTATCTCTAAAGTGAAATTTTACTGTGATGGATACCTATAAAAGAAAAGTCAAATGTTAAACTTTTGAGAAATTAAAAAAAAAGCTTACCGTAAAAAAAGGTAGCAGAGGGCATCAATGATATATATATATATTTTTTGAGGCAGAGTCTTGTTCTCTTGCTTGGACTAGAGTGCAGTGGCATCATCACAGCTTACTACAAACTCAAACTCCTAGGCTCAAGCGATCCTCCTGCTTTGGCCTTCTGCCTACGGGAACGTACCACCACACAGGGCTAAATTTTTTATTTTTTGTAGAGATGGGGTCTTGCTCTTGCTCAGGCTGCTCTTGAACTCCTGGCCTCAAGTGATCCTCCAGCTTTGGCCTCCTCCAGCTTTGGCCTCCCAGAGTGCTAGGATTACAGGCGTGAGCCACTGTGCCTGGCCAATCAATAATGTTTTGAACATCTTGATAATTGGAAATGCAATATAAAATAGAAATATAGGAATTACTAGTTATTAATCTGGAACACTATTGAAGTACCTCTGCAGAATGTACCATTGTTAGACACCGAGAGTTGAGATTTGGGTTGGCATCCTTTCTTGTCACATACCTGCAATTACTTTCCAGAAGCGCAGCTCCACACTGCAGTCTGGCATTCTACTACAAGTCTGTTGCATCATAGTAGTATATAGAAAAGAAAGGAAAGAAGAACAACCTTTTTTAGAAAAAACAAACAAACAAAAAATTATGTGTTTACTGTGGGCCTAAAACAGGGTCAAAATTACCTACTCCATCGGTAAAAGACCATTTGTCTCAAGCCTGGTAAGGTGAAAGGAATGTGTGTGTTGGGGTGGTGGCTGCGACTTGATATTCTTCCCAAGGTTGCCTGGCGCCTTAATTTTTTAACAAAAAGCCAAACCTGTAGACTAGGAGTCTTAACCAAGGGGATTTCTATCCTGGCTGTACGTCAGTGCTTTTCAGAAGCACCAGTGCTTGGAGACTTCCACGTTCAAAGTAAAAAGCCATTCTAAAAATCAAAATAAGCTAGAGAAATTATGAAATTAGATTTAAAAAAGACTAATAGAGAATTAACGATACAAGGAAACTTAAATGAGTTAAATTTCACAAAGTGATGAGCCCTTGGCAGAAGAGAGCCCCACAACTGCTCTTACACCTGTGCAGTGGCAGAAGGGGAGGAACTGGAAGGAGTGAGGAGAAACCAGTGGTGACAGTCAGGCTGGGCTGGTGTGAAAAGCACCACAGACTGGGTGGAAGTCTCAGATCAAGGTGTTGCAGGGTTGGTTCCATCCTGAAATACATATATTTCTAAACTCTATCCACAAAGAGGGTCTAGAGGCAGCAACACCATAATAGTAATGAGTATACCCGGAGCCCAGACTGTGATTCCTAAATTATACTCTTCATAAAAGGAAACACAGCTCCTTGGAAGAAAAGTTGATTCTAGGGCAGGGGTAGGGAAAATTCAAGATGAAACAGGAGCATCTTACGATGCCAGAAAGTAGAGAAATGCTCAAGAGAGGATGAGGATATGTCAAAAGGCACAGGCACCAGCATGAAAAAGCTCCCAACACCAAAGCTGAAACCATTTAATCAGTAAAAATGATAATATTACATTAAAATCCATAGAATAAAATACATATTCATGAGTTCACACTGACATACATAACTAATTGAATAAATAAATAGGGAAAGAGATAGCTCTGTCTTACAGAATTCTGATTAATAAATATAGAAGAAATATATAGAAAGGAAATAGAAAATTATCCTTGAAACACCACAGCAAGATTGTTGCATGGAAGATTCACCAGTGGATGCTAAAACCAATGGACAAAAGTTTGAAGAGACATAGGGTATTTGTATAGTCTCGATGCATCTCTTCAAGAAATGTTTTAACTATAAAGAGAAAAATAACCCAGAAGTCAATGTTAAATAAGGTTAACATCACTGGTAATAAGACATAGTGACATTATGTCCTGGGTATAATACATTCAGAAAGGTACATCACTTCTGTAGTGTTTGCTCAAAATGCATGACTTCAATCTAACCATGAGAAAACATCAGACAGACCCAAACTGAGGGGCATTCTACAAAAATCAGCACTCTTCAAAAGCTTCAAGGTCATGAAAGACAAGGAAAAACCAAGGAACTGTCTCAAATTGGTGAGACTAAGGTGACAAGACAGCTAAATGCAAATGGGGACCCTAGATTAGATCCTAGGCCAGAAAAGGGACATTACTGGAAAAATCTGGTGATACCCAAATAAAGTCTGCTGTTTAGTTAATATTTAGTAGTAATGTTCCAGTGCTATTTCTTAGTTCTGATAATTGTGCTACGGTTATGCAAGGTGCTAACATTAGAGGAAGCAGGATCAAGAGTATATGGTTTCTCGATTGTTCTTGCAACTTTTCTGTAAATCTAAGATTGTTTCAAAATAAAATTAAAAGAAAAAATATGCCAAAGGATCTAGTGGGAAAGGTTGACCATATGCCTGAAGAGAAGGAGAATTGCCACAAAGACTTAGAAACTATTTAAAAAGAACCAAATAGAAATTTCAGAACTAAAAATTATCAACAGCTGGGTCTTACTCAGCAAGAATCCTGGTGCAATTGCTCTGAGGCTAGGTGCGGGCCTTTGGAGGGGACTATGTGTGTAATTTTCCAGATACTGCTAATTATAGCCAAGGTTGGGAACTACTGGACCAGCCTAGTCAAATTAGCATTAACATATAAAGAAACCATACAGTGTGGTGGGGATCCCTAAGACTACCCTTACCCTTGGAGATTTGCTAGAAGGACTCAGGGAAATGAGCATCTACTTTTAATCATGGTGAAGATTCCTTCTAGCAACAAGGTGAGGACACACAGTCAGACTGCAAGAGAAGCAGCTGTAGCAGAGTCCAGAGGAGCCCACGTGCAGGCTTCCTTACGCTGTCTCCCTCCTACGAGCGGACGCCCTTGAGCAGGCTTCTTTCTCCAGCAACAAGCATGTGCTGTTTCTGCCCAGTGAAGCCCATGAGAGAAGCTAAGGTTTTCATTAGAAAAGTCCAAGGTCTTTATTGGGAGCTTGTCACCTGAGTACTCTCTGCATAACATGCACCAAAATTCCAGACTCCCAGAAGGCAAGCAGGTGTTTAGTGTAAAACCATATTATTTGTACAAACAGTGTAAGCACAGTGGTCACCCTTATCAGTTAAGAAAAGCGTAAATCATTGTAAGAAACTGTTTACAGATCAAATTCCCAGATGCCAGACAAAGGCCAGCCTTGCAAGCAGCCTTTCTGAGGATAGTATCTCCGGCCTGCTGTGGACACGCTTTTCCACACACAGAGTGACTCGTCACCAACGCCAACATTTTACTGAGCACTTCTGAGAGGATGATCCCCGTGCTAGCTCTTCCATATACAATATCTCGTATAATCCTTATGACAACTCTGTAGGATGGATATTATCTTCGTTTTACAGCTGAGAGAATTTGAAGCTTAGAGATGTTTTTACTCTAAGAGATAATTTACCCAAACATTACACAGCCAGTAAATAGTTATCCACACATAGTTTGATTCTTACACATCCTGTTCTGAATCTTCATTTTTTCCATTGAAATTAGAGATAGATTATAGCTCTTGCTCTCCTTACCATAAAGCATTTTTGAGGATTATAGATGATGCCTTCAAAACCATCTAGAATGAAATTAAATAAATCCTATTTTTTCCATTGTGATCACATATAGGTAGTTTTAACAAAAAGAAGGGTCTGAAGTAATCAATAAATATGGCATTTGAAAAATCAGTTTTAGAGATTTCTTGAATCTCTTTTCCACATTACAATAGTATATAAAAGTACAAATTTCCCAAATTATTGTTAGTTTGCTTTTTTTTTTAAATCTAAGTATCTGGACTTTTGCTTTTATATATTTGACTCCTCCTATCCTTGGACCATGTGGGGTTTTTGTAAGTGGTTACACAACTCAAAGCTGCTGACAATTCACCAACCTGTTACAAAACAATAAGCTTCCATGATCTCTCTGGCAGTTCTATTTCAATAACCATCAAGCTCAATTTTATCATCAACACTCTCATATATATTTCAGCATCTGGAAACTGAAAGGTGAAAGAAAAGGCCTCTCTGTTCTGTACCAGAACAAACCCTCCCCTTGCAGCGTGCCCTAGAGGGCAGCCCTGGTCTTTCCTTGGACCTTGGGAGCAGGACTTGGGCTGATTCAGCAAGGAGGCTGTTGTGAAAACTTCAAAGAGGAGCTGTCCTTGTGTTCCTGCTCTTGTGGTAGAATCACTTCTCATGGGGCAAACCATGGCTGTTGCAAAGTTTATGCTGATTGAAGCAAAGACTAAGCTGATTTAGAATTTCAACTGAAAGATAGCCTTAATGAAATAGAGTCTAAATTTCCAGAAAGGAGTCAGGCAACCTTCTGTAAAAGGCCAGAAAGTAAATATATTAGGTTTTGCCAGCCATATGGTGTCTATCTCTCTGACTCAGCTCTGCTGTTGTAGTTCGCAAATAGCCTCAGACAATATGCAAACAAGCGGGCGTGGCTAAGTTCCAATAAAACTTTATTCACAAAAACAAGCAGCAGGTTGGGTTTGATTTACAGGCTGCAGTTTGTCAACACCTGTTCATGAGCAGACTTTGCTGTGTGTGTTTTTTCCTCTAATGTAAGATACCCAGGGAATCGTTAGCTCCTTTATTCATAATGTACCGTATGATTCCTCTCTAGAGCACAGGCAGTCTCCATACCCAAAGGTGAGCATTAACAGATGTGAAGTGCATGATATTGGTTTATACATTTAACTTTCTTTATGATGGATACTGGTACTAATTATTCTTCAATATAGAAATGCAGCTAGAACCTGTGTGTGTTAATCAATAGCACACAGCCACTGTGTTTGGCATACTGCCACATCCTACATGGACAACAGCTGGCACCTGACTGCTTTTGCAAAATGTATTCAGGTACAAAGACAAAAGAACTATCTACAGACGCCTGTGTGCTGTGCTGCATCTGGAAGGAAGCTAGGGTATAGGACCAGCAGCAGTCATGCTGGCTCATCACACAGAAATTCTTGGAAGACCAAAATTTACAGATGCAAGTAAAATCTGGACAAGACTTATGGGTTCACAGTAAGTTTTTTCTAAATGTAGTCTGAATTTCAAAATGTAGCTATGCTTATTCGGTGATTGACTTGCACAAAATATGAATGCTATTTGAATTTTAACTACAGGTGCCTTGAGTATTCTCCCTCTGAATTAAAACCATGGCCGGCTGTTTCATACAGTAATTACAACCAGCAGGTGGCATCTAACAGCTAGGATAATATTTTGGAGCTATTTTTAATATCAGACTGGCTGATTTATGAGGGCTCACCCTCCGATGTTCATTTTTAGTAGATCGTTTTAATTTTTAGCCTTACTCATCACAGTTTAATTTTAAAACTGCCATCCAATAAATGCATATAAAGGGTTTTAAAAGAAAAAAAGTCCCTCAGTTTGAACCTGATAGCTCTACTGCACTTCCACATAATAAGCAGACTAACATTCTGAATTTTAAAAATATCACTTAAAGATATTGAGCACTGAACACAGACATTTCAAATATAGCCGCTTCTTCTCTCTGATTGAATAAAGGACCTGGACCACAAGATACACATAGGTGTAAGAAAGAACATCCTCCAACGTGGACAAATCCAGTGGGAATCAACTGAGTTTTAAAGTTTCACAAATAATTAAATTACTGAATAAGATGGAACAGAGGGAGAAAACCAAAAGATTGAATTCTATTCCTTAGAGTTCGATGTGCTTTTTAGCTGACTGTATTTAGTTATGTGCCACTGCAACAGTCATTAAAAACCCATCCATTTTCTTATACAACCTCAACAGAACATCAGTGGGTTTCACCACGTATAGATAATACACTTTTTAAAAGGAAGCAGAATCTGCCCGTCTCAACTCTTTCTTTTCCCTGCAATGCTATGGAAGCCAGTATCGTAGATTATAATTAATAATCTGAGATCCAGAATAAAAAGAATGCTTGTTATGATAACATTTTCTAGGCTGTGAGCTACACATTTCAGTATCTGAGTTTGAGCTAGATGGATTGCATAAATAAAATAGCATTCTTGGAAATGTGAAGAACAGAGGTCTGTAGGGGGCAAAAGAATCATCTAATCAGAGACTTGTTTCTTACTTTAATCATGAGCCATAAAAACAGCCAAATCCCATGTCTCGCTGCGGTAAAGGTTACATCAGAACTTCATACAATATTTATAGTGTAAAAGAAGCCTTGCAGTCCAACTCCAATATGACATTAATCTTCCTGCTCTCTCCAGCCCTCTTTCCATGATCCCACCTCACTCCCACCCCTTCCCGAAGCCAAATGTGCTGCCTGGTGCTGTTCAGATAACTGACTGTAGAGTATTGATGTAACAAGAAATCTAGACCACAAAACAATTACATCACATCCCATGAAAGCTGCATGGTGCCTTTTAAGTAGAGGGGCTGACCATCCCAATTTGCCCCAGATCAAGGGGCTTCCTGGATGTGGGACTTTCAGTGCTAAGACCAGTAATGTTCTGGACAAACTGGACAAGTTGGTGACACCATTTTTAAGAGGCTCATGGCTTCAGAAAATGAAGACTTCATTCAAAAATATTTATTACACCTTAGTCATATAAGACATGTCCCAAGGCAAGATGTGTTATTGGGCTCTACTACTTAAAGCCTGCTGCTACTGATACAAAGGTCAGGGTTTAATTCTCACAAGAGCCAGCCAGCTTTTCTGTGATCCCAGACTCTTCCTTAATCCCGACCATATTAGTTAGACTCGTAGGTTTAGGGAGGGTGGGACAGGGCTTTGGGGAGCTAATAATTCAAGGAACTATAGCTACTTTGGGAATAGCATGTCAAATCATAGAACTTACTGGCAGTCTTTTCCTCTGGTCTTACCCGTTCTATAGTATTCACTGAAAACTCTTTTATGCTCAAAAGAATACACTCGAGCAGCTGAAAAGGAGTTCAGGCATAAGGATTCAATCAACATAATTACCGTTCTCCATGAAGCTGCTCTGGATAGCTTAAGGACCGTCAGGTGGAACTGGAAGGTTTTGCTGCCTGGCAGTCTATGCTCATTTCATGAAAAGCTCCCGGCCTGGCTTCTGGTAAACAAGCGATTTCCAAACAGTTTCTGCAATGGGGTGCAGTCTGCATCAACCCTTTGTTGCAACAATCCAGGCAGTGGCAACGTGGGATCAGGCCATTGAACACCCAACCTTATTAAGGTTCTCTTGGTTATCGTACACTGAAAACTCAAAACTAGCACTGCTCTATTTATAGAACAGTATACACAGTGTCACACAAAATGACTTTGTTCTACCAAAATGCCCTCTGGTTACTGTCCCCTCACCTTAGGCCAGGTGGAGAAGGCTGAGGATCTCACCCCCAGCCTGCATTCCGTCCTACCTGCTGGTTTACGCATTGATGCCTACAACCCCCTCACCTTTCAAGAACCTCTCGCCTTCCCCGGCATCAGCACCGACTCAGGGACTTCCGCTCGCTAGGGTTCTGTTGCTTTTTAGCAACCTTTCTTCTGACGGGCCGTTGAATATCTCAGTATTTGTCTTGGGAAACTGGATTTGTGGGAAGGCCCAGCCAGCCGCGCTGTGCGGGCGGTGGGCACGCTGTGCTCAGGCCCCTCCAGGAGAGGCGGCAGATTGGCTGTGTAGGCAGCAGCGCCGGGAACCCAGAAATAGGTTCTGCGGTATGTGCAAATGTAAGCAGCCGGGTAGCAGAATGGGCCTCTAGGTTCGAAAACAGCAATTCTCTCCAAATGGCCAGCATTTTTAAAAAGTAAGTAGACTCCAAAAAGTACAAGAAAAAGTTGTATGAAAAATGCCTCCCTCTGAACAAATCTGAAGTTTCTACTAGTAGGTGCCTTCTTAAAAAGCCTCAGGCAGCTAACGAACACATGTTATCCTGGAAAGGAAATGAGTAGCAATTTATCACAGGTAGTTATTCCAGAATTCAAGAAAGAAGAAGAGATGGATATATCTTGACTGTAGGTCCATATGAGTAGGTATTTTAGAAACGGTTCCAGCTAACTGACTGCTAGGAGATTCAGGATAAAGGGTGCAGGTAATCTGACTGACAGGCATTTTTTTTTTGAGATGGGGTCTCACTCTGTTGCCCAGGCAGGGCTCAAACTCCTGGGCTCAAGTGATTCTCCCTCCTCAGCCTCCCACGTAGCTGGAACTGCAGGCACGCGCCACTGTACCTGGCTTACCTGACAATCCTCCCAAAGAACATTAGCACCTCTTCTATTTTGCCCTCTTTCCCTATAAGAGGTAGGAAGGGTTCGCACCTGGTGCAGCCTTACCTACCATGGGGCCACAGGGACTTCAAACAAAATGTCGTCATCTGAAAGGGAAACCACCTGTTTTCCCTTCTATACCCTCGCACAATACTTCCTACACTTCAGTAACAGAATGTATGAGGTCTTTTCCTCCCCACGACAATTTAATTCCATTCTCAGGCAGACACCAACTGGGTGGTCCCTGCAACTCAACTCAATTCTGACGCGATCTACCCGGAGACAGTATCATATCCCACAGGTTAGGGCTCAGTCTCACAGGACTGCCCCTGCTTCAGATGCCAGTCACAAGTCCAGGCTGTCAACTGTGCTTCTGATAGAGCAGCTACAAATCGGGGTTCCCTTGCCTCCCTCCCCAGGCTGCATACTTTACTAGAATGGCTCACAGAACTCAGGAAAACAGTTTACTTATTAGATGACTAGTTTGTTATAAAAGGATACAACTCAGGAACAGCCAGATGGAAGGAATGTATAGGGCAGGGAGCTTCCATGTTCTCTCTGGGTGCAACACCCTCGAGGCACCTCCCTGGAAGCTCTCCAAACCCCATCCTTTGGAGTTTTTAATGGAGGATTGATTATGTAGGCAAATTGATTAAATCATGGGCCATTGGTGATTAAGTCAATCTCTAGCCCTGCTCCCCACCCCAAGGTTGGTGGGTGGGCCTGAAAGGGCCAAGGCTCTAATCATGTGGTTGGTTCCCCTGACAACCAGCGCCCCTGCTTAGGGACTTTCCAAAAGTCACCTCATTAACACAAGCACTGGTGTGGTTGAAAGGGGCTTGTTACGAAGAACAAAAGATGCTTCTTCCACCTTTATCACTCTTACTGCTTAGGAAACTAAAAGCATTTTAGGAGCTGTGGTCAGGAACCTGGGAATGAAGACCAAAGGTATATCTCTCATTCTATCACAATATCATAGCATTGAGTTTCACAATCTATTTAGCCCTAGTCCTTGAAAACCAAGGGAAGTGTTTGAGAGTGGCTACGTATTATAATAAGAAGTAATTTTAAATGAAGAAAGGTCTTATATAGATTTGGATACCCACAAAGAAAATATTTGCAGCCTAGTAATTTTAAAACCAATCTGTGAGCCTTTTATTTCTTTCTTTTAGAGAAGAGGGATTGCCACTCACCGTTTCTAGAGAATAAATCATTTTATGAAGGAGGTGTAGTGAAATGATTAAGAATTTAGGCTGTGAGGTTGGACTATGTGTATTCAAATCCTAGTTCCACCACATGGCTGTGTGTGTGACCCAAAGCTATTTGTAATTTAGCCTGTAAGTTAAAGATACTGGTGCTTCCTGCACTATAGGGTGGCTTGAGCATGAATAAATACAAGCCTAGAATTACAGCTGGCACATAGCAAATTCTTGTTATAATTGTCATCACTGAAACCATCACCCTTTGTGAATTTGGGTGGAGACTTTCACTAAGATAGCACAGGAAAGGAATTTTACTTATTCCTGTAGGAAGGAGAAAGTGAAGTGGCAAAGAGTCTTTATTTAGTAAATGGCTATTGTACAAATCACTGGCTGTGTTTATTGCTTCAGTGACAACAAATCTCAGAGTTTTCTGGGATCATTTTATTTAACGTATTCTGTTTCTCTATTGCTTACCCACCGTGAGTCTCACCCCTCCCCTCCTTGTCCCTCCCTTGCTTCCCCGCAGATGACGCGTGCTCCAGTACAAGGTCTCTCTGAGTAGGTTCAGCAACTAGCACCGTCTGCAGCAGAGTCAGTGCCTCCCAGCGCACGTCACCTATGGTGGACCCGATTAGTGCCACCAGCATCAGGTTCATCTCTCCTCTGCACACAGAGGACCATGATCCCTAGATCGCTTGCAGCTAGAGCCTGTGTGCAGTTCTTCCCGGTGGGATGAGAGCAGAAGTGATAAGTGTCGCTTCAGGTTGACACCTAGAAAGCACTAGATCCCAAAGCTGTGGCCAACACTGAGGTGATACATAAAGGTGTGGGGGTGCCTCGAGCAGCTTAGGTGCTTGAGCAACAAAGGAGCAGAGCTCTCTGCTACTCACTTTGCAGGTGACTGAAAAATAAACTTTATGGTTCAGCCAGTGAGATTTGAGGGGTTTTGTTACCATGCCTATCCTATCCCGTCCTGACTAAAACACAGTGGATGAAAAATATTTTCACTTCATTAGATTCAGACACCAGACTGGAAGCATCTTACTGTTACAGGAAAAAACAACCTGCCAAGAGTCGGAAAACCAGATGTGCGCGAGCATGCACATGTTCTTATGTTCTAGTCACTGACAAACTCTTGGAGCTTTTACTTTCTCGGGATTGAAACTTGGGGCTGAACCAGAGCAATGCTAAGGCCCATATACTATGATTCCATGGATTTGAAAAAATAACTACTTTCAAGGTCAAATGCTCGAATTGAAGACATTATTGATTATGGGCTATAAGTCAGAAAAGGTCACTGATCACTCATCCAGAGTGGAATCACATTTATACTTCAGCCAGGCGTTTTATAGTTCCTTAGTAAGAACGCATCCCTCTATAACACACTTCCAGAAGAAAACGGATTCTACACAGTGATAGAGCCTATCTGCCTATCTGAATTATCTGGTGATTCAAAACATGTTTTGTCTGCCACACCCAACCTCCTAGGCATATTGGCATTGTAGAAACAGGAGCTCCTACGTTTAGCAGGCGTGGTGCAAACTGGCCCAATGGAAATATCAGTTATTGAGAAGAATGAGTGTGTAGATTTAACTAAATGGGCAGGTCCAATCTGGCAGCCCATCCTTCAGAGATGCAGACAAAACTGTGAGTTCATGGCTGATGTTAAGGCCCATTAAATGCTACTGGGTTCTGCCACATCCTTCTCTGGATATTTCATGGTGTTTGCAACAGAAGTAGGTTTGGCATCTGCAGCTGAGGTTGGGACTCCTCCTTCACTAGATACATACTACAGGGTTTCCCCAAGGAAAAGATCCAGGAAGTGGCTCTCTGCTGCCCCTGTTCTGGTGGGAGCAATGCTCGTGGCCCAGGGGATGATGCCCAGGTTTCCAGCAATGGTCCTTATTCTTTAGAAGACAGCTGTGCAAAAGCAGCCAATCAACCCTCCACCTGCATTGTAGGAGTGGCTTATTGTCAACTGAAAATGGGACATGTCACTACTAATCCTAGAGTCAATTCCCATGGTTCCCAGCCTGGGCTGCTCACATCAATCACCTAAGGACCAGCAATGTAAGAGTGTTCCAATTTCTCCACATCCACACCAGACTGAGTAGGCCTGGGTGGGGCCTGGGCATCTGAGTTTCTCACAGCACCCCAGGATTGAACACCAGGGATCTGCCCCAGGTAAGTTAGAATAACTCCTCTCCTGTTTTCTGCTCCAGTTTACATTAGGGTGGGCTATAAACAAGCCTGAGGCTGTCAGCGCCGGAGTTCTGTTTTTAAAGCAGGTACCTTTGGAAGCAGTTTTCGTTCTTTGAGCCCCAGGGCAGGGCCTGAGGCAGAGACAGCAAAGCGTTGAGTGTGGTAATGCCTCTGTGGCCTCAATGTGGCAACTGCTCATCCAGAGATCCTGGAGCAGGTGTCCCAGGTGCCTGAGTCCTCAAGGAATGTGCCAGGATCCTGTGGCACAGCCCCATTCCTGTGGCTGTCATCTTACCATCTTTAGTAAGGTCCTGCGAGACAGATGGTTCATCATTTGCTTGCATAAGAATTTGTGTTTTAAAAAGAAACCTTTATTTCTGGGTTCTAAGTCCTGTTCCAAAGTTCTATATCTCTGTTCTTGTGCCATTGCCATGCTGTTTTGGTTACTACAGCCGTGTGGTTAAGCTAGAAGTCTGGTAGACTGATGTCTCCCAATTTGTTCTTTTTGCTTAAGATTGCTTTGGCTATATGAGGTCTTCTCTGATTCCATATGAAGTGTAGAATTATTTTTTCTAGATCTATAAAGAATGATGGCACTGGGAAAACTGAATAGCCACATGTAGAAGATTGAAACTGGATCCCCACCTCTCGCCTCTCACAAAAATCAACTCATGATGGATAACAGGTTTTAAACCTAAGGCATGAAACCTTATAAATTCTAGAAGAAAATGTTGGGAAACCTCTTATAGACATTGGTCTAGGCAAAGAATTTAGGAAGAAGACCCTCCAAAGGTAATCACAGTAATAAAAATAAACAAACGGGACCTGATCAAATTGAAAAGCTTCTGCACAGCCAAGAAAACTATCATCAAAGTGAATAGATAACCTACAGAATGGGAGAAAATATTTGCATTCTATACATCCAATAAAGGGCTGATAACAAGAATCTATATAGAACTTAAGAAAATTAACAAGAAAAAATCAAACAATCCCATCAATAAATGAGCAAAGGACATGAACAGAAACTTTTCAAAAGAAGATGAATAATGGCCAGCAAATATATTTAAAAAGTGCTCTACATCTCTAATCATCAGGGAAATGCAAATCAAAACCACAATGAGATATCACCTAACTCCAGTGAGAATGGCCTGTATCAAAAAGGCTCAAAACAACAAATGCTGGCATGGATGTGGAGAAATTGGAACACTCTTACATTGCTGGTGGGACTGCAAATTACTACAACCCCTGTGGAAAGTAATTTGGAGATACCTCAAAGAGCTAAAATAGGAATACCATTTGATTCAGCAATCCCACTACTAGGCCTCGACCCAAAGGAAAAAAGACATTCTATAATAAAGACATTCTATAATAAAGACATCTGCGCTCAAATGTTTATGGCTGCACAATTCACAATTGCAAAGATGTGGGAACAACCCAAGTTCCCATCAATACCTGAGTGTGTTAATAAAATGTGGCATATGTATACTATGGAATACTACTCAATTACAAAAAACAACGGTGAACTAGCACCTCTTATTTTATCCTGGATAGAGCTTAAGCCCATCCTTTGAAGTGAAGTATTACACGAATGGAAAAACATGCGCCACATGTACTCGGCATCAAATTGGTACTAACTGACCAACACTAAGGTGCTCACATGGTAATAGTATTCACTGGGTGCCGGTCAGGTGGGAGGAGGGGGTGGGGGCGGGTAAACTCACAACTAATGGATGCAGAGCACACTGTATGGCAAAAGGGCATGCTTGTAGCCCTGGCTTGGGTGAGGCAAAGGCATTATATGTAACCAAAATGTCTGTACTCCCATAATATTCTGAATTTAAAAAAGAAACCTTTATTTTACTCCGTAGCAATTTCAAAAAGGCTTTCCATATTATTCTATTACTTTGAAAAAACCCATTTTGTTGGTTTATATAGTGGGAGTTGCATCTCAGCCTCCTAATTACACATCTATCCTGAAACCTGTGGGAAAGAGTAGAGCCACCTTCCCGTTAGTTTCAGCTGCTATATTGAAGTACCATAGACTGGGTGGCTTAAACAATAGACATTTGCTTCTCACAGCCCTAGAGGATGAGAAGTCCAAGGTCAAGGCACTGGCAGATCTAGTGTCTGGTGAGGGCCTTCCTCCTGGTTTGTAGATAGCTGTCTTCTCATTGTACCTTCACATGGGCAAGAGACAGAGAGAGAGAAACAAGTTCTCTCATGTCTCATCACGTGCAGGTATTAATCCCATTGATGGGGCTTAAAAAACAGTACCCTAAATTGAAGACCTTAGAAGCAAAAGTTTTTCTCTAACCTCTTGTCCTCCTGCCTTTCGGTCGCATTCTCCCCCAAAGCTAGCCAAAGAAACTATACTCCTTCTTTCCCAAGGCATGTCATAAAAGCCAGAACCTCTTTTCCTGAAAGCCATCCATAAAACCTAAATTATTCTATATAAAAACTGGCCATAAAAAAATTATCTGACCTACTTTACTTTATCAAAGGTGATAAGCTCCCCATTCCAGAGGGGCCCCTGCCCCACACCTGGGAGGAGGGAACACTTGCTCAATAAGGCCAAGAAGAACCTAGACAAACAGGCCTTGCTGGGTTTCCCCACTCAGTCTGTTAGCATTAGATCATACTCTTTTTGTCCAATCATATCTCTATATTGCTGCCCATACTTTGTTGAAAGTAAGCGCAATTTCTCTTGTATCTTTGGGTCTTCATTTTAAAGGCTCCTATACACATTAAATAAATTTGTATGTCTTTTCCCCTATTAATCAATCTGCCTCATGTGAGTGATTTTTCAGCAAACCTTTAGGGGAACAAGAGGCATGGTACTCACCCTACTGTGAGGGCTCTACCCTCATGATTACTTACTTTCGAAAGGACCCTATCTCCTAATACCATCTCACTGGGAGTTTGGGTTTTAACATACAAATTTGGTGGGGGACACAAATGTGCAGCCCATAACACCACCTAAAATATGGAACCAGCCCCCAAACCGTGACCACCTCCCCCTGCAGCCTGGGCACATTCACGCCACTCAGTGCTTTCCCAGAGAGGCGTTTCTTTCCATAGTTGGTAAGTGCAGAGACCCTTGGGTTAATATCATCAAGCGCATGCACTGGCCATTTAGCACTGGTCAGAGGCTGCTGATCCCTTTTAAAATGTTCAAATTTAATCTTCACAATAACTCTCATGGGATGTACTATGACAAAGGATGAAAATTAGGTTCAGAGAGTGTAAGTGATTTGCTCGTGGATGCCCGGATTCCATGGAGAGGAATCCACATCCACATCCTACTGACACACATCCATGGAACCTGGGGGTGTTCAGATACTAACCTTGGCACTCCTCAGAACAGCGAAATAGATAGTGTAAAAACAGAGCAGCAGTTCCTGGAGCTCCATCACGTTCCAATCGTAGCAAAGGAAAAGGCAGCATGGGGGGCACTGGGGACAAAAGGGCTCATTGGTTAATGCTTCCCAGATGCTTCTGACTGTAGGGCAGTTCACAGGATTCCTTGTTTCCATCTCTGACAGTGCAGTGCTCCTTAGTGGGGGTAGGGGGAGGCCAGCTGAGAACTTCACTGTAATATTTTCTTGTAAATGAGAAGACCTTGGAGATATCTACATGTGAATATTTTTTAAAGAAAATCCAAATTAAAAAAATACTGGTGGGGGATGGTCATGCTTGAGGCTCTGACTCTAGGGGGGAGGGGGGCATGGGCAATATATGTAACCTTAACACTTGCACCCCCATAATATGCTAAAATAAAACAAATACTGGAATGTAAGCCTTGGATGGTCCTGCTCATTTGGAGTAAAGACATTGGGAACTTGATTCGACCGACCTCCCTGCAGCATTTGGGGCAAGGCTCCAAACTGGTGGCCCATGGGACCCTGGGGAGAAGCTGGCACCTCTGTGGAGAGTAGTTACACCCCACGGGCCCACCCTCTAGAATTCTCAGCTGAGGCTCAGCATGGAAAGGTGGGAAGAGTGTTTTTATGAGGTAGAAGGCCAAAAATTAGAAGAAAAGCATTTTTCTTCTAAGAAGAAACCTAATATACATTTAAAAAAGAGGAAATGTGAGGACTTATTGATGAAGAAGGATGCTAAATGGTGGGCCCAGAAAAACGACCTTTAATTTTTTTTTTTACCTTTTTAAAAAATTTGAAAACAATAAGGGGGTAAATGTTTTTGGTTACATGGAGCACTTTTGTAATGCTTGAGTCACAGCTGTAGGTGTGCCCATCACCCAAATAGTGTTCATTGCATCTCTTAGGTAGGTTTTTGCCCCTCCCCTCCTTCCCCCTACCCCCTGTTTGATTTCCACTGAGTTTTACTTCCCTCTGTGCACATGAGCTCATTGGGTTAGGTCCAATTTAATAGTGAGTACATGTGGCATTTGTTTTTCCATTCTTTAGGGACTTCACTTAGGATAATGGTCTCCAGTTTCAACCAAATTGTTGCAAAAGGCATTAATTCATCCTTTGGTACTCTATGGTACTCATATACCACATTTTATTAATCCACTCATTAATTGATGGGCACTTGGGTTGATTCCACATCTCTGCAATTGTGAATTGTGCTGCAATAAACACTCAAGTGTAGGGGTCTTTTTAATGAAAAGTCTTCTTTTCCTTTGAGTAAATACCTAATGGTGGCATTGCTGGATCAAATGGTGGGTCTACTCTTAGGTCTTTGAAGAATCTCCTTACTGTTTTCCATAGAGGTTGTACTAATTTTGCATTCCCAGCAACAATGTATGAACATTCCTTTCTCTCTGAATCCACAAGAACATCTATTGTTTTTTGACTTTTTAATAAAAGCCATTATAACTGGATTAAGGTGATATCTCATTGTGGTATTAATTTGCATTTCCCTGATGATTTGTGATGTTGAGCATTTTTTCATGTTTATTGGCCATATAAACACATGAAACGCTTCTTTTGAAAAGCTTCTGTTTATATTTTTTGCCCACTTTTTAATGGGGTTGTTTGTTTTTTCTTACTGATTTGCTTGAATTCTTTGTAGATTCTGGATGCCCTTTATTGGATGTACAGATTGTGAATATTTTCTCCCATTCTGTAGGTTGTCTATTTTCTCTGTTATTTATTTCCTTAGCTGTGCAAAATCTTTTCAGTTTAATCAAATCCCATTTATTTAATTTTTTGTTGCTGTATTAATAATTTCCATTAGGGTCTTAGCCATGAATTCCTTGCCTAGGCCAATATATAGAAGATTTTTTCCTACCTTTTCTAGAATTCTTAGGTTTTATGCCTTGCATTTAAGTCTTTTATCCATCTTGAACTAATTTTTGTGAAAGGTGAGAGATAAGGGTCCTGCTTCATTCTTCTGCATGTGGCTATCCAATTTTTCCAGCACCATTTATTGACTAGGGCTTCTCTTCCCCAGTGTGTGTTGTTGAGTGCTTTGTAGGTTGATGGTTTTATCTCTTGGTTCTCTATTCTGTTCCATTGGTCTATGTCTCTCTGTTTTTGTACCAACATCATGCTGTTTTGGTTACTACAGCTTTGTAGTATAGTTTGAAGGCTTTTAATGGGAACCCTCCAGATCTGTTCTTTTTGCTTGGGATTGCTTTGGTTATTTTTTGGGTTCTTTTCCAACTCCAAATGAAGCATAGAATTATTCTTTCTAGATCTGTGAAATATGCCGTTAGTATTTTGATGTGGATTGCACTGAATCTGTAAATCACTTGGGTAGTATGGACATTTTAACAATGTTGATTCTACTGATACATTAGCATGATGTGTTTTCCCATTTTTTTGTGTCCTCTGCAATTTCTTTTCTCAGTGTTTCACAATTCTCCTTGTTGAGATCTTTCACCTCCTTGGTTAAGTATGTTCCTAGGTATTTTATTTTCTTTGTATGAATGATATTGAGTCTTTGATTTGACTCTCAGCTATACTGTTATTGGTATATTGAAATGCTACTGATTTATGTACGTTGATTTTGTAACCTGAGAATTTGAGGAACTTATTTATCAATTGCAGGAGTCTCTTGGTGGAATCTTTGGGGTTTTCTAGATGCAAGATCATATCATCAAAAAAAAAAAAAAAAACAGTTCGACCTTCTCTTTACCCATTTTGGTATGCTTTATTTCTTTCTCTTGCCTGTCTGCTCTAGCTAGGAATTTTAGCAATATGTTTAATGGAAGTGGTGATGGTGGGCATCCTAGTCTTGTCCAATTCTAAGGGAAAATGTTTTCAACTTTTCCCCATTGAGCATGATATTGGCTGTGGGTTTGTTATATGTGGCTTTTATAATTTTGAGATATGTTCCTTTATGCCTAGTTTCTTGAGGGTTTTTATCATGAAAGGGTGCTAAATTTTGCTGAATGCCTGAATGCTTTTTGTGTATCTATTGAGGTCATCATATGGTCTTTGTTTTTGCTTCTGTTTATGTGATGAATCACATTTATTGATTTAAGTATATTGATTCATCCTTGCATCCCTGGGATGGAGCCTACTTGGTCATGGTGGATTATTTTTTTGATGTGCTGTTGAATTCGGTTTGCTAGCATTTTATTGAGGATTTCTACATCTATATTCATAAAGTATATTGGTCTGTAGTTTTCTTTTTTTGCTGTGTCCTTTTCTGGCTTTGGTAACAAGGTGATACTGATTTCATAGAATGAGTTGAGGAGAATTTCTTCCTTCTCAATATTATGAAATAATTTTTTATGGTATGGTATCAGGTCACCTTTATAGGTATTGTAGAATTTGATGTGAATCCAGCTGGTCTGAGGTTTTTTGGTGCTGTTGTGGAAGGCTTTTTTTGTTACTATTTCAATCTCACTGTTCATTATTGGTCTATTCAGAAGTTCTATTTCTTCCTGATTGAGTCTTGGGAGGTTGTGTCTTTTCAAGAATTTGTCCATTTCCTCTACGTTTCCTAGTTTATGTTCATAGAGATTTTTATCATATTCATGAATGATGTTTTGTATATCTGTGGTATCAGTTGTAATGTCACCTTTTTCATTTTTGATTGAGATTATTTGGGTCCTTTCTCTTCTATTCCTGATTAATCTAGCAAGAGATCTGTCAATTTTATTTATCATCTCAAAGAACCAACTTTTTGTTTCATTGATCCTTGGTATTTTTTTTTTCCGTTTTGTTTAGTTCTCCTCTGACCTTCGTTATTTATTTTCTCCTGTGGGTCTTGGGTTTGATTTGCTCTTCCTTTTCTAGTTCCTTGAGATGTGACATTAGATTGTTAACTTATGATCTTTCTGTCTTTTTGATGTAGGCATTTTAAGGCTATGAATTTTCCCCTGAGTATTGCTTTTGCTGAGTCTCATAGATTTTCACAGCTTGTGTTCCCTTTATCATTCAGTTCAAATAATTTTGATTTCCATTTTGATTACATTCTTGACCCAACAATCATTCAGTAACAGGTTGTTTAATTTCCATGACTTTGTGTAGGTTTGAGTGTTTCTCTTGTTATTGAGTTCTAGTTTTATTCTGCTGTGGTCTGAGGAGATATATAGTATGATTTTGCCTTTTTTTTGAATTTGTTGAAACCTGTTCTGTGGCCTAAGATAGGATCAATTTTGGAAAATGTCCCATGTGCTGTTGAGAAGAATGCATATGCATATGCAGTAGTTTGGGGGTAGAATGTTCTATAAA
Source organism: Mirza zaza (assembly GCA_008750895.1). NCBI lineage: Eukaryota > Metazoa > Chordata > Mammalia > Primates > Cheirogaleidae > Mirza > Mirza zaza. Next base: position 101,141 of record VSMD01084269.1, read on the forward strand.
TGTATGTTACAACCATTTGATTAAGAGTATGGTATAAGTCCATTGTTTCTTTATTCTCTGCTTTGTCCAGCTCTAACAGTGGAATGTTGAGGTTTCCAGAAATTATGATGGTGCTATTTATTTCTTTGTTTAGCTTTAGTAGAATTTGCTTTATGTATCTGGGAGCTCCTATGTTAGGCACATATTTATTTAGAAATTTTATGTCTTCTTGTTGAATTTTTCCCTTTATCATTATATAATGACCTTCTTTGCCTTTATTTACCTTTGTTGGTTTAAAGTCAACTTTTTCTGATATGTGAATGACTACTCCTGCTTTCTTTTGATTACCATTTGTGTGGAAATTTTTTTCCCATCCTTTCCCATTGAGTCTATGTGTGCCCTTATTGTTTAGATGTTTTTCCTAGAGACAGCAGATATTTCAGTTGTGTTTTTTCATCCATTCAACCAACTTATGTCTTTTGAGAGGAACACTCAGGCCATTAATGTTGAGTGATAGAATTGATATGTAGGATGTTAATCTGTTCATTATTTGGGGTAATCCCTTATTGCTTTTTTCCCTCTTGTGTTATTATTTTATAAGAGTTGTGAGTTTTAGGGTTTGGGGGTGATTTTATACTGGTGGATATCTATTGTGCTGAATCGTGTTTAATGCAGCTCTGAGTATTTCCTACTGGGCAGATCTGGTCATAGCAAATTCCCTCAGTGTTCGCAAGTCTGTAAAAGACTTAATTCCATTAATTATGAAGCTTAGTTTTGCAGGATACAAAATTCTAGGCTGGCAGTTGTTCTGTTTAATAAGATTGGACATGGGGCCCAATACCTTCTGGCTTGTAAGGATTCCACTGAGAATTCTCCATGAAGCCTGATGGGTTTTCCTTTGTAGGTTATCTGTTGCTTTTGTCTTGCTGCTTGCAGAACTTTCTCCTTCAATTTGACTTTGGCCAGGTTGATTACTATATTTCTTGGAGATGTGTCCTATTTTCTATGAATATTTCCACTGTATGATAATAACTATCTTGTATCTGTATGTCTGAATTTCTGGCAATACCAGGGAAGTTTTCCTCAATAATTTCCTCAACTAGGTTTTCCATGATTTTAGCTCTTTCCAGAGTAAGACAAACAAGCTCCATCTAGGATCCTCCCCTTCCCTTAACTAAACAGGAGATTTCCACCAAAGAAGAAAAGGTACCCTGCAATCCTATTAATTGAGAGCCAAAAGAAGAGGAGCCAGATGAGAAGAAATCAGCAAAAGAACACTGGCAACATGAAAAAACAAAATAGTTTGATAACCTTGAGGGATCACAATGGAGATACAGTAGTAGGTTCCACCCACAAGGTAATTGCTGAAATGACAGAAATGGAATTGAGACTATGGATGGCAAATAAGATTAATGGAATTGAAGAGAAAGTCAAAAATCAGCAAAAAAAAGCAAAAAAAATTTTTCAAGGAAATCAATGAAAAAGTTGCTAAAGAGCTAGACAATGTAAGAAAGGTCACTGGAGTGGGGAACCTGTGGCCTTGGGGCTACATGTGGCCTTCTGGATCCTCCAATGTGGCTTTTTGACTGAATCCAAATTTTGCAGAAGAAATCTTTTTAATAAAGGGTTTTGTTCTGTGAAGTTTGGATTTGGTCTAGGGGCCACACTTGGGGATCTGGAGGGCCACATGTGGCCTTGAGGCCACAGGTTCCCCATCTTGGTGAGGCAAAGAAGAGAATATAAAAGTCTGAGCAATCACTGAGATATGGGACTATGAGAAGTGAATTAACATTTGAATTATAGAAATGACCTTCAATCTGAACACAAAATATGAATGTAAAACCTCCTTGTGACATCTCTTGCTATCATGAGTATCTCCATGACCTAAAGCAGTAAAGGAAGGAAGGGCCCCTTGGAAGTCAAGGCTGATCTTGAGCTCAGTCCAAGGGAGGGGAGAAGCTGGCAGAAAATGCACTTGAGCAATAACCACCTCTCTCCTCTTCCTCCTGTACCAACTTGGCTAAGCCCTGCTGGCTACCACAAGGAAGTTTTGTCTCGGATGCTTTAGGGGCAAGAGGAAACGACCTCAGGAATACTGTGAAGACATCGTATCATCTTCTCTCTCCCTAGAGCTGTGAGTGCTGATCTCAAAACCCAGAGCCCAGGTTAGGAAGGTGTTCTAGTCACTGTTATCTGATAACTAGTAAAAGCAAACATTCACTGCTTGTTCACTTTGGAGCCAGAGCCTCTCCTGGGAATAAGAACTTTCTGGAACATAGACAGCTGATGACAAGTGACACTTGCCCACTATTTCCTGTGAGTCATTGATTGGAGCCTCTGAAGCAGAGTTGGGTTGTGTTTTCTACTGTCCAGGTGAGTCCAAAGCACAAGCAGAACTCTAACTTACTTCTGAAGAGCAATTCAATGCACCCCGGTATTGTAGCTTCCTGAGATATAAGTAGCACACACCTACTCTGATGTTAACCTTTAGGGGAAAAAAAATCATAGCTCTCTCTGTGGGACAGGTGGTTATATAAAAAGAACAGATGAACCATTCTAGGTTACTCTAGTGAGCCACAGACCTGAGCATTACTTAATTGCTCACTCTCAAAATAATATGCAGCCTTGGGAGGGTACAATCTGAGTAACTGCACCCAACTAGCAAAAGTCCTGCTAGTTCTACTTTAGCTGAGCTGTTGAGAGGTCCTTGGGCAGCAGCCTTCACAGGAAGTGGGCAACAGCTGAAACTCTTGCAGCTGTGCTGTCTCCATTGCTGTCTCCATGGACGGGAGGCTCCTGAGGGACGTGAGCCCGAGGAGTTCCCACGAGAAGAGGAGAGGGCAAAGGTCCACGGTCAGCAGCAGCTCAGGTCATTTCCCCAGAGCATCAGGGAAATTTACACATTCCTTCTTTTCCTGTAAATATACCTTTTTTCTCCAGAGTGAATATTATATAAGGGTATGACCACCAAAAAATATTTAGACAGAGCTGTTTATGATTATAGATGAATCAAGACTGATTTTATACTAATGATAACATAGCGTTGTCAGGGCCCTGCCCAGCACTGGCTGTTTTTCAGACACCTTCATGAACATCGCTCAATTGCAAAAGTGGCTCATCCCATGAAATGTCACATTAAGAAATTTACTTTGCAAAAGTCCTTCGACTTTAGTTTCTCTCTGTTCCAATGCCAAATGTCCATGGTGAAAGATACATACAAAAAGAGAACCATTCGACATCTGAAGGCTGTCAGACTGTCCTTTCTTCCTGGGAGACAAAGTAATACAATGATTCATTGAGGAACCATGTACTCAGAGAAATGTTCATCCTTAAGGAATGCGTGAAAATACATAGTCATAATATTGTGAACGATGTCCTCAAGATCAGTAAGTCCTTCTGCCTCTTCTGCCTGCAACCCAAGTCCCCTCAGCAGGATGGACTCTAAACTGACTTTGGTGGATGGACACACAATGTGCTACCACAAACGTGGGCACCTTCCCAAAAGAATGCCAGCTGCCATTTGCCTATTAATAAAGGATGCATTAGTAAAGGATCATTAAAGGCTGGGAGATAGACCAGAGACCAGAATTTTCTAATCAGAACTAATCCCTCCAGGCATATAGCATTTGATACATCAAAGGCTTAATATTTGATACATCAAAGGCCTCCTCAGTAATTCTTTTGAGAAATCAAAAAACTATGATAATGAATGTATGAGTTCTGGGGTTTTAAATCAGAACTTTTTTTTTTTTTTGGCTTGGGATAAACTTTTTATAACTTAATTTCGTTGATGCAGCAATTGCACATGTGCTATGATTTAAGATGATCCAAGAAGACCAATTGCTCCCAAACACCTTCCCTGCAAACTCACCACCCACACCTTAGTGAATCTCTTAAGGTAAGGATTTGAAGGCCTTAAAATAGATATTGCCAAAGAGACATAATGGATAAAACAAAATCACCCACTAATACATTAGGATAGACTCATTTGTTCAATCAGTGGCATTGAAGGATTGGGACCCACAACAGACATCTTTTGATGAGGCTGGATTAGGCTGTGGAAGTTCATTACATGGGAGTATTGGTCGCTGGAGTAAGGGGAAAATGTCCAAGGAGAAAGGAATAAAAAGCTACAAAAAGGCGTAGGATCTCTGGAAGCAGGCAGATTGTGATCACACCATCACATAATTCTTTTTTTTAAATTTTTTTATTTTAGCATATTATGGGGGTACAAGTATTAAAGTTATGCATATTGCCCATGCCTCCCTCCCCCCTTGAGTAAGAGCTTCAAGCGTGTCCATCCCACAAACGTTGCACATCTTACTCGTTGTGTTTGTATATACCCATCCCCTCCTCCCCCCTCCCACCTGCCCATAAAAATTTGTTTAATGAATTAAATGATTAACTTTTTTTTAATTGTAAGGATTTTACATTTTATTTTATTTTATTTTTGATGTAAATTCTTTATTTTTTTATTTTTTTTTCTTTTATCATATTATGGGGGTACAAATATTGTTAGGGTTACATATATTGCCCCTGCCATTCCTCCCCCTGCCCCCCGCCTTACCAAAACATCAAGTGTGTCCTACCCCCAGGTGGTGCGCATCGTACCAATTTTGTAAGTATATATCCTTCCCCACCTCCCCCCTCCCATCTGCCCACCACCCGATAAAAGTTTGTTTGTTTTTTTCTTTTTTTGACCTTTGGGTTACATTGTATATCTTTGCCTTTCCCTAGGAAGGGTTAGAGGTATTCCCTCCCCCCACCACAATGCTCGCCACAACCCTAAGATGTGTATCTCCTCCTCCCCCAAACCCAGAGTGAGTTGACACAAGATCAAGATAATGGGCTCCACATCTACTCGCCATCAAATTGGTACTGACTGATTAAAACTATGGTGCTCAAATGGTGATAGTCATCACATAATTCTTGATCTGAGCACTCCACAAGAAAGAGAGAAAGAGGGCTTTGAAGGAGACTTATCTTTACCCCACCCACCACTAACTATGCTGCTCATCTCTAACCCCTTTGGGCTTTGTTAGTATCTTAAGTAAACTTTGTTGCAACACTATATATATTTTTTTGTTTTAAAATATTAAGGGGGTGCAAATGTTTTTGGTTACATAGATCCCTTTTGTAATGGTTGAGTCACGGCTGTAAGTGTGCCCATCACTCAAATAGTGTTCCAGTTAGGTAGGTTTTTGTCCCTCTTCTCCTCCCCACTGCTAGATTTCCATTGTAAATGAGTACAACCTCTATGGAAAACAGTATGGATATTGCTCAAAGAACTAAAAGTAGACCTACCATTTGATTCAGCAATCCCACTACTGGGTATCTATCAAATGAAAAATAGTCATTGTATCAAAAAGATACTGCACTTGAATGTTTATTGCAGTACAATTCACAATTGCAAAGCTGTAGAATCAACACAAGTGTCTATCAACCCATGAATGGATTAACAAAGTGTGGTATATGTATGCTATGGAGTACTACTCAGCCATAAAAAAGGATGAATTGCCTTTTGCAACAATGTGGATGGAACTGGAGACCATGATCCTAAGTGAAGTATCTCAAGAATGGAAAAAGAAACACAGCATGCAACACTGATTACATGGTAACATTTCTTTGGTTCACACGACTACCCTCCTACCCACTGCTGCCTGAAGTAGTAACGACCACCCATTTGCCCAAGCACTTCAGCAAATGGCTGGCCCAAGGGAGTCACTCAAAGGCTATAAAAGTGAATGAATCAATATCCAGTTAATTTTGTAAACCTAGATAGGACCTAATAATTTTGATTTTCCTTCTATGTCATCTCGAACAAGGATGCCTTCTTTTTCTTTGACAACCAGGGCTGCAGCCAGGCTCTCACCTGCATGTGCCGTGTGTTTCCTGAATTGTACCTCCTGGGTGGGCGAACAGCTCCCTCCAGGGCGGGCAAGGCTCGCACGCGCATGGTGCCTTCAGTGCTGGACGGGTTCCAGCCCACGGGCGTCCCCCGCCACGCACTCTCGCACACATGCTCGTGGTGTACGGTGTGCACAGCCTCCTTCTCAGCTTGCCTGTGCTTTAGTCCGTGAAGAGATCACTGACCATGATCTGATCACATTCGATTTAACACAAACTTCTAAAGAGACTTACTTATGTGTTAAAAATATGTATTTTTAAAACTCAGTCATACAATACTCTACATGTGAATCTATAGAAAGAAAAGCATCAGTATGAAAGTTTACTGTGGCCCTCCCAAGTTTAGCAACACACCCTTACAAACGCGTACCTGCCAGTACAGACTTACAGCAAATGCTCAGATGATCGTAAGCGCTCATCTGTACAAGTTTTAACAACAACACTTTAATGAGCATTAGAAGTTCCAGCAAAGATCACGCTGCCGGGTAAGCACCAGGAGGTTGATGAGGAAGCCTTTAATCCAGAGCATAATTCTTCTCCCACTTGTCTTCTACAAAGTGGAGAGAAAGATGGGAAGGGACTCCATTCTGGGATTTGAGAGTGTGGAGAATTTGGTACCTGAAGCTTCAATTACACCATGCCACTCTGACCTCGGAGCCCACCAGGAGTCACTGGGAGCCCCACCACATGCTGAAAGTGTCAAAAACACAACACCTTGACCTGTAGTGTCTATAAAGGCTCACTGGTCTCCTGAAGAGGAACGCTGTCCTCTGATTCCAATGAAGAGACAAGGTTTCCTTTTCTAAGCTTGAGGTTCTTTATTTCTTGCTCTAGTAGAGTCTTTTGCATGTAATAATGTATTCGACCCATTATTACATTATTACATATTATCCATTAATACATATAAATGTATTGAGTTCCACGTGTATTCTCTTCCCTGATGCTCTGTAGTGGAAAGAGCTGGCCGCTGCCCTTTGTCAAACATATAACCCCCTCTCCCTTAAGTACATCACACTGCCTTCCCCCCAGCTAATTCTGTCTGTTCTATATCCACAACACCATTAAACAGAAAAGAACCCACATACTCATTTACCACATGTCTGTCTCAACCCTTCACAAGCTTTAATCATAGCTTTCCTTCCACCTGAAAGCCCTTCTCACTATTCTCTCAAGTGACATAAAGCTAAAACTTTGAATTAAAGTTCTTTCTTTGGAAAGCAAGGACAGAGAGGTGGAAAACGCTTCTCATTTATCTTTCATAATAGGGCCTGCAGAGGTTTGGGGTACCAGCATTGCATCAACATAGGCCCTCTCGCTTGCCTGTGCTGAATAGTTGAACTATTTGGGCAATCAGAATTATTCCACAGCCCATTTAGAAAGCCCCCGAAGGACCTGAAGGTGGCTTAATAAAATTAGCCGAGAGTACCGGACTTGAAAATGGAATAGTTCTGCAGAACTGATTATCCCTGACACACTGAATGGCTCATTTCAGGTAGAAGCTTCAAGAATTTCATGGTCACTATTTTTTTCTTGTTATTTTGTCTTAAAATAAAGGGTACAACTATGAGTATTACTAAAACCCCTAAGCTTTTATTTAAAAAATCCCAAAGATTACATTCACATAATTGCTCCAATATGATTAAAGAGAAAACCGTAAAGCTGATTACACATCGGTCATTAAAATTTCTCACATAGCCATCAAATTTATTGATCACCGTCCTTCCCTTTTCTTGACACCAGCAAAATGGAGGCTTCAGTCATACACTTTGGTACGAGCATCAACTGTAGTCAACAGCCACAGGTGAACACGCACAGCCCAGCCTCGACTATACTAGACAGCCGCAGATGAACGCTCATAGCGACGTTAGCCGACAGCTGTGATATGACTTTTATAATTTTTCATTTATGAAAACAAAATTGTGAACATTTAAAAATAATTCAATAAAAACATATATGTATATGTTACCCATTCTGATTTACATGACAAGTAAAGCTGCCTGTAAAGTGAAACAAGCGTTCAGTGCTTTCAAGCTTTCCTCATCACACAAGAGCAAACCGGATTCGTCGTCAATGCACAGCACAAACTATCGTGCCGGCTGTGGGCAAGGTTTTGCTGCCGCTGAGCTCCGTACCAAAGTGGTTAAGAAAGAAAAATTTGCTTTGACATGTTTTCCTTTACTGTAGCTGGCACTCCTAATCTTGCTACCTAATTGCCCAATGCCAGCTGACATTGACAATTGATGCTACAAGTATCAGGTTTCGTTACAGGTATAGTAACAAAAATATGAAGAATCTCCATGTAGCAGCTCTTTGTAAACTAGATTAATGGTCAAGGGAACATCGTATTTTGCCAAGCACTATCTCCTTGGTCCCTAATTCATTGGTCTAAGAAATTAACTATTTTCTGTATGCTGAAGGTTCCACCCATATATTCCATTGACAACTTGCTGCCCTCTAGATAGGTGTAAAGAAAGTAATTTGGACCTGAAGATTTAATAGTACTAAGTATCTAATCTTTCCTGCTTTTTAGACCATAATTCATTTGTGCCCATGACCACTGTGTACAGCCCCCGATACATATACTGATTGTGGGAATCCCTGCTGGGCATGAGCTCCAAATACCATGCTAAAAAAATAAAAATAAAAATAGAATGCAAGCAAAGAGTTATGCCTAAATATATTTCCTCAATTTGTTAAAACAATGGAAGCTGGAAAAACATAGTATCCAACTGAATGATTTCTTACTTTTGCTCAGTGTTGGGCTGAGCAATGACCATGGTAACATGTGTCATCTGCTTTGGGATCAGTGTTTGCAGCAGCTTGGGATCCTGGTTGTGTGCGTTCCTGAAGTTCTTCAATTTTATCCAGAATCTACAAAGTCACACAAGGAGAGAAAAGAAAGACAAATCTACTTTGCTTTAATCACAGAATATCTAATGTGATCAAGACAAATGTTATTGTTTTCTAGAGGAGTATGATGAAAGCAAAGGAGAATGGGAGTCGGTTTACCTGGGAAATGCAAAGGGTGCAACACCAAGGACTAATACATAACAAAGAAGGCTTTAGAATGCATTGCAGGAAAACAGAACTTCAAATAGTAACTGATACTTGGGGAGGTTCTTAGCGACCACTTTTGGTAAGAAAGGAAGAGGAAGAGGAAGGCATAGCCAGCGCCCCAGCAGCTCAGCACTTGGAAGGGCAGCCCTCCAAAATGCTCATCTAGTGCTCTGAATTTAAATATGTTTTAAATGGGAACCTGATCAGCTGTCTTGCCTGTTATGCTCTTTGTGCTTCTAGTAGAACCCATAGGGTGAACTTCACTAAGGGGACCACCAAGGCAGAGACCACTGCTTGCTGCGGGGATTGTCCCAGTACTGGTCTTCAGATCTCTACTTCTCATCTGCTAGGCAACAATTGTCATCTGTCACTCCAGCTGTAGGAAGGCAGTTTCCTTGTGGTAGCACTTAGATTCCAGGCTCTGATTTTAATGCCTGCATGAGACTGTTGAAAGCAGCGTGTCCAAAATTTGCCTGCAACCTGCATATCTAATCTTTTTATGAAAAAAATGCACCTACATTTAACATAGGCAGCTGTGCACGCAGGCAGAGGGAGGGCTGTTTGGTATTTAGAGAAAAATAGAACCACTTGACCTCAAATATTACACTGTTCCCCAATCTCCAGACTTTTTCAGCTCAAAGTCCTATATTTGGGCTAAAACAACATTTCCCAAAGGCTTAAATTAAAATGCAAATATGTTACCTGGGAGGAGAAATTATTCAAATTTATTAATGCCTTAGCAAGAATTGATTTTTCCGATTAGAGAAAGTATATTTTTCGAATGCAGTGTCATAAAAGACTAGAATGTCCCCCTTGGATTGGTTGGAGTAGGGGAGAGGAAGAGGAAGGGCCCAGCACTCTAACTAGAGAGGGGGAGGGGATGTCAGCTGCTTTTAGGTATTTTGGTTAGTCATTATAACAATGATATGGGGTAGGTTTTAGCATCCTTCCCTTATAGATAAGGAAGCTAAGGTTCAGGCATTTGAAATAACTCAAATAAGCATGTGCAGAGCCTGGAGTTATGCCTGGTTCTTCGGGCTCCCAACCTAGTGATCCAGCAAATGTTTGAAGGTGTCAGAGGGCTACCAATGAGTACATGAACTGATAAGAGTCTCTGCCTTTCCCATTCTTCCAAATACCAAATAGGAAAGAGGCAAAGAGAAGACAATCACACACTCCCAGACAATTAGGCTATAGTAGATGTACAAAGAGAGACCTCTTGCCAAGGTACTATTGTAAAATGTCATAGGACCTCCTAGGGTGATGGAAATGTTGCATATCTTAATTCTAGTGTTGGTTCTACTTCTGTTACAACTTATCTAACCGCACATTTAGGATCAGTGCCTTTGACAGCATATAATTATAACATGAAAATAAGTCACAGGCTTTACTCAAATCGAACACTTCCAGGGCCAACTTCTAGGGCCTGTGCTAGCCCTTACATTCCCTCTTTGGTCAGAGCAGAGAAAAACAATTTGTTCACTTAAGGGAATAAGGTAGATCTGTGACTTGTCCACAGACACTGTCGATATCAGGAAAGAATATTTTTAATAGGGTCCACGGGAGTGTGCATACCTTCTGATATTTCACTCATGCACCTAATGACAACCATGGCAAAAATTCATGTAGAAAAATTCTCTGTGATGATGGTCCTAGACTGTAAAAAAATTCAGTGTTAATTTGATAAGCATTAACTTATAATCTGGCATCCAAAGTAAATTCATGCATCCCTTGGATGTCAAATTCATTAAAAAAATAATGCTAATCAGATCCTCTTTTAAAAGTCCAAATACATTAAAAGAAGGCTTGTAGTGCAATGCTTGCAGAACAATGCAATTATTGTGGTCTTTATACACTTGCCTGTTAATTGTCTATTGAAATTGAAAAGCATTTCCATAATTAATCTCATGCCATTTTCCAATTATAAATCTGATATAGTGAAACTGATGCATCCTCAAAGCAACTGAAAGGAATAGCTTGTTTTGGGGAGTGGACTATTTTCTGAGACAATCCAGGATAGCTGCCTGATCAATATAGTATTTTGCTTTTAGAAATCCTATGTACAGAGAGAGTAAAATGAAAGCAGCATGAAAGCATTCTTTTAAGCTATATTTGAATAGTTTGAAAAAGGTGAAATTGGGGTGGTGGTGGTAGAAATCCAGTGTGATTAGACATACTGTGGAGTTTATCCAGACAGCTCAAGACATGCCCTGAAGCTGAACAGCAGGCCAATTGCAATAGAAGGTCTTTACTCTTCAATGTGTTCAATTCACCATGGACCACCAAAGAAGCCAAAGACCTAAGACCAGACAAAAACAGATGGCGACCAACTCTTTGTAATTTAAAGAATACTTATGTCGACCACCTACATCTATCCAGTGAATCCAAGCCCTTTAATTTGGCCAAAATGAACCACAGATTAAAAGTCTTTATTAATACTGTGATTGTGGTAAGAGCACTTAACATGAGATCTACCTCCTTAACAAATTTTTAAGTGTACAACACATTACTGTTGACTATAAGTACAATGTTGTACAGCAGACCTCTAGAGCTTATTCATCTTGCATAACTGGAATTTTATACTCGTTGATTAGCAACTCCCGAATTTCCCTTCTCCTCAGCCCTTGACAAACACTATTCCATTCTTTGATTCTATGAATTTGACCATTCTAGATACCTCGTAGAAGTAGAATCATGCAATTTCGTCTTTCTATGACTGGCGTATTTCACTTAGAACTGTCAACAGAAAAAAGCCAAAGTCATAAATCAATGTGTGGAAGGTATACATTGGTTTGGCCCAAAAAGGTGGGCCATCTCGAAGTGGGGGCTTGCAGGTTATAGGTGGGTTTAAAGATTCTTTGACTTGCAATTGGTTAAAGACAGGAAGCTTTGTCTAAAGGCTTGGAATGTTTTTAAGATAAGGAGCTGTTTATCAGAGACAAGCCACTGGACATATATTTGTTGTGTAAATTGAGGACTTGCAGGTTTGCCTTACAAACCCTTAGGCCTATTAACAGGTTACAAAGGATATCTCCTAGAAGGGAAGGGGCATTATGAGGCCTATATGACCTCCCTCCTCATGGCAGTGGCAGGCATTTTAGTTTTAGGATATTGCCTTGGCCAAGAAGGGGTCCATTCAGTCAGCTCATTGAGGGGAGACTTAAGATTTTATTTTAGTTCACAAAACTTTTCTCAATGTTCATCCATGTTGTTGCATGTTGCTGAATTTCCTTATCTTTTAAGGCTGAGTAATAATCCACTGTATGCATTTACTACATTTTCTTTATCCATTCATCTGTTGATGGAAATTTAGGTTATTTCTACATCTTGGCTATTGCGAATTAGTTCTGCAAAGAACAGGAGTGATGTGACAAATTAGGAGTGCTAATATCTCTTCAAGATACTGATTTCAATTATTTTGGATAAACACCCAAAAGTGAGGTTGGTGGATCATATGGTATTTCCATTATTAATTTTTTGAGGAGCCTCTGTATTGTTTTCCACTGTACTAATTTATACTCCCACCAACAGTGTACAGAGGTTTCAATTTCTCCATGTCCTTGCCAACATTTGTTGCCTCTTGTCTTTTTTGATAGTAGGTGTGAAGTAATGTCTCAGTGTGGGTTTAGTTTGCATTTACCTGATAATTAGTGACATTGAGCATTTTTTTCAGATGCTCTGAAAAACACTTGTATGTTTTTTGTTTTTTTTTTTGAGAAATGTCTACTGAAATCCTTAACCCATTTTTAATCATGTTATTACTGTTTTATTTTCTACTGAGTTGTAGGAGTTCCTTATATATTTTGGAGGTTAACTTCATATAGGATATTCAGTTTGGAAGATTTAGTATTGTCAAAATGTCCATACTACCCAAAGCAACCTACAGATTCAGTGCAATCCCTACTGAAATCTCAATGACATTTCTTACAGAAATAAAAAAACATTCTAAAATTTATATGAAACCAGAAAAAAACTACAAATTGTCAAATCAATCTTAAGAAGAACAAAACTGGAGGCATCCTAATTCCTGATTTCAAAGTATAATACAAAGCTATAGTTATCAAAACAGTTGTATAAACAGTATAGTTATGCAACAGAATAGAGAGCCCAGAAATGAACTAATTCATTTACAGTCAAATGTTTTTCCACAAATGTGCCAACAATATGCAACGGGAAAAGGACAGGCTCTTCTATAAATAGGGTTTGGAAAACTGAATATCCCCATGTAGAAGAATGAAATTGGACCCTTATCTTACACCATATACAAAAATCAACTCAAAATGGATTAAAGACTTAAACATAAGACTAGAAAGTCTAAAACTACTAGCAGAAAATATAGGGGTAAACCTACAGGACATTTGTCGGAGCTGTAATTTTTTATTTGACTGTAAAAATACAGGCAACAAAAGCAAAACTAGACAAATGGGATTACATCAAGCTAAAAAGCTTCTGCACAGCAAAGGAAACATTAATTGTATGCAGAGATAACCAATGGATTGGGAGAAAATATTTGTAAACCATACATATAATAAGAGGTTAATACCCAAAATATATAAGGAGCTCAAAAATTCAATAGTAAAAAACAAAGCAAATTAAAAAATAGGCAAAGGACTTGAATATACATTTCTCAAAAGAAGATATACCCATGGCCAACAGATACATTAAAAAATGTTCAACATCATTAATCATTAGGGGAATGCAAATTAAAACCTGTCAGAATGGCTTTTTCCAAAAAGAAGAAAGATAAGTGTTGGTGAGAAGATGGAGAAAGGGGAGCGCTTGTTTCCTATTGGTGAGAATGTAAATCAGCACAGCCCTGATAGAAAACAGTATGGAGGGCCAGGCGCGGTGGCTCAAGCCTGTAATCCTAGCTCTCTGGGAGGCCGAGGTGGGCAGATCGTTTGAGCTCAGGAGTTCGAGACTAGCCTGAGCAAGAGCGAGACCCCATCTCTACTATAAATAGAAAGAAATTAATTGGCCAACTAATATATATAGAAAAAATTAGCCGGGCATGGTGGCTCATGCCTGTAGTCCCAGCTACTTGGGAGGCTGAGGCAGCAGGATTGCTTGAGCCCAGGAGTTTGAGGTTGCTGTGAGCTAGGCTGACGCCACGGCACTCACTCTAGCCTGGGCAACAAAGTGAGACTCTGTCTCAAAAAAAAAAAAAAAAAAAAGAAAACAGTATGGAGGTTCCTTAAAATACAAAAAAATAAAATTACCATATGACTCAGCAACGTTACTCCTGGGTATTTACCCAAAGGATTTGAAATCAGTTTGTCAACGAGCTGTCTGCAATCTCACATTCACTGTAGCACTATTCACAATAGCCAAGTTATGGAATTAATCTAAGTGTCCATCTACAGATGAATGGATAAAGAAAATGTGGTATATATAACTATGGAACACTATTCAGCCTTAAAAAAAAGAAGGAAACTCTGTCATTGTGACAACATAGCTGGAATTAGAGAACATTATGCTAAGTGAAATGTCAGCTATAGAAAGACAAATACTGCATAATCTCACTTTGCATGGAATCTAAAACAATTGAACTCACAGCAGCAGAGTAGAATGGTGGTTACAGAGGCCGGGCTGTGGGGGGAGATGATGGGCAAAGGGTATAAAATCTCAGACAGGAGGAATATGCTTTTCTATTTTTGAGTTCTATTGTACATTTTGATGTATAAAGTTAATAATAGAGTATTGTACATTTCAAAATTACTAAGCGAGTAAATTTCAAAGGTCTCACCACAAAAAGTGTTAAGTATTCGAGGTGGTAGATATGTTAATTATTCCACATCCTATTCATAAATTATAACACCACTTTATACCCCATAAATGTATACAAATTGTCAATTTCTAATAAAAAAGATGAGATCATACCAGAGTGGGACACCTAATATGACATCTAATATGATTGGTGTCCTCATAAAAAGGGGAAATTTAGACACAAAGAAACATGCAAACTGGGAGAATAATGTCACATGAAGATGGGAGCGATCCTGACACAAGCCAAGGTGGTACCAGAAGTCAGGAGAACTGAGGCGGATCCTTCCCTAGTTCCTTCGGAGAGAGTATGGCTCTGCCAATACCTTGGTAGCCTCCAGAACTGTGGCATTAACACTTTGCTATAGAAGCCCTAGCAAACTAACACATCCCTCCACATTGCTTCTGTGCACATTGCTTTCCTAGCAAATTCTGGCCAACTGTTCTCATTCAACTTTTCTTAAAACTCAGGTCTTCCTTTCTTCCTTCAGGTCAAACTTAATGTTTTTGCCAAGTCCAGAGACCTTTTCCACAAATTTGGATGGCCTCTTGCCATTCAATTGTAATAAGCAGGGCCTAGGGTTAAGTCATTAACTTCTCTATTCAATCACGAAAATTAAATTTAAGTCCTTCTACATACTCTCTTCCATTATCTAAGATGCAAAATTTGTTTAAAACATTACAACAGTGATGGCAGATGATAGCAACAGTGGTGGTAATAATAAATGAGGCATCCTGGAAGAAACATAAGACATTACAGCATTTCCAGCACAAACTTTCTCCTCTCAAAGATTGCTAAGCATTTTCTGTCCGGCTCTATGCCAGTTCCCTTTACAGAATATTAAACTGGATCTATTGAGATTTAGTGTGCCTGTCCATTAGATTAGATGTTGCATCAACCACCTTACTCTCCAAGGAAGTGTTACTTTTAGAAATTAAGGTAGAAATCTGAGATAGAGAACTTGTCAGCTACTTCCAGCAAACGACTCCTAAATAAAAGTATAAAGCTGAAGAGTACAAGAACATGATTTAATTTATAATTGTGGTCTTTCAATACATAGATTGAGGAATTTAAAAACCACTCTCACTCAGGTGCTCAAAGCCCCTTATGAAGGGGGAACCTCTCCTTGTCACATGAAACGGGCACATGCAAACCCACAGCCTAAAATGTTGCATATTGCATTATAGTGACAAATCTGAAAATAAACTATCCTAGATCAGTGATTCTCAAATTTAACATGCAAAAGAATCACTTGAATTATTGTTAAAATGCAGATTCCCAGATATTCTAGCATATTGTGAGAGAGTAGAACCTAAACATTTCTATTTCCACAAGCATCCTGGTGGATTCTGAAACAGCAAACAATAATCCCTCTCTCATGTAACATTTTTCTTTTCAATAAAAAGTGATTCTTTAACTGTCACCTTTTGTAATAATCTTTTAAGTAAATATTCGAATCAGAAAAAAGAAAGTCCACCAGACAACATATTCTGACTTTTGGCTCAGCACCTGCGGTCACTGTAAATTGTAGTACTGTCTCAACTTTAGGAGATTTACAAAGATTTACAAATGGTCCCAGTAAGACCAAAACTCACCACAGGGAAGGTCTCAGTTCCTTAATTTCCTTACAGTGGGAGGCAATGAGAGCAGAAGAGTGGGCACAAATTTTGGAGAGTGTGCTGAGATGGAAAGCTTTCCCCTCATTTTCTTGAGTGTCTATAATTTGAACACTTGCCTCTCTTAACTAAGGAGAATGGCTTCCCTTTTTCACTCCAGCCCAGCTCATTGAAATATTACATTGTTATATTTTTATGTGACTTTATAGCTCCATAGTACTTTCTCATTTAATCCTTCATTTAATTTTAATATGAAAATATTATGTAAATTCAGTTCCAACACCTTCTTTTAATGAATTATAACTTACATATCTGGATCTACAAGCTTTTCTGCACTCTGGATGTTGCAGCTGATTTTTTAATGGGTACCTACACTTGGATGCCTCCCATGTATCCCAAGCCCAACACAGGAATCATTGTCTCTTCTGCTCCAGACTTGCTCGTTCTCCTATATTGCCTGCCCAGTGAACAACACAGACATCCATGCTGTGTTGAAGTTCAAAACATACTTGTGGTCTGCTGGTTCACTTCCAGCTGGTCTCCGGGTTTTGTTGGTTCTTTCTCCCAGATATCTCCGGAATCATTGCCCCTTTTCCCCATTCCTAACGCCACTGCCCCAGTTCAGGGTCTCATTGTTTTTGCCTAGATCAGTAATTCTCAAACTCCCGCATGTGTCAGAATCACAGATTGCTGGGTCCCACTGCCAGAGTTTCTGATTCACTAGGTCTGGGGTGAGCTTTGTGCCCTGTGTCATCCGGGGTGGGACAGATGTTGCTGGTGTGGGGTGCACGCTCTGAGCAGCATCAGTATTACCTGGTCCACCACAGCCCAGGTGGCTGCCCACATCTTCTCGCACAATACACACCTCCGGGCTCTGGCGCTCTGTCTGCAAAGCTGCTTGAAGAAGCCTCAGCATTGCCCTGCCAGTGATGACTTGCATGAGGATTCAGCCGCCTCAGGAGGGTGCCAGCTCTGGGATCTCTAGAATCTCATGCCATGCTGGAGTTCCCGGAGCAATGGGAAGACAGATTTCCTCCCACTCTGTTTCAGCTCTCTCTGCACGCAGGATCTTATCAGTTCTCTTATAACAAAAATCCTGTCCAGGCAGAAAACCTGTTACAAAATATTATGAGTAGGATGGAAAGAGGATGGGAGATGAAATCAGCGTGGGAGATTGGTTTGCACTTAGACAAATGTCCCTCGGCAGACTGCTGGTCCTTCTAAGGTCCTGTTGGTCCTACTGCAAAGTCCTGACCATGTAACTCCTCAAGAGAGGAAAGACACAAAGGAGAAAAAAATTAATAGTTTCTATCAGTTACTCTCTTTGGAAAGAAATGCTGCTATGGGGACTGTACCAGAAAAGTGCAAATAAGTCATTGTGCTGATAATAAAGGAAGGCTAGAGAACGCAGTGTCTGAATTCATGCTGCGTCTTAGGAAGGGCGAATGATGCAGGGCTTAAGATATATGGGTTTTAGAGTCAGAGAAACTTGAGTTCAAATCCCAAGCATATCGCTTAGTTACGCAGATCCAGTTATTTGCCTCCTCTGTCTCAGTTTTTTCACCTGTAAAATGGAGCTCATACTACCTACCCTTAGGATTGTTGTGAGAATAACCTTTATATCTATATATATCTTCAGATATATCTGTCTCCATATCTACCTATATATGGTTATCACATATATCACCATATAAATCACACATTCATCACACACATTACACACACATATATACACATACACACATATGCATCTATACTAGTACACTGCCTGTCATGTAGTACATGGTCCATAAACGTTCAATCAATTAACTGTTGCTGCTACCTCAAGACACAGGAGATGGACTCTGCCTGGTATTGTTCCTCCTGCTACAGGACCCTCAGAACAGTGGTCCTTCTGGTCCCTAGGAACTCAGCAATCCTTAGTCAAACCCTCAAAAACCCTGTGGCACCGCTACAGGTCCTGCCTTCTCCTTCTGTGAGTTAAGATGTGGCTGTTCCCACTATAGCCCCACACCTGCCATCTCCTTCTGCAGGTTGGGTTTCTGTTCAGTCACTACTTTGTCTTCTGGTGGTTCTTGCTTTATCACCTTTTTTATATTCTCCTGGGGGGACGGTTGGTGTTGTGGTAACACCCTGACCGTTTCTTCCAATTCTCTCTCCTGTGATGAGCTCATTATTCCCATCATTTCCTTTGCTAAGATCATACATTTCATACCTAACTTCCTTTGGACTCATTCTTGCCTTGGAATTTTCCATTTTTCTTTGCCACAGATTTGCTTCTGTGTTTCACTTGGGCCTTCTGAATCTGTTTTTTCTTGGGCCAGCTCCTTGGCATGACTGTACTAGCAATGACTCTACTTTCCCAGGGCCAAAGTGTTTTTCCACTTCCAACTCCTGCTCCTTAATTTGATATTTCTCTAGATAGCTCTGCCATCTTGCAGTATAGCTGTTGCTCAGTCAAGCCTGGTGCTCCTCATCGTATCCTGGCAATCAATTGATTTCTGAAAGAGGTATATTATCTTTCCCTGAGTAATTTCCTTGTCAATCACTGCCTCGTTAGTCAATTCTTCCTCTTGAATTTTGAAGAGCCCCTCTGGCTCTGTCCATCAGCCTCATGGGGATATTGCTGTTGCTTTGGGTCCACGTTCAGAACCTCCTGTCCTTGTCCTTAGGGTGTTGACTCATCATTTTCTGCCTCTGACACAGCTGTTCTGTGGCTTCCCTCTCCTGAAGGCTCCCTTCCTTCCAGAAAGAGCACTGACACTCCAGTGTAGCCAGACCATTCTCATCAGTGCTTGAGTCTTTGTTCTTCAAAATGCTCTCATTTAGGGACAGACTCGCTCCATTTAAACGCTATTCTTGCCCCAGTGTAATGTTTTTCACACTTTCAGTTTGACTTACGGCACTGCTGTTTTCTTCTCCAAAAGGATTGTCTTCTCTTCTAGGAATTTTAAGTAGCAACTGAAAGTTAAGGCATTTTTCACTAACAAATGTTGGATTCTCAATATTCCACAAAAAAATATAGATGCCCAATATTATTATAAGCTGAAATCAGAAAAGCAATATCATAAAACTTAGAATACATCAGGCAAGAGAGAGCTTTCTATAATTTCCATATCTTCAATCTTTGGTAGGATGAAAAATTATAATTTTGACATTAAAATAGGAAATTACATTTCTCTCATACTTATAATATTCCCCAAGATCCAACAGAAGGCATAATGGACTCATGAGACTAAGGTTCAAACGACTCGATGGTCATTCTTCTCTTATTTCTGCAGCAACTTAGTGTTTCCGCCACATCTCCCGGCATACTTGGACTCTGCATAGGGAAAAACTGATGATGCTTTTCTTTATACTCCCAGTGTCTGATACAGAATTCTTGCTCAGTAAATGTCAACTCAAATGTGAGAGAAACTCTATCTAGATGATATGGTTATTAAAATCTATAAAAGTAGCTAACAAGAATATGAAAAGTATATGTGAAACTACTTTATAAACTGTAACATAGAGGAGATTGACTTCCACCATGGCAGTATTAGGGGCTCCGCTGACCTGCTCCCCAGTAAAACTGGTGAAATTTTTAAAACAAACAACCAACATATTTAAATTCTCTGAAAAGTTTTCTAAGGACAAACAGCAAATAAGGAAACATCTATTCAAAAAAATGCAGTGGGAAATTCCAGAGTCTGTGGTACATGAATCAAGACCACTCACTCTCCCCTGCCCCCCATGAGGCAGACTCTACTCCAGACTGCTGCAGCCAAGACCACAGGCCTCCCTGGTCCCCAGCTCCCAGTCAGAAGGCTTTCTTCCAAGTAGGAGTAGGACTTCAGTGTTTCTCATCTTGCCCCAGGTACCTGTTACCTAGGCTATGTTCCAGGTGAATGCAAATGAGAGGTAAGGGCTCTTTTCTTCTGCCCAGCCCCCACATGTGAAATGGAGGCTCTGCCTTGGGCATGGTGTG
Source organism: Mirza zaza (assembly GCA_008750895.1). Lineage (NCBI taxonomy): Eukaryota > Metazoa > Chordata > Mammalia > Primates > Cheirogaleidae > Mirza > Mirza zaza. The sequence continues at coordinate 121,431 of VSMD01084269.1, forward strand.
CTGAGAATTTTGGGGCCCTGACTGTCTTTGCTATGGCTTGTGAGGTGGTGGTTCCATACAGGATATAGAAACTAAGATGACCTCACGCTGCTGCTTCCCTCTCCTGCACAGAGTGTGTATCTCCTGGAGTGGGGGTGTCATTCAGTGAGAAGCTTGCCACTGTCCCCATACCCAGCTCCAAAGCCCTGGCTAGGAGAATTTTACCTGGGGCAGGCGATGGAGAACAAGCCATAAAACCATAAAACAGGTATCTCCTAATCTTTCCTCAAAAGAAATGACTTAATTTGCAACAGAGTATGAGGAAGTTCAAATCTAAGGATACTCTCAATAACAGTGGATGTTATGGTAAAAGGTAATTGGGAAAAGATTCATGGAATAAAATTAGAAAACAATAGCAAAACAATTGGGATACTCACAAATATGTAGATATTAAATGACACATATCTAAATAACCAATGGGTCAAAGAATAAATCAAAAAGGAAATCAGAAAATACTTTGAAATCAATGAAAATGTAGCTTTAGCTACAAACCCAAACTTTTGGTATATAGCTAAAGTGATAACTAGAGAAAAATTTATAGTGGTAAATTTCTGTATTAAGAAGAAAAAAGATCTCAAATCTTCTAATTTAAACTTTTACCTATGACACTGGAAAAAGAATAGCAAACTAAACATAAAGCAAGCAAAAGGAAGGACATAATAAAGATTAAGTTGAAAATTAATGAAATAGAGAATAGAAATGCAATGGAGGAATCTGATGAAACCAAAAGCTAGTTCCTTAAAAATATCAAAAAAATTATAAAACTTTAGCAGGGTTGACCAATAAAAAAAGAGAGAAGACTCAAATTACTAAAAACAGAATTGGAAGGGAGACATATCTTCTGACCTTATGGAAATAAAAAGGTTAATAAAGAAAGAATATGAATAGTTGTATGCCAATAACTTAGTTTACATATATTAAATTCCTAGAAAGACACAAACTCTGAAACTGATTCCAGCAAAAATAGAAAATCTGAATAGACCTATATATAACAAGTGAAGATACTGAATTAGTAATCAAACAACTACCCATAAAGGAAAGCCCAGGCTCAGATAGCTTCATAGGTAAATTCTACCAAATATTTTAGGAAAAATTAATATCAATTTTTAACAAACTCTTCCAAAAACAAGAGAGGATGAAATACTTTCCAACTCATTTTATGAGGCCAGTATTACCCTGATAGAAAAACCAGACAAAGGTATCACATGAAAAATATACACCAGTATATCTTATGAATATAGATGCAAAATTCCTTGACAAAATAAAAGCAAACTGAATACAAAAACAACTATACACCATGACCAAGTGGGATTTATCCTAGATATTGAAAGCTGGTTCAAAATCCAAAAATAAATTGCTGTAATACAGCATCACAACAGAATAAAAAACAAACATACCTGATCATCTCAATACACACAAAAAATGTACCTGACAAAATCCAACACCCTTTCATAATAGAAACATTAAAAAATTAGAAATAGGAGGAAATGCTACCAACCTGATAAAGTATATCTACAAAAGACTCACAGCTAATATCATGCTTAACAGTGAAAAAGTGGATGCTTTCTCTCTGAAGATCTGTAACAAAACAAAGACGTCCACTCTTATCTCTTCTATTTAACATTTTGCTGAAAGTTCTAGCCAGAGCAATAAGGCAAGGAAAATATAACAATAAAATTTCATCAAACTGGAAAGGAAAAAGTAAAATTATCTTTATTCTCAAATAACATAATCCTATATAGAGAAAATTGTAGGGAATCCACTAAAAAATGAGTCTTTTTCTTGTTGATTTTCTTAAGTTCTATATAGATTGTTGTTATCAGCCCTTTATCTGATGTATAGAAAGTGAATATTTTCTCCCATTCTGTAGGTTGTCTATTCACTCTAAGGACAGTTTCTATGGCTGTGCAGAAGCTTTTTAATTTGATCAGGTCCCATTTGTGTATTTTTGTTGCTGCTGTGATTGCTTTGAGGGTCTTCTTCATAAATTCTTTACCTAGGCTGATGTCCAAAAGAGTATTCCTCACATTTTCTTCCAGAATTCTTAAGGTTCCACATCTTAGGTTTAAGTCTGTTATCCAACGTGAGTTGATTTTTGTGAGAGCTAAGAGGTGGGAAACCAGTTTTAATCTTCTGCATGTGGATATCCCGTTTTCCCAGCACCACTTATTGAATAGAGATTCTTTTTCCCAATGTATACTTTTGTCTGCTTTGTCAAAGATTAGATGACAATATGAGGACGGTTTTATATCTGAAATCTCCGTCCTATTACAAAGGTCTATATCTCTGTTCTTGTGCTAGTATCTCATGCTTTTTTGGTTACTATACCCTTATAGTAAAGATTAAAGTCTGTCAGACTGATGCCTCCCAATTTTTTCTTTTTGCCTAAGATTGCTTTGGCTACATGTATTCTCTCTAGTTCTAGATGAATGTATAATTATTTTTTCTAAATCTATAAAGAATGATGGTGGAATTTTGATAGGGATTGCATTAATTCTGTAGATCACTCTAGGTAGAATGGACATTTTAACAATATTGATTCTACCAATCCATAATCATGGTAGAGATTTCCATCTGTGTATATCATCTACAATTTCTTTTCTCAGTGTCTTGTAGTTCTCCCTGTAAATATCTCTCACCTCCTTCGTTAAATATATTCCTAAATATTTAAATTTCTTTTATGCTATTAGGAAAGGTGTTGTGTCTTTGATTTTTGGCTTGTCTGTTATTGGCTTATATGAATGCCACTGATTTGTGTGCATTAATTTTGTATCCTGAACCTTTACTGAATTCATTTATCAATTCCAGGAGTCTCTTGGCTGAATCCTTGGGATTTTCTAGGTATAACAGCATATCATCAGCAAAGAATGAGAGTTTGACCTCTTCTGCCTCCATTGAGACATCCTTAATTCCCTTCTCTTGTCTGATTGCTCTGGCAAGGACTTCCAGCACTATGTTGAATAGAAGTGGAGACAGTGGACAATCTTGTCTGGTTCCAGTTATAAATGGGAATACTTTCAATTTTTCCCAATTTAATATGATATTGGCTGTGGGTTTGTCATACATGGTCTTAATAATTTTAAGGAATGTCCCATCTATGTCTATTTTGTTGAGCATTTTTATCATAAAAGTGTGCTGGATTTTATCAAATGCTTTTTCTATATCTATTGAGAGACTCATATGGTCTTTGTTCTTGTTTTTATTTATGTAGTGAATTGCATTGTAGTTCACCTCTCCCCCCACCAAATGAGCTTTCAGAGAGGCTTATGGGAAATCTGCATGTGTTATAAAACTCAGGTTATATAACTCCCAACTATCCATCAAAGTGGTTCAATGGTGACATTTGAACCATAAGGAGGGCCCAGCCTCAACACTATAAAACAGCACCTAAACCATAACCAAGGCCCTTTTGTTATGATAGGATATATATTCATTGTCTGTGGTGAACATACCTTATTCTTACTCTGTGAACTTATATCTTGCTCTTGCTCTGTAAACCTATCTTGTCCTTCCTGAATAAACTGTTTCACACTTGCATTGCTTTTGGTGTGTCTGGTCATTCTTTGGCCAAGAGCACACCAAGAACTGAGAACAGAATAAGACCCAATAAAACTACAAAACATGATTGAAAGAAATCAAAGAAGATCTAAATAAATGGAAAAACATCCCATGTTCATGATCAGAAAACTTAAAACATTAAGTGAATAATACTCTCCAAACTGATATACAGATTCAACATAATCCCTAACAGAATCCCAGCTGCTTTCTCTATAAAAATAGATGAACTGATTATAAAATTCATATGGAATTGCAAGGGACCCACAATATCCAAAACAATTCTGAAAAGGACGGACAAAGTAGGAGGACTCAGACTTCCCAAATTCAAAACTTACCAGAAAGCAATGGTAATCAAGACAGTGTGGTTCTGGCACAAGGATAGACATATAGATAGGTCAGTGGAATAAAACTGAGAGTCAGGAAATAAACCTATACATCTATGAGATTCAATTGGAAAAGAATATTCTTCTCAAAAAATAGTGTTGGACCTATGGACAGTCATAAGCAAAAGAATGGAATTGGACTTTTACCTCACACCATATGCAAAAATTAATCAAAATGGATCAAAGACCTAAGGTAAGAGCTAAAACTTCTATAAACCTTACAGAAGAAAACATAGGTGTAAATCTTCATGATCTCAGATTTAGCAAAGATTCTTAGAAATGGCACGAAAAGCATGAGCAATAAAAGAAAAAATAAATTGGATTTTATTAAAATTAAAAATTTTTGTGCTTCAGCAAACACCAGTGAAATATTTGCAGAATGGGAGAAAATATTTGCCAAATATCTTATAAGGTACTTGTATCCAGAATATATTAATATAAAGTACTTTTAGAACTCAATAATAAAAAGACAACCCAATTTCAAAATGGGCAAATGGTTAGAACATACATTTCTCCAAGAAAGATATAGAAATGGCCAGTAAGCACATGAAAAGATGCTTGATATCATTAGGCAGGAAGGAAATGCAAATCAGAACCACACTGAGATACCATTTCACACCCACGAAGGTGACTAGAATCAAATGGAAAGACAAGCACCACATGTACTCACCAGCAAATTGGTATTAACTGATCAGCACCTAAGTGGACACATAGGAATTAAATTTATTGGGTATTGGGCAGGTGGGAGGGGGGAGGAAGGAGAGTTATATACATACATAATGAGTGAGATGTGCACCATCTGGGAGATGGTCACGCTTGAAGCTCAGACTTATGGGGGAGGGAGGGCAAGGGCATTATAGGCAACCTTAAAATTTGTACCCCCATAATATGTTGAAATTTAAAAAAAGTTAGATAATAACAAATTTGGTGAGAATGTAAAATAATCAGAACACTCCTTCATTACTGGTGGGACCATAAAATGGTGCAGTCATTTTGGAAAACAGTCTGGCAGTGCTCAAACAATTAAGCATAGATAGCATTTCCACTCCTAAGTATATATCCAGAAGAAATGAAAACATATATTCACATAAAAACTTGTATATGAATGTTTATAGCAGCATTATTTCTAATATTTGAAAGCTGAAAATAACCCAAATGTCCATCAATAGACAAATGGATAAACAAGTTATGATATATCCATATAATGGAATATTATCTGGCCATACAAAGGAATCATACTGATATATCCTACAACATGGATGAACCTTATAAACATTCTTCTAAAAAGAGCCAGTCACAAGAGGCTATATATGATATAATTCATTTATATGAAAGTTAGAATAGGGAGATCAATAGCAACAGATTAGTAGTTGATTAGGGCTGAAGGGGCTGGGATGTAGGATGTGGGTGGTAGCTAACAGGGGTGAAGTTTCTTTCTGAAGTGATCAAATGTTCTACAGTTAATTGTGGTGATGGTTGCATATATCTGTTAATGTACTAAAAATGGTTGAATTGCACACTTTGAGTGAATTATATGCTATGTGATTATATCTCAAGAAAGCTGTTTATAAAGACCTGTAAAGTACTGTTCAAATGGAAGTTAATATTTCCTTCTTCCTGAATTACATGACATTTAAAAGGATAATTATGCAATGTCATCACAGCACTCAGAAATCAACTTTTTTTAATGCTTAAGGAAATAATTAAAATTGTAAAATATATCAAGACCTTTGGGTTGCAGAGAATTTCTTTGTATTATTGTTATAAGTAAATACCATCTAACACAGAATTTGTTATTTAAAATTGAGAGATAATTGGTTCTGCTTTATTGAAAATCTATGTTCTTAATATTAGCCTTAATGGTTTCTTTTCTTAGCAGAAAGATAATTTAAAGGAAAATGTGTTCAGCTTATGGTTTGATAGTCCTCATAAATGTGTTCTAGTTTGTTATATTTTGCTCATGTCATTTTCCTCTAAATGTACCACATTATATAATATTTAGAGTATCCCTTTCTAAATGTAAGATATTAATAAAATGATTTTGCAGAAATAAGAGGACTTTTATATACGGGTTGGAATTGTAATTAGAAATATAGGAAAAATATCTTCCTTGTCTGAAAACTTAATGGCTTTTTCCCTTTTGATCAAAAATTTTTGGTTTTGTAGCATATTTTAAACCTAAATAAGTGTTTATCTGTTCCAGAAAAAGTTGCTCAAAAAAGAAATGGGGAAGAATTAGCACAAAGATAGCTGAGTACTGACTTTCAAATATTTCTCTAGTATTGACATCTATAAAGGGAAGCTAGTTGCCTTCTCTTCTTTGTCCATGCTCAGCTGAAAATGAAAACTATAAATGATACTCCAAATTGGTTTTCTAGACGGATGCCCAGATGACTCCGGATATGGAAACCTGTGTCTATGTTCTCCAGATAAGACTGTTAATTAGCTATGGGATTACTGTCTGAGGCAAGAGTAGAATATTCCATGAGATACATGTTAATGATAAGTAATATTAAATGGTGCTTATGGATAAGCAGTCTGAGAATGATCTTAAATTATTCTGTTTTTATGTTCCTGCATCACGAAGCAAGGCTCGACATCCTGCAGAAGGCAACATTCAAGGAGCTAAATATCTTATCTCCATCACTGAGCTACTGTTGCACAACCCTAGCATGACCAGGAAGAAGACTTGATTTACATTTTAGAAGCAGGAGGAAAGTTCAGACAGAGAATATTTAACTGGTTAATATAACAACACAGCCAATAATGGTTTCTAGAGTCAACCCAGTTACATGCTGCCTTTCCATTCCCAGCCTGAAACACAATATCCAAATGTTGCTGTTTTCCTTTCATCTGGCAAATGAGATTTTTCAGACATCATTGCTTAGTGACTTTTAACATATGTGGCTTAATCTAAAAGAAAATAATCAATGAGCCTTCCCAGTCCCTTAAAATCCTTAGGCCAAATAGTTTTGAATTGAAGCAGCTCAGGCTACGCCAGATGAAAAGGTCACAGACGAACAAGGCAGGCATCTGAGAATCGGGAGGGCTTGAGTGATGGGGCAGAGCCCTGGAGTTGGCCCCACCTGGGCAATCAGAGCTCATTCCCAAGACATAGTCTATTGATTCAGAAGTTCAATGTTCCTTGATTATGAAATAACTGATTGATAATGACAGCTTATGGTTCTTTATCCATCAAGCGTTCGGTTGGAAAACATTCTCCCTGTAAGAATTTCAGGGAGCATTGATAAAGTACCATTAATCAGCGCTTTTAGACAGAATTCTCTACTTAGCAGTAATTTTACATAAGAATTCAAACATGGAGTTGCAAGAAGCCATCAAGTCAACCTTACTAAAACCGGGTGGCATGACCTTGGTCATACTGATAGCTAATTAGAAGGGATCTGAGTCCCCACAACTCCTGGTGGAGACTCTCACCACCCCACAGCCACCTCTTTTCTATGGTCCTCAACGTGTGATCCCTGACTCAGCAGCTTCAGTATCACCTGGCAAGTTGTTAGAAATGCAAATGTTAGAAACGAAAACCTCAACCCTGGCCTGTTGAATCAGAAACTCGGAATGGCGGGGCCCAGCAATACATGGTTTCATAACCCCTCCAGGTGATTCTAATGTACGTCTATGTTTTCTTTTTGTTTTGTTTTGTTTTTGAGACAGAGTCTCATTTTGTTGCCCGGGCTAGTTTGCCGTGGCATCAGCCTAGCTCACAGCAACCTCAAACTCCTGGGCTCAAGCAATCCTGCTGCCTCAGCCTCCCCAGTAGCTGGGAGGCTACAGGCATGCACCACCATGCCCGGCTAATTTTTTCTATATATTTTTAGTTGGCCAATTAATTTCTTTCTATGTTTAGTAGAGACAGGGTCTCACTCTTGCTCAGGCTGGTTTCGAACTCCTGACCTTGAGTGATTCACCCGCCTCAAACTCCCAGAGTGCTAGGATTACAGGCATGAGCCACTGTGCCTGGCCACGTCTACGTTTTAAAACTACTTCTTTACAACCTGTTAACTCATTTTCCTAATAGACTCCAATGTATATCAAGACACAAAATAATTTCTGAAACAGAAAACAAAGATTCTAAATACATACCAGATTTAGTATGCAAACAACTTGTCTTGCATTCTAGTTGTTTGAAAGGTGTCTATACTCGGTCTAAGACTACAGCAGATGGAGAACTTGCTGCATATATAACTATCACTCAACCTTGGGTTTCTCAAGATAAGCTGTTCCTTTAGATGCTGGTCAAGCAGTTAATCCAGCTAATGAACTGTTGGTTGTCATCACCACGGTAACTGGAATATTAACCTAGAGTGAACGTTTTAATTAACTCAGAACACCATCTACTCCTTTTTTCCAAACCTGTGATAACCTCCGCATAAGCACAGGACTGGAGTCTTTTAATAAAGGCTGTTTTTTAAAAAAAAAAAAAAAGCCTTGCTTTATCATCCAAGATCCTGATTTCGTTATTTAACTAGTAAGTTCTGTTTCCCTGAAGGGTTTGCAGACACTAGCTCACCAGGAGATTTCTGCCTTTAATTCACCCACTTAAGTTCATTTGAGAAGCACGTTTTCAGCAAGTTTTCACTCAATTTTCACATTGTCTGATTCAGCCAAATCAGCTACTAGAAGCTTATGTGGGATTAAAACATTAGCATTCTCTAACATTGTGGTCTAAGGAGAAACACTCTATCTTGCTAAGTTAAGGTGACAACACAAACTACTAAAGTGCTACTGACACCCCAGAGATGATTTCCTGTAAACTTCCCCCACGACACACACACACAAACCCCTGTCCACAGTATGGCCAGGGAACCTGGTATTCAAGCTTTATGGGTTAAGAACAAAAGCTACCTTTTTCTTCCCCTTTCATGTCAACTTTAGCGGGTTCCATTTTGGCTTCATTCATTTGGCGACGGGAATGAATGCCCAGGCCTTTGGCAGAACATGGGGGACCTGAGTTCTCAGGTGCTTCAGGGCCCCTCTCCTGCAAGCTCTCACCTCACTCCCAACCCTCTGCACATGCTCACCGCCCTCCCCGTAGCCTCTCAGGAGTGCCTCCAACTGATTTCATGGGGAATGTTTAGGTTTTTTCATGGGGAATGTGTTTTCATGGGGAATGAATAGGTGTCCCTTGTGGACAGAACATGGGCTGATTGGCACAACCAGAATTAAAATAGGGAGGCCCAAAGGGAAGCATTTGGTGAAGTGAACTAGATTCCAAATATGGCCAAGGAAAGCAGACTTGTTTAATTTAAGGAGAGATGGAGGGCTTTATTTTATTAGCAAAATACCTGAAGGGATTCTGTCCCTACCAGAATCTTTTTAATCCCAAGAATGTCGATGCTGAGGGCTGGTCTGGCTCAGCTGCTGGAGACAATGTTTTGACAAATTCAGACAGGATGTTCAACACAGCTTGGCAAGCAGTGTTCATGAGGCCCACACAGCTTCTACTTCACTCATGCGTACCACGTTTGTCAGTTCTTCTCCATCTTCTACTTTTTGGATCATTATGACTGGATTTGATAAGAATTTCCTTATATAGCATTTCTATGTGTTTGTATTCCTGAAAAACCTTGTGTTTTGCAAAATTACATGCTAAAAACTTTGGGACTTATGGAAAAAAATAGGGTTGTAGTGGGCCATTCAGAACCTATAGAACTTCATAACCAGAAAAGTAACAAGAACAACAGCAATCCTAACTAAAATACTAGCACAGGTAAGTCTCCACTGACATGTGTACCCATATTCAGTGCAAACATCATTGTAGCCTGATACACCAGGGCTCATGTGTCCTTCCTCAGGATGTAGGCCCTTAAAGACATTTGCTTCTGATAATGAGATCAGTTTCATTAACATAAAAATATGATCTGGAGGTCACGGTCTTCATCAGTCAATTTTTGTTGACATAGGAAAAAATGTCTTTGTAATTTCTTCATCTGCATTTGCAGCTTCTCCAGATAGCTTAACATAGTGCACTGGTCCTCAAGCTGTGGTCCTCAGACCAGCAGCTTCATTCAGAAATTTGTTAAAAATGCAAATCATTAGGTGCTAACTTGAGACTCACGGACCCAGAAACCCTGGGTAAGGGGAAAGAGGTTGGTAAAGAGAGGAAGCCCAGGCATCTGTTTTCACAAGTTTTCCAGGAGATTCTGATGTAGCTAAAGTCTCAGAACAACTGACATACTGGAAAATGTTACTGTTTTAAAGCCACTATGCCAGCCACTTCTTGCAGAATGCATTTATGCATAATTTAAGTTTTTTCCTTGACGGTCTCCATATATTGATAGGACTGATTTAATTGTGAGAAATTGGCTCCTAATCTTGTCAGAACATTATCATGCTGGAAAAAAAGCACCTATTTACCAACAAGATATCAATTAAATTAATACTAATTCTCTATTGATAAACTGCATATGAACTGAGTCATATTAAATAATCTCATGTTGTAAACAGACTGATAGGAAAGAATTGTTGGGTACACTAGCTGCAGAGTACAATTGAATGAGTCTGGAGAGTCATTTGGTCTCTCAAACCTCTCATCTGTCATCTACAAATTGGGTACAGTAACCCTTGTGTCATGGAATGCCAATACATCTGAGAGACATGGTGTATGTAAAATGTCTAGTATATAGCAAATGCTTAAGTAAATTTTAATTTCCCATTCTTCATTGTTTTCCTTGTAAAACGCTTTTTATAAAAGGAAAATTAAGAATAGAGGCAGAATAAATTTATAGAAATCATATATCTGATTTTTTGCAAGATTGTTCTGTTTTTTTCATGTCTGGTTCTTGTTGGTCCTGCTTCTGCCAGGCTGAGATTTGTGATGTGAATACAATTAAAAGTAAAAAACTTGAACTAATAGAATTGAAGGTGATTGCATTATTGTCTACAAAATCACCAACAGTTGCTTTGGAAATGAAATAAATCATTTAATAATTATGAAGATGCCCCAAATATAATATTATAAAAAAGATGTTGATGGTTACCCAAATAATAGCAATTTCTTTTAAACATCTACCAGTATTACAGTAATAGTGATAGTATTAGATGTGACGGTAGTAGTTCTAATAATATTGCCACAGTAGTAAAGCTTTCATGTTATTATCTATGAAAGCAAAGTCTGTTGTGGCCACAGCTATATTCTCCAGTACCTGACAATACCAGGAACAAAGTATATGCTCAAGAAATATTTGCTGAATGAATAAATGTCATGTTTTAGGTAATTGAGAGTAATTTCGTACATAATCTCATCTGAATCCCCATAACACCAACACTTGGTGGGCTGAGAAGATCATTAATTTTATTTTATAAATAAATCAGAAGACTCAGAAAGGTAGAAGGAGATGCAGAAACTCAGAAAGTAAAGGTCAAGGTCTTAAAACTTGGCAGAGTTTCTGAATTTCATAACTTAGACTCTATGGAGACACAATCTGCTCTGAAATATTTACAGTCAGTACATGAGTTATCATCCAAATCCGCTTTCTCCTCCTTGAGGTTCACATGTGGTGCTGTGTGCAGATGGCTGCCGACATGTGCTTTGACCAAGACACTGGGATCAGAGGTCCCTTGTTGAAACATGAAAGACAGGATAAGAGAAAATGGATTTTTTTCCTGTGGGCTTAGAGCTGAAACCTTCTGCCTAATATCATATTATTTTTATTTAAAATAAATCATTTTATAACTTCTGGTATAACAGATTAGTCTAAGAGTTTTGACATTTCTCTGCCCTTATGGCTACAACATTGAACCTGTGATCTTATTAAGGGAGGGTCATTTCCATTTGCTTAAGAAGTATCTGTGATGTCACTTTTTGTTGTTAGACAAATTGACAGTCTAAAGAAATACCAGGCTATCCACAGACCCTCCATCATTTTAATAGTACAGATAAAATATGGGTGACTTCCCCTATAAGAAAGAATAAGCCCATAGTTATGGACTTACAGGCAAGAAGGAAGTCAGGGAACTGAGCAAAGTCTATGAGATGAGGAAATCCAAGAGGCATAGAATCAAACATTACTGAGTTAAGAAAACATCAGCTGCAATTCTAAACCATACAACAGTATCCGAAGAGGCATAGGATATAAAACAGTTGGTTGCACCTTCACAGATAATATGGAAGACAATGAAGTATGCACATAGACACTCGGGTAGAAAGTATAAGAATTATTTATGCATCTGGATTTAAAATGTTCTTGTTTATTGTTCCTAAAAGTATTTGATTTTTCTTAGCACTGGTAAAAACAAGTAATAGCAGCAAGTAAAATACTATTACAGCTCAGTGTAAAATTATATCTAAGGGTAAAGATGGTTTACTTGGAACTTGGACCCACGAATTCTCTTTCCTTCTTTGTTTTTCTTAGATGTTTTATTAAAGTCATTTTGTTTGCTTGACATTTTAATTTTTTTATTTTGACTGAAAGAGGCACTTCTAACATGGAGACCCAAGGAGCTCAGGGATCCTGAGCTGTTCAGACCACACTCTGCCCCTGCAGATGCGTGTGGGCTTGATCTCGAAATCTTGGTATGCTTTTCAGAACAGTTACAAGAATCAGAAGTGGTTAAAATTTAGAAACTGCATCAAATGTAATGTATTTAAATCTGAAACACTGGGGAGATTTTTTTTTTGGCTCTAAGAGCCGATCTTGTTGGATCAGAAAAAAATAGAAAGCATTATTATCTCCCACTCCAATTCATTTGAAGTTGAGGAAAATCTCATTCGATTTTGTTCAAATTATGCTCTGGCTCTGTGTGAATGATATATGCTATTTGAGACAATGAGGGAGATGATCAGCTCTCGGTTAATAGCCCGTGAAGAGGGGTTATGTGCATGCGTGTGTATGTGCATGTGTGCGTGTGTGTGCACACGTGCGCACCTGTGAGTGTTTTTACAAAAAGGATGGCTTATGTTTGCAAAAGACCATGGTTAAGATTGTAGTTTAAGGGATAAGAAGAGTTTGATGGTCAAGGTTAGTAGGAGTAACCTTAAATAGTAATTGATTTGTGGCACAATTACCATTTTGATTAATTCAGCTTTTCCCGGGGCACACGAGGTGCTGGGGGCACCATGTTAACAGCCCTTTGAATTACTGTTTCGTGTTTTGTGGTACTGGAGTTGAAAAGTCCTTTCGAATCACTATGGTATGTCAAAGTCAAGAATTTTATTCAGTTTGGTTTCTAATTAAAGTTAAAAGAGGGCTTGTCAGTCAGTCACTAGAAAGTGAGATATACAATGAACAAAAATACTTTTATCCTGAACTTTTGTCCCTGAAAACGATGAGAATTTGTCTTTGGAAATAGGAGTCTCTGTAAAAAAAGTCCTGCAGGTCAAGGAGGAATTCCGGGGTGTGACTTCGATGACTGGGCCGCCAGGGTATTGCACGGGGCAGTTCAGTCTAACCAAGACTGTCCCGTCCTGCCTTAGAGACCTGGGCACCCGGCCCACAAGTCCTCCACCCCATGGAGCCCCGTCTTCCCTTCTGTGCCCCTGGTCTCTGCTCTCTAGAACAATCGTAGAGAAAATGGAGGTGGGAAGATCGGTGCCCTCATACACAGAATCCCAGCTGAAACACTTGCATTTTAATTGGACCTCCAGAAAAACATTCAGGAACATTCAAGAATGCCTTTATGCCTAATCTCCCATTATGGTTAGACATGGGAAGAAAGAAAAGGTTATAAGGCAGGGGTCCTTTCAGAACCTCTAGAATTCATTCTTTCATTTATTCACTTATTCGTACTCATTTATTAATTTTTTCATTCAACAAACTTTTTTTGAACATTGTATTATGATAGTTTCCTATTGTTGTTGTAACAAATTACCACGACCTCAGTGGTTTAAAACAACACAAATTAATTTTCTTACAGCTCTGGAAGACAGAAGTTCAAAGTCAGTTTTATAGGTCAAACTGTCTGCAGAGCAGGCTCCTTCTGGGGCTGTGAGGGGAGAATCTGTTTCGTGGCCTTTTTCTGCTTCCAGTGGCCAACTCCATTCCTTGGCTTGTGGTCACTTCCTCCATCTTCAAAGCAGGTTTTCGAATTTCTGCTTCCATCACCACATTGCCCTCTCTTCTAACCCTGACTCCTCCTCTCTGGACTGTTACATGGACTGTCTGGTTACACCAGGGCCACCCAGGTAATCTAGGATCTTCTTATCTCAAGACCCTTAATTTAATCACACCTGCAAAATTGCCATTGCCCTATAAAGTAATATTCCCAGGGGATTGGGACATGGGGACATTTGGGGCCATTGTTTGGCTGACCACAAGCATGATCTTGGTGCTTGCTGTGAAACCCATCAGATTCGAGTCTATCCTTACCATCTTATGGTTTAGTTAGGAAGATGAGATATATGAATTAGTAATAGATGATAAGAGATATGCAGCAAGATCGATATATATAGAAATCCATGAATGTTCTGCAAGGGGAGAAATTGTTTCTATGTGAGGGCAAATGGCAGCCTGCCATCCAAGGTAGCATTTGAGGTTTGAAGAACAGTAATGCAGCTGTATGGACCAGAAAATCCAGGAAGAGAGTAAACGAATAATTGTTAGAGATGGCTAAACAAATCACACCTAAAATTTCAGGTAAAATAGAGTGGTGAAAAATAAGTTTTAAATGAGAGTTCCTGAATGCTAGGCCAGGGGTTTGGATTATGTTGGGTAGACAACAGAAGAGCCATTGGAGCCACATGTATAGAGCATCTGCAGAAAGATTATTCTGCTGATAGCATCGTGCACCATGGACATTTGTGCTTTGTCGTCTGCACATACAGACGTGAGTCCAACCTGTGATCCTCACCAAGGAACACACCAAAAGCCAAGCACCTCAAGCAAAGTTGCCACGGGACTGGAGACTGGGAAATAGACTCAAATACACTTCCTTTCTTGGTTCTGTACATTGTACACATTCTGTACATTGGATAGGACCAACATAATGATTTAAAACTGAAGATGATTCCACCAGCCTGTCAGATGCTCTCTTCATCCCTCTTATGATTTATGATTTGGGCCAGTAGCATTTGATCTTCTTTGTGATGTAGTTAAAAAGAAAAAAAAAATCCATGGCATCTCAAGTGACAAGACCATCATATCTACATCTGTAGCATTACCACTTACTAGCTTTGTGATCTTGTGTAAGGCCCTTTAACGTCTCTGAACTTCAGTGATAGTAATAACACCACTATTACCTAACTCACAGGGCTCTTATAATGTAAGGATGAATGACATGATATCAATGGTGCTTTGTACATTGGAAAAGGTCTTGCAAAAATTAATTCACATTCCCAAAAATGATGCAGAGTCTATCATTTGTTGAAATAGTGTTTCCCATTGTGTACTGCTGTATTGGCCATGAGGCAGATCAAGTTAGGGGTATAAGTTACAGCCTTTGAGGTGTTGATCCCCTAAACCAGAGCATCTAAGGTTGCTTGATATTGTGGGACTGTCCATACGTAGGGCTGGTTTCCATCTTGGAAAGCCATGAGGTCTGACCAGAGGCAATGTGGCTCAATGGGTGGCGGGGGGGGGGGGGGGGGGGGGGGGGGGGGGGGGGGGGGGGGGGCAGAGAAATGGGAGGGGCTGATAAATCAGGAATTTAATTAGCTGAGTGACTCAGGTGGGAAGGGTGAAGCCTAACTGGGTTTCTGTTTACATTAAACAGATTTGATTTGTAATTTGGCTCAATTAGCCAGAAATTAAATGCATCTCGAGGCAGAAATATCCTGGATGTAAATATTCTCTTGGGACGGGGGAAGACTCAGTAAAATGACAAGTTTTAATCACTTTCTGCAAAGTCTTATTTTAGGTATGCTCTGCCTTCCCTCCGGGACACAAATAGCCAACCTCTTGCTCCCTGAACCCCACCTCTGTTCTTGCCTTAATCACAATTGAAGGTGCCATTTCCTTAGTAACCCCAATTACTCACGGTTGGATACGGACAGATACCAGGGTAAATGATTCCCTGCTAATATCGTGGCAGTTACTCCGATGTGCTCGTAACTGCTATTTCGGTAGAGGTTGAATGAAAATTGGAGCAGGAGTATTTCCTTATAAGCCACCTTACCATCAGTGGACTCTCTGTGGGCACACTGGGGCGGGTGCCGCTGGAGAAGCATCCTCTGGAGTGACTCAAAAGCAAACTAAGCTTCAACTGAACCACTGAAGCATGCCCCCACTCCTCACAGGAGACGTGGATTCTGTCAGTGTCACCTGGGGGCAAACCTGTGTGTGTGCTGGGGGCGGGGAGGGAGGGGGAGCTGACTCCAAAAAAAAAATTTATGATTGAGGAGAAATGCAGTGTCTCCACCCTCAGGACTCTTCTACTGTGACCCAGAACCCAGGACCTTCTGCTCAAAATCCACCACGTGCGCTGCTGGCTGTCTGTCTGTCTGCATCCTCGCACCACGGAGCGGGGCCCGGCTGCCTCGGGGAGGCAGTTCCCGGCTCCGACTGCGTGCCGGGCAGTGCCACCCAGGTCCCCCCGGCGCCAGCGTCTGCGGCCCCTGCAGGGGTCGTCCCTGGCCGCTCCTCCTCCTCAAATCCCAAAGTCTTCCCGCTGGGCCAGGGAAGCGGGAGGTAAGCTTCAGACCTGTTTTTCTCTGGGGTCCGTGTTGACACGTGGGGCAAGCGGTTGCGAGGTCTGAGTAGTGGGCACGAGGAGGAGGGAATCCGTGACTGCGTCCTTCCAGGGTGGCAGCTGCCGAACGCTGCGCTCTCGATGCCCGGGCAGCGCACGGCGGAGGCATCTCCAGCCTTCATGCTGGGAACGGCACTGAGCTTTCGGGGTGGAAGAGCACTGCCCTTACCCGGCGCTCGACCAGCTGCTGGCGGGCCCTCCCCTCTCCCACCAAGGCCAAATTATGTCCTTAAGTCTCCTTTTGGCCCCTGGAGGGCAAGGTCACTTTCCACTGCTTGCTGGGTCCTTATGATTTGGCATCTGCCCCCAGAGCCTCCCATGCCTATTCCCACCCTCCTCAGTTTCTGTCTTCTCCCGCACTCCTCCCAGCCCTTACTTCCCGGATCCTCTTGGCGCCTCCATTCTGCTGCTCTGCGTTATCACACAGCTAAGAACTTCCTTAGCCTTCTCAGTTTGCTGCTGCCTGGACACCTGGCGTCACTGCACCACCTGCACGATTCCTGCCTGCAAAGCCCTTAGCCTGAGTGGTTGCCCCGACTTAATCCCTCCTTGGGGCTCAGCCCTGTCTGAGACTCCAGGACTAATTCCCCTCTTCCCCACACACCAGGACCAATGGTGACTCCCAGCAGAGAATATATTTTTAAGGCACAGCTTTCTGGACCCAGTCTTCCTGCCTCACACACCCCTCCCTAATCTTCCAAATCGTGGTCCACATCTGGGAATGTCAACAATCATATTCTGTGAGATTCTGATTGTAGGTCTATAGAGGAAAATAGCCCATTTTTGCTCGGGTAGAACTCTGGGTGTCTCCCTCTTCCGAATATTGGCAGAAGGTTCTTATGGGATTACTTTGAGGCACTTGTTTTCTATGGCTGACACTGAGAAGTTTCCTTGTAATCAGGCAATTATGGTTATCAAGATGCAGTAGATATGGTCCAGCCACTCACATCTAAGGGGAGTTGGCAAAGCTTAAACTGATGCATGCAGGTACCACTGCTAACTCAATTTCTCTGGGCTTCAGGTTCCTAGAAGGTGGAATGGAAGGGGGGTAGATAATCACTGAGGCTCATTAGGTCCCTGTGAGGGAACAATTACTAAACTGAACATAAGGCAGGTCTGTCCTCTTACATGTCTGCTGCCTCCCTCCCTTGCTTAGCTATGGCCCAGAATTTGAAAGAGTCTATATTAAAAAGAAAAAAGATCTCAAATCAATACCCTAATTTTCCACCTTAAGAAACTAGAAAAAGAAGAGCAAACTAAACTCAACCTATACAGAAGAAGGGCAATGATAAAGATTAGAGCAGAAGTAAATGAAACAGAGAATAGAAAAAAAAAAAGTAGAGAATAATCAAGGAAATCAAATGTTGTGTCTTTGAAAGACCAAAAATATTGACAGAAGTTTAGCTAGACTGGTGAAGGGAAAAAAAAAAAAAACTGAAAGAAAAAAAGGACTCCAATTAGTAAAATCAGGAATGAAAGAGGAAACGTCATTATTGGATTATAAGAGAATACTATGAACAAATGTATCTTAGATGAAATGGACAAGTTTCTGTAAAGTCAAAAACTATTAAAACTGACTCATGAAGAAATGGAAAAACTGAATAGAATAATAAGTAAAAAAAGATTGAATTAGTATTTATAAAACTTCCCACAAAGAAAAGCCAAGTACCAGGTGGCTTTGTGCATGAATCCTGCCATGAATGAAACATTTAAGACAGAATTAACATCAATACTTCACAAACTCTTCCATAAAGTAAAAGAGGAGATAGCATTTCCCCAACTCATTCTTTGAGGCCAGTGTTACCCCAATCTCAAAATCAGACTAAGACATCACAAGAAAACTACACATGGATATTCATTACTAATATAACACAAAAAAATCCTCAAAATATCATCAAACTAAATCTAGCAGCATATCAAAAGGTTATTCATCATGGCCAAGTGGCATTTGTCTCAGAAATGTAAGAGTCGTTCAACATATGAAAATCAACCAATGTAATATTCATTAATAGAAAGAGAGGAGAAATAACATATGATCACCTCAACAAATAAAGAAAAAACATTTGACAAAAAAAAAATCCAACACCCTTTATGATTAAAAAAATTTAACAAACTGTGAATAGAAGAGAAATTCCTCAATATGATAAAGACTATCTACACAAAACCTGCAGGTAATATCAGATTTGCTGTGGAAGAGAAGGATGTTTTCTCCCTAAGACCAGAAATAAGACAAGGCTGTTTGCTCTTGCCACTTCTATTTTACATTGTACTGGAGATTCTAGCCAAGGCAATTAGAAAAAGAAATAAAAAGCATACATATGGGGAATAAAGAAATAAAACCATCTCTATTTACAGTCAATATGATTGTGCATACAGAAAAGTCTAAGGAATCCATTAGAAGACTATTAGAACTAATAAACAAGGTCAGTAAGTTTACAAGATCAATATATAAAAATTAATTGTATTTCCATAAACTAAAAATGGACAATCTGAAAATAAAAGCAATTCAATTTACAATAGTTACAAAAAATACTTAAGAAGAAATTTAAAAGAAAGAAACACAAAACCCCTACTCTGAAAACCACAACACTGCATTGAAAGAATGAATAAATAAATAGAAAGAAAACTCATGTTCATGGATTGGAAGACTTAATATTGTTAAATAGCAATGCTCCCCAAATTGATCTACAGATAAATACTGGGTTCTTTTTTTTTTTAATCTTTGGATTGGAAATACAAGGGGCCTATAATAGCCAAATAGTCTTGAAAATGAAGAAAAAAGAAGACTCACATTTCCCAGTTTCAAAACTCACTACAAGTTACAGTGAGCTGGGTAGTACTGGCTTAGACAGACAGATCAATGGAATAGAATTGAGAGTCTAGAAATAAATCTATACATTTAAGGTCAATTGATTTTCAACAAAGGTACCAAGACCATTCAGTGCGGAAAGATTAGTCTTCTCAATAAATGTGCTGGGAGAACAAGATATCCACTTGCTAAAGGATGCACCACATAGAAAAGTTAACTCATGTGGTGTATTTTCTATGCACCACATAGAAAAGTTAACTCAAAGTGGGTAAGAGACCTAAATGTAAGAGCTAACAGAATAAAACTCTTCAAAGGAAAAAATAAACCCGTAAGAGTAAATCATTGTGACCTTGGATTAGGCAATGAGTTCTTAGCTGTGACACCAAAAGCATGAGCAATGAAAGAAAAAAAAAACAAATAAATTCAATTTTATGAAAATTTAAAAATTTTGCACTTCAAAGGACAACATCAAAACATGAAAAGTCAATTCACAGAATGGGAGAAAATGTCTGCAAATCATCTAACTAATAAAGGACTTTTATCTAGAATATATTAAAAACTCATAACAATAAAATGAAATCGAATTTACAAATGGGCAAATCGTTTGAATATATATTTCTCCAAAGAAAATATACAAATGGCCAAAAGCACATGAAAATAGGCTCAACCTCATTAGTCATTAGAAAAATGCAAATCCAAGCCACAAGGGGATATAAAGCCCCATTAGGATGGCTATAATTAAAAAGAAAATTACAAGTGTTGGCAAGGACTGGAGAGATTTGAACCCTCATGCACTGCTGGTGAGAATGTAAATGGTTCTGCTACCTTCAAAAATAATTTAGGAAGTTCTTAAAATGTTAAACTGCTAGATATATCACCAGGAGGATTCAAATGTCCACACAAAAACTTGTGCATGAATGTTCATAGCAGCAGTAGCCATAATAGCCCCAAATGGAAATAATCCAAATGTCCATCAGCTGATACGTGGATCAACAAAATGTGCTATATCCATAGAATAAAATATTATGCAGTTATAAAAAAGAATGAAGTTCTGGTGTATGTCACAACATGAGTAAGCATCGAAAACATGCTGAGTGAAGGAAGCCAGACACCAAAAGCCGTATATTTGAGCTCTTGGTGGCCCACCTTGGCCACCCCAGCTTGGATTTGATAGTCCAGATTCCAGACCCCACCATGCTGATTCTTACCTCCACGTCCTACAGCTCAAATTAGTATTATACCCTGTGTTAAAATATCCTTCCCCTTCTTATCAAACTGCTATTTTACTTTCTTTAAAAAACATTTTATTATACATTTTTTAAAATTTTTTTATTCCTTCGTATTATGGGGGTACAAATATCGTTAGGGTTACATATCTAGCCCCTGCCCCCCTCCCCCACCCCACTATGCCAGAGCTTCAAGCGTGCCCAGCCTCCAGGTGGTGCACACCGCACCCACCGTGTAAGTGCATAGCCTTCCCTCCTCCCCCCTTCCCCCTGCCCCCCTCCCGGTAACAGATTTTTTCTTTTTAGACATTTTGGTTACAGTGTGTATCTTTATCTCTCCCTAAAAAGGGATAGAGGTAATCCCTTCCCCCCCACAATGCTTACCACATCCTTAAGATGCGGGTCTCCCCCCCCAAATCCCTGTTGAACACTACCATTTTTTGAGCACCATAGTTTTAGTCAGTCAGTACCAATTTGATGGCGAGTAGATGTGTAGCCCCTTTCCCAGATCTTGTGTCATCTCACTTAATCCAGGATAGCATAAATGGTGCTAGCTCACTGTCGTTTTTTAGGATTGAGTAATATTCCGTTGTGAGCATATACCACATTTTAGTTATCCACTCATGAATTGATGGGCACTTGGGTAGTTTCCATGACCGTGCAATAGTGAATTGTGCTGCCATAAACTTTCGGGTACAGATGTATTATAAATTTTTTTGAGCACACAGAAAAACAGAAAATCTGATGCAAGGAACACCCGCCACCTAGATCCAACAATTACTGCTTCATGTGTAACTCTCCAGTGTCATCTAATGCACAGCCCAGGCCTCGCTTTGATCCATTAGCCCCGAGTGTCTTTTACGGCTTTTCTTTCTTTCCAAACCAGGCTCCCAGAGGAGGAAACACACACTACATTTGATTGCCATGCCTCTCAAGTCTTTCAAAACACGAGTCTTTTTCAAAATCTAGAACATCCCCCCCATCATATAATATATAATTATAATATCTCTTATTTAAAAGACTGGGCTGGTGGCTTTACAGAACATCCCACAGTCTGGATTTATATGATTGTTTCCTTCCTCTATTCTCTGAACTTCCGGTGAAGCAGCAGTTAGAGGTAAAGTTTACTTAAATTCAAGTTTTTTAGAAAGAATACTTCATAGGAGATGTTATGTACTTCCTGTTACGATGTATCAGAGGCACGTCATGTGGTTAGGGCCATGTTGGCACTCGACCTACAAAGCTTCCCTTTTTATAGTGTCCCTTTAATTTATAACTGGTTGTGTGTGGGGGTTGTATTTTGATATAAAGTTAATTCAGGGCTATTACTCTGCACTTCTTTCTTATGAAATGATATTATCTCCCTGATTTATTGAGGATAAATTCTGTGTTAACAACTGGGATAGAAAAAGGTGAATGGAAGGCAGCTCCTGTCCTAGGACATATAGTACATACACGTAGTGTCCCAGAACACCATTGTGCAGACAGTGACAATGCCTTCAAAAATGTCCAGTGACCGATTGGGGCCTAATCGAAGCTTCACCCTCCAAACGCCAAACTCTCAAGGAATGGTGGCCTGGGAGACTCCCCACACACCCCCTCACCTCCCTGGTGCCCTATGCCCAGGGCCTGCCATGCAGAACGGCTGAAGGCCCAGTGACTAAACAAATATAAAAAATCAATGAAGTGATGTGTGGCTGTTCCGTTAGCACGAGACATAGGATTTGGATCTTGCTGTCCAAATGTTTACATTTAAAAAAAAGAACATTGGTTCGCACTGTACACCAAGCAGGCATGCAAGCTGTCATTAAGTCCAACCAGAAACCCATGTTGCTTTCAACTCACTGGGCCATACAGAACCAGAGTAGCACAAGCCAAGAGTTTCCTCACTCTGTGGTCGGCGGGAAAGCCAGAAGCAATTGAATTCTATCAGCACAGACCTGGGACTTGCTTTTCAGCCAAAACTCGATACCCCACTTCCCCCTGTGCCTGTGTAGAAACCCCATTTCAGTGTACTCTCAACACTCAAGCAACACTCAAACACTGTGGGGTTGATATACTGATCACTCAGAAAGGTTGGTTTGATTCGTTTGATTCCCAGAGGCCCAATCAGGATTGATTGTAGAGACACAGCCCTGTCTGGAACTGCTGAAAGAAAACATGCAAGGAAAAGGAAGCCGGCAGATTATTGCAGCAAATAAACAAGAGTGTTCCTGCGGTCCCTTGATCCTGCTGCAGTCCTTCTGGAAGCAGTCAGCAATTCCGGGTGCACATTACTGCCCTTGCCACCTTCCCCTAGACAATTCCCTGGCACAGCCTGGGATGCTCCCTGAAGAAAGTGAGATCAATGCAGGGAGCTCTGATCCACAGAAATGACCTACATACTGGCTTTGCTCCTGATGAATTGTGCTGATTGCCTTTTGCACATATCTTTCATCATCATTAGCGGCCTCAGCTTCCCTTCTGCAGATAAGAATGTAGAACAACACATTCTACTGAGAATTCGGCTGAGCAGAGACATTCTCATTCGGCTGAGCAGAGACAGCCGAAGAGGCACCATTCAGCCAACAATCACAGACACAAAAAAGGCAGCACAGTGGGATAAAATAAAAACAACATGTCTGAGACCCAGCAACACGATGGCAAGTCTTGATCACCACTGCACATGTGTCCCCTCCACCTGTCAGAGACACTCCAGACACATTTCATCTCAGCATCCAATCTCTTGCTTAACATCTCTTCTGGGGAAATATCTTTCAGATATGTTTTTTATTACCAGGTGGTGAAATAAATGGCTCTTTGGTAACTCAAGGCATATAGCTACTCTATAAAACCTCTTTTTATTATAATATTCATCTTTCTACCTCTGGTGAAAGACCAAACTAAAGTCCAAGTTGCTTGACAAAATGCCATGCAACTCTGAAAATTATAGTTCGAGTCTACACTATGACATGTGATATATATTTTTATTACTCAGGAGCTTGCATTTAAAAGTTATGCGGCTGCCCATGCTGAGCACACCTAGCAGGATAGCGTGTGGCTACCAGGAGGGAAAAGCCCCATGTATTCCAACTTTCATTCTCTCTACGGTCATCAAAAATGAATTTCTCCTGGCAAACAGTTTATTTTGCAAATAGGTTTAAGTGATTCATAGGCTGCTGAAAAATAGCATTTTGAAATTTGTTCTTAAACATGCTGCTTTATAAATTTAGTTCACACATATAATGTTTCCCAGGCAAACATGCAAAGACACGGGGATCTGTAAGCCTGTGGCAAGGAGGAAACCGCGAAGTCAGAGCAGACCAGCTCCCGGGTACCTACTGGGAAGAGAGGCCGCGCACGGCCTCACCAGGATGGGTGAGCGCAGGCAGGTGCGCAGGGGAACTGATCCCGAAAGCAAAGTGGGTAGAATCAGTGTGAAGAGGAGGGCAGGGGAGGGGAGGGGATGGCAGGAGAGGGAAGGAAGGACGTCTTCATCTCTCCTTTCCCCCTTCATCCTCTTTATCCCCAGCCTCCAAAACAAAAAGGGTCGATTTCATTGTTTTGTAAGAAAAACCCCCAAATTACTCTGAATGGTTCATAGAGCAGGAGCCATGTGTCACCTGGAGCACAGAGAACACTAGTATTGTTTGGACGGTGAGCAGAGGGCAGGATTCAGAAATAGATGAAGCTCGGTAACTCGAAGCACAGAGAAACAAGAGTGCAACAGTTCAGAAAGCTAACGTGGGACTGGGCTCTGCGACCTGGGCAGAAAAGTGTCCAGAGGGAAAAGCGAGTGCCCTGCAGGACAAAAGTCAACCATGACCCTGCCATGGTCAGAGCACAGCTTCTCCCAGCCAACGGGCTTCCTTGGTCTTCTGCAAGACAGTGGGGTCATGAGCAAAAACAATTTCTCTACACCACATAAGGATACAAAGGCCTGGGTTCTAGTCCCAAGTAAGTAACCTCAGTTTGGGTCTCGTTTTCCTCCCCTGTAAAATCTTCCCCATGGGGCCTGTAAGCCTTTTACACATAAATCCTCTTTACTGCACCCGATTCAGGAATACAAGAAGAAAGCTGAAACAAGTTCAGAAACATCTCTGAGCTTTAGGACTTTAAGAAACTGAGTGCCCGCCCAGGTGATGAGTGACAGAGTTGGGGCTGAACCACACATGTCCTTGTCCTGAAACTGGGCTCTTCTGAAGCCACAGGGAATGGAAACACAGTGCAAGGGCAGAAGTGACCATCTCCCTTCCACATCCACTTCCCTCTCTCTTGCCACCATGGTGCTGAAGGGGCCCAGAAGGGTGCCCTGTAGCTGGGAGCAGTTCTGTCCCCGTGGCTGTCAAAGGGCTGCTAGAAGGAGAAGTGAATAGTGATACATTATTTAGAGTAATAAAAACAAAATAACAATGCCCGACTTCTATTGGGCACTTACTATCTTTAGGCGCTGAGCCAAGTACTCTATATGCATCATTTATTAAAATTCCTGATGCCTCATAACAACCTTATGAGATGGATGCTATTATTGTTCCTGTTTCCACAGGTGAGGGAACAGCGTTAGGGGCACTACTTGCTCCAAATGACACAGCATGTCCGGGAAGAAGCTGAGACACAGCCCCAGCCCCGCCTGCCTCTGGAGCCAGAGCTTATTTATACCTAGCGTCTCTTCAGTGGGGAAGTGGAGGAGGGAGGACTTTAGAGCATCCATATCGCCAAGAAGGAGAGCACGTGACAGGCTGTCAGCCTGCAAGATGGGTTCGGGGCTGAGACTCAGTTGTACCCACATTTCCCTCCATTCCTCAGCTGCGCACTGGTCTCAGCCTCAAATCTGAAGACAAGTGAGAGGAAATGGAAGCATCCAACCAGAAGAGGAAGGGACTGAGATCTGGAAGGGGACAGAATAATGTCATTGTCATCTTCAGGTATGAGAAGGAGCCTTACCCAGATCACTCGGAAGCCATGTCCTCCCTTCCCAATGGAGAGGGGACAGTGCGATGGACCTTCACATTGCAGCCTTAAGAAATGATGGGGAAAGGGCATTTCTTGAAGAGCTGCTGCCCACTGGAAGCTTCTAGAAAGGGAACAGAGTTTTCTCTGAGCTCTCTGGCAGAAGGGAACATTTCTGGTGTGTCAGTGTGTCTCTGTTCATTGCAACACCGAAAAATTTTAAATCAAAAATGAGATTTCCAGAAATGTGCTTCCCTAACTTCTTCATACGGGTGGGCTATTAATATGGAAATGAGGGAAGAATTTAATCATGTTTGACTGTTTGCTGGAAAGAAAGCAAACATGCTGATATGCTAAGTATCATCAGATTTGTTAAATGGGGCCAGGATTACGGGGCTGATAGGGGACTGATGGATTCCTTGCTGCTCATTATCCCTATTGAACTGTTGGAATAAATTCAACACCGAGAGAGGCCAGGTCAGGGCGAGGCTGTCAGCACCCTGCACCTGGCACTGCGCTCCTCAGGAGCCCTTGGCCTTGGTAGTGACCTGGAAAGCTGGCTCTCATGCCCCCTAAGAGTGGCCCCTCCCAGGGCAGGGGGCCTGCTCAGGGGTGCAAGGCTCTGAATAGATCAAAGGAGAGGCTCAAATAAGAATCCCTCTGTCTTATATAATTGATTCCTTTTCACAGTGTCTCTATGTACACTGTTTTGGTTAATCCTAAAACTCCAGTGAGAATGGAAAGACAGATATTTTAATCCCCCAATTTATAGGTCAATAAATGAGGCCCAGAGAGGTGCAGGGGTTTGCCCAGTGTTACCCAGCTCCCAGACAGACAGAATCTGGGAGCCGCCCACTGCGCCACAGCACTGACCAGCACCAGTGGGTCCACAGCGTGCCTGGCTCAGCCCCCTCAGGCCCCAGGTCCCACGTGGGCTCCAGTCCCTAACAGACTCCACTGGATGCATAAGTGAGGCTAGCCTTGCTCCTAGCCACAGGGGAGGGCAGAGCCTCAGGGTGAGTTTCTTCTTAATTAATTAATTGGTCTCTTCAAGAAAAATATATTGCGTGGCCATCATGTAGCCCCTAGGAAGGCCACAGTCAACAAGAAAGAAAAGTTCCCGCCTTCTCGGAGTTTCTAATGAGGGCTGCGCTCCCCAGACTTTAGTGCACTGTGAATCATCCAGGGACCTTGGGAAAAGTGGGTTCTGATTCAGCAGTCCTAGCTGGGCCTGAGGCACTGCACTTCTAACAGGTGAAGTCAATGCTGCTGGTCCATGGACCACACTTTGAGTAGCAAGGCCCTAGGCTGGGCAGAAGAAACTGTTAACAGAGGATAACAATAGGATGTAGTAGGACCTAAGACCAGGAGTTTATAGGATTATCGAAGGGCACCGAATGGGGCACCTATTTCAGACTTGGGAGGTCAGAGAAGGCTTCTTGGGAGAAAGGAAGGCTCTATCTAAAGCTGGAGTAGAAATTAAGCATGCAAGTGGAAAATATGGTCCACTATAGGCTATGATAACTGTGTAGGCAAAGTCTTATGAGCAAGAATGAAAGCATAAATCTTTCAAGCATGCAAGAGTTTACTCTGACTCAGGGAGCTATCAAGGGAGGGCAAGGAGGCACGATAAAGGTGTTGTGTTTGTAGCTCAGGTGATGTGGAACTCTTGAAGGGTTGGAAGTAGGACACTGATAAGGTCTGCATTTTTCAAAGTTTACCCAGGATGCTGCAGAGAGAATGGGTTGGAAGGGAATGGCAGCCTAGAATTGGAGGGAGAATTGGGAGGATCTGTTCTAGTAATATAGGAAGAAGGTATGGGTGGCTTGAACTAATGCTGTGGCCAGCAGCTAGAGAGAAATGGACATATTAAAGGTATTGTATGTGGGAGGTCCACTCAGATGGATCACTGATGGGAGGAGTGTGTGTCTGGTGTACTGGGTGTGGTGGAGGTGGAGGTGGGTGGTTAGGATGTGCTGTCCATTGTACCCTTGACCTTGTTCTGTAGTTCCTAAAACGTAGTTTTGTTTTATTTTGTTTTTCTTTTCTTCCTTATGACTAAGCACTTGCTTATCCAGTAATCCTCCTGACCTGCTAGGTCTCAGCCCTTCCAGGAGACATAAATCCTGTCATTGACTGATTGGGCCGGGATATCAAAATGTGTCCAATCAAAGCCCTGCTGAGCTAGGATTCAGTGCATTAGATTTCCAAGCAAGTAGGTATATTTTAAACCAAGTCAACCTCTTAATTAGACATTAGTTTTATTTACTGTCAATTATGAAGAAAAGAACATTTGTCCCACTGAGAGTAAATATCTCTCTGCATCGCCTTCGAGACCTGCTTGTTTCTGCTGATGGCTTTATTAAAAGGTAAAAAGAAAAATTGCATTTGCCTCTGGGCACCACAGTGTGAACCAGATTTTTGGTATAAATGAACCTCCTGAGATCAATTCTGAAAATGTTGATTGAGAAGAACCGACTGAGAGACGAGGAACAGTCATTCACCTTTCCAAGGCAGGGAGTGTAGGTGCAGGGAGCTAAATAAGGGCATAAAACATGTGATCAGAAATTTCAAGAGTACAAAAGAAGCCCATCATGTTAACATCCATCATTACGAACCTACATTTCCTGCATGTGCGTTAGGATTCGAAGACACGGAAGATGACCCCGTGAACATAGATGTGATATCTCAGAAACCTGCTGAAGACCTGCAGATTCACATTCTACCCGGAGGCCCAAGGCTATGACTTTGTGACTCTGAGTTCAAGAAAAACTTGTTGCGAAGGGCACATCCTTAGCCAAAAAGTCTGTTTATTACCTACTCAGAAACGATCTCCAACTAGTGGGTGCAGAGGGGAGATCATCACAGACGTCTTTCTGTCTTCCTTGAACCCTGGCCTTCCCTTCTATTCCAGCACCATCGCAGTACTGAGCTGCCCATGGCATTGCACAGGGAAACAAGCAGCCTTTTCCCATGCTCGAACCAGGAGACAAAGGCTTTGGATTGAAAAACACACTCTCTGATTTTTTGCTTGGAAGTAGCATTTCTTCTTGAAACCATAACACTTTGACCTCAAAAGCTGGAGGAGAAACGACTAAGGAGAATGAAGCAGGAAGCGACAGCAGCCAGCACTGGCGTTTTCACAGCACAATCTCCAAGTCAAGGACAGCAGGTTTCCTTTTTCTGAAAAGTCGCAGGTTAGAGCTGTGAGAAGGAACCTCAGAGCAGAAAGGTTGTTGTGACTTCATCTCTCCTCGTCCCAGGTGCATCTTGTCAGGGGGATCTGGGGTTCTCCTAGAAAGCGTGGCATGTACTATAAATGTCTTATACTCTAGTGCCCCCTTGTCTTCTCAGACTCGCTGAGTGAGAGAACTTAGTGGGAAACAACACAGGCACATACAGAGCCATCGGGGTGGCCCACATTAGAGGACCCCTGTAAAAGGTCCCCGTTGTAGGTGAGGATGCTGGTTGGGATGCACTGAGGAGACAGAGAGCAGGAGGGAGGCTGATATGGGCCACAGGTGGCATCTGGGCAGGTGTGAGGGCAGGCCACAGGTGACAGCAGCCTTTGGTGGCAGCCTCTTGGAGGTCTGCAGCAAACGGGCTGGCCCAGCCAAAGGGCAAGACCAGCAGACACTGACAAAGCCCACAGGAGAGCTGACCAAAACAAAGCAGGGCTCCCATGCCAGAAAAATTTGGATTCTGGTCAAAATGCCAAGGGAAATAAGAAAGAACCCAGTGACTTGAGCTGATGGACAGGTCCAAGGTGCTGTCGTCAGAAATAAGGAGAACCAGATGGCAGACCCAGGCTCAGACGAGAGCAGGGTGGACGAAACTCCCATGTCCTGGGCCCCTGAGCTCCCCCTGTGACCCCAGGCGTGAGCTGCACGTGGAGGCAGAGAAGAAGGGGCCTGGCACCGTGGACAGGACTCCCGTTGGGCAAGGTACAGCCCGGTTGTCACACTATGTCACTGTTACGTCAGACAGAACCTACGGGGCTTGGAGGAGGAATAGCAGATGCTTCTTTAGTCAAGACGTAGGAGTAGGCTGGTCAAAGAGATGTTTAACAAGGGCAGAGTCAGACACGTTGAATGAGAATCAATAATCAAAGGTTTGTAAAAGAATACACGCACGTGACTCAAATCAGTGGGGATGGCGCCCTCTTGGGGTGGTGGTGTAACTCCCCAGGAGGGGCTCAGAACTGCCTAACACGGTCTAGTCCCCGAGTAGGGCGTGTGGCTCTGAGTGTCACCCTATTTTAAACTGCAATTCAAAACTCACCTCTTTGATAAAGTACCTATTTTTTTGTTTTGTTTTTAAAAAATTTCCTGCCAAACTGCCCAAATAGACACTCTAAGCTCTGGCTTTCTCTTTCTCCTCTTTAGCAAATCCACCACCAAATGCTTGAGGGTGATGTGGGTGGAAAACGATTGTTACCCTGAGAAATTTTCACTTCATAGCAACTGTCTTTATGAAAAAATGTTTAGTTAGCATGGAACTGTTCTAGGAATAAAAGACATGGGTAGTATTTAATCATAACAATTATTTAATGTGCAATTTATAAATACCTATAAAATTGAAGTTCATTATCCTTTACTGACAGGGAGTAATGATAGTATTAACTAAAGTAACTAAGCTAAACAAATAATTAAATTTGACAATTGAGTGTCTCTAATCAATAAATTTGCCAAAAGCTTTTCCCTGTTAATAAGTCCTTAACAAAAGATGAGTTTTAAGATTTACACTTTTAGGATATAAATTAGGATATAAGTTTTAAAATATAAACTTCAAGTACGTTGACAATCTATGTGGAAACATAAAAGATCCAATCCAATAGATACGTATTACTTGCATGTATGTGGTACTTATGGGTTACAGAGATGCTCTTGAGGCTCTTACTGTCTGGAGAAAGTGACTCGGAAGTATTTGTAAATCACAAGCTACCAGGAGAGAGAGAAAAGTTGAAAATACAAGGCAGATGAAGTAAACTTTTGGAGGAGGCAACAGAGAACAGAATTTGGGAAGAGAGGTTGACCTTGAACTGAAAAGGGAACACTTCTTTGTCTGAAAATGAAAGGAGGGAATGAAATGTGGGTTTCAGTATAAATAAGTGTGTAGTTGGGATTCGTTGTGCTCTGTTGCCTCTATTTAACTGATAAAGTAGGAAGCAGGCAGTTTGCCAAGGCTGAGTATGTCGAAGGGGGTAGAAATGACTAGAGATCTTGAAGAAAGTGGTACAAGGTTAAAATCATAGTTGACAAAACAGAAGGAAATTGTTTTTCTGCACTCAAGGTCTAGCCAAGGCAGAAGATCTAGAACTTGTAGTGATGCCAACCAATAGGTTGAGGAACCTTCTCTAGTAAGGGCTAGCAACTTGGTATTAATAGTAGACGATTTATGGAATGGATGCATTATTAGGGGTTTCTTGGGAAGATGCAAGAGAAGAACATGGGTACCAAGGGGTTAAGCATGCTCATGAACCATGCTTAGCTCCAGGTTGTGTTGGAAGGACGGAGAGGCCTCAGGGAGACCAGGAGCGGAGCACCAGCACCGGGAGCCTCTCGCTGAAGGAGCAGGTATTGTGGTGATGAGGCCATGAGAGTGGGAAATGAGAGGTGAAGAGTTCTAAATAGAGCAATTTTCAGCAGTGGCAGGTTCCTTGGTGTAAGTTTGGGTGTAAGTGTGTGGTCTCCACCCCCTAGGCCTCAGATCAGTACTGGTCTGTGGTCTGTTAGGAACCAGACTGCAATGGCAGAGGTGAGCGGTGGGCAGGCAAAGCTTCATGTGTATTTACAGCCACTCCCCATCGCTAACATCACTGCCTGAGCTGCACCTCTTGCCAGATGGGCGGCAGCATTAGATTCTCATAGGAGTGTGAACCTTCTGTAAACTGCACACGTGAGGGATCTAGGTTGTGAGCTCATCATGAGAATCTAATGCCTGAGGATCTGAGGTGGAGCTCAGGTGGTGAAGCTAGCACTGAGGAGTGGCTGCAAATTCAGATTATCATTAGCAGAGAGGTTTGACTGCACAATAAGTGTGATGCGCTTGAATCATCCTGAAACCATCCTCTCCACCCCAGTCCACGGAAAAATTGTCTTCCATGAAACCAATCTCTAGTGCTAAAAAGGTTGGGAATTGCTGGTGTCAGTGACAAGAACAGTGTGGAGTTGGAAGTCTCTGGATTTGAGGCTCTTAAGGAGCTGTGAGGTCAGGCTGTTTGATGGACCATTTACACGGATCCTGAAGACCTTGCTGATGATAGCAGGACAAGGTACAGGATGGGCCAGTGGTTGGGCTCCTAACAAAAGCATGGATGGCTTGGAGGCTCGCAGACAGAAGGGGCAAGGAGAGGTGGTGATCGTAACAACTGACGTTGGCAGGCTAAAATCTGTCTGGGAAATTGGCTACCTTAGCAGGTGGCGGCTTCCTTTCACTATGACAGCGGGATGCTTTCTCAGACTCCCTTGCAGATGGCATACAGGCATGTGGCCAGGCTCTGCCAATCAGACACGCCCGCCCTAGCTCCCAGCAGAAAGCTCAGCCTTGTACACATCGAGCAGGAGCCGCTCTGGTGGGCAATGGCCGCCAAATCTCGTGCCCAGTTCCCAGCTGCAGAGCCACTGCTGCAGACACAGCCTCCAGGAGTGCCGGTGCTGCATTCATGCATTCATTTTTCAGCCCCCATCAGCCAGCCAGTTTCTGTTGCTTACACCCAGGGGGATCCTGAGTGACACTGTGCTGTAGCCAGACTGACCGCATCTCAAAGGAGGAAGGGTTTTCACACAAGAGTGCGAGAGGAATGATTTGGAAGATGATTTGGGAAGTGGCAATGTTGGCCACGCCTGACCTTGTCCTCTTATGTCCCCTCTGCTCTCTCATCCCAACACTGCTCTGTGCTTCCTAGAGGACGTAACTTTCCCTGCAGTCCTCTGAGGTCAAGGAGGTTCATCATGCTCCCACCCCACACTCACCTGTCAGAAGAGTGGGGCTCACCCTTCAGGTCTAGGTGGTGGGGCCTGGGGTCTGTAGGTTGGCCAGTCCCCATCGGGTTTGGCATTGTGTCCAGGGAGCGTGGTCTGTAGCGACGGCTGCAGCTGCTCCCCGGGCTGTGCTGCAGAGCATGTCGTTAGACTCCTTTACCAGCCTGGCCAGGCACCAGCAGAGGAACCCCACATTTTGGTTGAGTCAGCCTGGTTCAAGGATTCTAATCTACTAGACCTGAAGGGACCCCTGAACTTGGGACTTAAAACAGATAATAAAGAACTTGGGTTAAGATGACTTGAACTCCCAGGGCAGAGTGAACAAAATGGATCTTACTAAATCATTCATTTCTTAAGCATAAATATAATAAAGATAGAAATAACACGCAAGCATAGTGTTTTAAGTACCAGTGTGGTTCTGGTATGAACAGCCTTAGCCGAGGGTAATCAGGGAGTATCTCAGTGCTGGTTCCATCCAGATCCTTTTTCTATTAAGTCATATTTAACGAGATCTTTTTGCATTCTGTTCCAGTCCGTGCCAATTGAAGTCAAACAGCATCTATTACATGTCCAATATCTGACAGGCACCGGGTTGTGTACTGGGGTGCAACACAGTGCTCTGGAAGGGGCTTGCAGACTGTGAAGGGAGACACGCCTTTGCACTGCAGAACTGGGAGAGCACGTGGGCCACGTGGGTTCGGGTCGGGCTGGGCGTCTCTCCGTATCATAGTAGTACGTTATGAAGAGAGTAATAAGCTGACTTTTCTGAAATTATTCAAAGTCCATATTTTAATACTATTTCTATCATTCTCTCAATTCCTTTCCCTATCTGCAATTTCACAAGTATATGCTGGAACCCAGAGCCACTGAAATTGCAATGCGATTCTCCCCTGATGTGAAATACTTACTCCATGGATGTTTTCCACAAACGCCTCCTTCAAAATGCGTTCTGGGAATACCTTCTGCCACCCAGTGGGAGGGGTTTTATAGTCCGTGCTGAATTTAAGTTAGAGAAGAACTTCTCCAATTACAGCAGCCCTGAAGCTATTTCCCCATCCCGGGTGACAATTTTTCATTTCCCACCAGCGACTACCCACCCAGATCCTTTAGCTGAGATCCTTTAGCTGTTCCTTTACATGAGGCAAAATGCTACCTTGCCAGATGTTTGCAGCTTTTCTGGTTTATCTGTGTGACATATGGGTTCCAAAAGCAATTGAAAACTAAAGCTTTTAAAAACTTTACGTAGTTTCCCTTGACAGTAATCTCCTCTGCCCACTCGTTAAATAAAAGCATTGTCCCCAATTTAGTCTCTGCTTCTCTGCTCTCTCCCTCCGTGCATGGTAATCTCCTCTGCAGAGGCTTGTGGGATGTTGGAATTTGGAAGGGATCTTGAGAACATTTACTGTAAATGGTTCCCGACTTCCTTTTGTTATTCTCAGTGTGGCCCTTTCTTCAAAGACGTCTTGCAGAGAGTCCAAAATAAGAGCCACAGGCAGAGCTTCTGGGTTTGAAATGGGGTCGGGGGACCACACCCTGCCTGCTGCCTCTCCCCACACCCAGGCAGCGGTCCCCAAGGCAGCCAGCGACGTCCTAAGCAGTGCTTCTCAAGTAGGCCAGCGTGCGACCCTCCTGCAAGCTTGTTAGGAGATGCAGGCTTCTGCGTTCCACGCCCCTGCCCGCCACCCGCCAAATCAGATTCTCACCTGGAGGCCCGGGAATCATTTTACTAAGCTCCTCTGCCGGCTCTCAAATTCGTCAGATTTAAGAACCACTGCTTGTTAGTGCATGAGCATAGTTTAAAAACTACTCCTCTGAGACAACCCCTTTATTTTACAAAGGAGGTCCTAGAGTCCCAGAGAGACGGAGCCAGACCTTCCAAACAGCGCAGCCCTGTTTCACCTCCGCATGGAGAGGTGCCGGCCCGCAGGGAGCTGCCACGGGCACCTCAAACTGCAGAGTCAACCAGAATCCACCTTCTGTTCCTGCAGTCCCCGCCATCTCATGGCCGGGGGTGGCCTTCGGAGGTCGTGAGCCTGGTCTGTGGACCTCAGACCAGGTTGTGCCTCCTGCTTGTGACTCTAGGTGACTCCTGGCTCCTGTGTGGTTTCCTGGTCAAAGCCCGTGGCGGCCGCGCTAAGCCGGACTCATCTTCACAGGCCCTGCTCAGCTCCATGTTTATTCAGAGAGACTCACCATGTTCACAGCTGTGCTGAAACCTCCATTCTTTGTCCCTGGTAACAGACTCAATGCTGTGCACACGGATGATCCCCAGGCTGGATGAACATTAGCACCACCTGGGGAGACTTTTGAAAACACCCACCTGGTCCCACCCAGAGATTCTGCTTTAAGTGTCTGGGTTGAGCGCTGGGGATAGGTATTTGTTGAAAGCTTTACCCACTGCCCAGCCCCTCCCTCTGCCCCCTTCGGTGAGTCTAACATGAAATGAAGTTTGGGAACCATTGCTCTAATTTGAATAGAGTTAATTAGGGGCACGTTGGTCTCTCTGGAAAGGTTTTAAGACTTGCCAGGGTATGAACAATGTCCCAGTCATCTGTGCATTGCATTTCTTCCTTCCTTTTTGTAATTACTGGAGGTTGATTGAGCCCTACAGCATGCTAGCATTGAAGACTCTGTGCTGGGCTCACTCTCTTGCACGCAGATGCAGATCTATACAGATATAATATATTACTATTGCTACCATTTATCCCTTTTAAACTATAACCTCCTGAAAGATCTGTGCCTCGCTACAAATAACACTATTCCCTGAAAAAGAGCAGTGCCAAGTGCAAAGCACATCTACTTAGGCGACTGGCCCGCCTGTGTTCAAATTCAAGATCTGACACTTCCTAGCTATAAGATTGAGCAGGTAACTTAATTTCTCTCCGAACCTCAGTTTCCTTGTCCAGTAGAAATAGTATCTATCTGTGGGATTGTTGTAAGAATTGCAGATGGATGAGAAGCTGGCCTGGGGCTCGCAGTGACTGCGCAGTCAATGTGGCGCTTTCTCTCTCTATTGGCAGACAGCAGTTGGCCTTGATGGGCACATGGCAGACTGTCTAGACCCTACTGGAGACCCTACTGGAGGGACTGGCTTCTCCCTGCACGTGGCAAAAAGCATGAAGGATAACTGGTAATTTAATAGTCAGTTTTTTTAAGTTAAATGACAAAATGTTTTGAGTGTTTAAGCATACTGCAGTTTTAAGACTTCCAAAAAATGTTAGGTGATGATATTCAAAAAAATAGGAAGGATGGCAGACAATCCATCCTCCCAAAGAAAAAAAATATTCACAATAAGAAAAGAATTGGTTTAATCTATAAAAACAGAAATGGGTTGGGAAGTAAGAGACTAGTCCTGGCTCAGCTAGTAACTCGCTGTGTAGCTCTGGAATGCTCTGAGCCACATTTTATTCATTGATTAAATATTTAAAAATATAAAGGAGAGTAAAAATGTTAGTTATTTTAAAATCCATTTTCTGAGAGTGAAGATATTTTTCTAAATAAAAATAGCTCCAAATACTGATATTTGATCACATGATACCAAATTTTCTCTCTTGGTACTAGTTCCATGATTCCTTCTAGTTGTGAATACAGGCAAATGTTTTCTGCATTGGGCCTCAAGAATCCCTGAATCTAGGTGAGAGAATTTTGCAACAGCCTCATCTTCCTTATACCTAAATTGAACTAGAAAATTGCTTATAGTTTCCAAGATGAAGACCTTTCTGTTTTAAATGGTTTCTTATATACTGATGTCATTTGACTTCTACAGAAAATGTCATTTTTATCATTGTTATTCTTATTTTGCTCAGTTAGGTGCTTATAGAGGTAGTTAATAGTATAAAATCTATGGTAAGAGTGGCTTGTGTGCTATGTCACACCTTTTTTCCATTTCTTTTTCTTTTCTGTACCAGGGCACGAAACTACAGAGCAATACATCCTTCCTTTTGTAAGAGAAGTAAAGAGACTTTGCACACCTGCACAATTTTATAACAGTATAACTAAAACTCCCTTTTATAAAGTACCAATGTTATATTTTATCCCAAAGCAATTAAAATTGTTTATTCCCTACCTGCCCTAAGCTAAAATGCAAAACCATCATCCTTATTCACAAAGCCCTGTAAGTTTGGCTGCCTAACAGGTTGGTCATAAAAGGCAGGACAATCTCTGCAAATTACTTGAGTCTTCGCATCTAAGACAGAAACCCCTGGAGACTGGTGGTTCTTCCTTGAGATGGCCCTGCCACTTACTGCTTCCTGACTTGGCTGAACTCAAGAAAGGGACAGGTTATCATTATTTTCCAGTCAGAAATTTAAAACCAGACAGTGACAAATCAATTCCCAAGGCATACATTTCCATTTGTGACAGTGAAAAGAAATAATCTTGAGACTCCCCCACTGCTGGCCTGGAAAGTTAAAACACGCCAGCAAATCTCTGAGTGTCACATATTTTAAAAGTCTCTTTTAGACTGTTTTTCAAATGGGAAGTGGTGGCAAACTGGATGACATTTCTACTGGGTATGGTGAGTCCTCTGAAAGAGGAGCAGGGTGGAGCTGAGGCCCAGTTTACCAAGGTCCTGAATAGCTCTATTAGAATTGCCACCGGATCAATGTGAAACTTAATACTTTAATGACTGAGCTTCTCTTGAGCTGTTGTTTTGAATTCTCTGGTCCTGAGAGAATCATTTTCTTCTCTCAGTCTAATCTTCCTGAGAGGAGGGGAAGCGCAGGGTATGACTGTGACTCAGGAGAGCTGGCGCAGAGCTTCCCAAGGGTGAGGACGACATCCCACTTCCCACTCCTGGAGCAGGCAGCTAGGGTGGGGGTGAAGCCCTCAAGTCCCAGCAGTTCAGACTCCCCCGTCTGTGTCTGTGTAGCCTGGGCTGACGTTGCTTAACTGCCTTAAATCTCCATTTCCTTCTCCATTTCACTGGCCCTGGGTGGTTAGTATGAAATGAGATAATCACAGAAAGCATTTAGTGCTTGGTACATAGAGAACACCCACCAATTATCAGAGATTTTGGTGATTTTATCTTTTCAGTATTTAATAATTTGTGTAGTAAACATCGTGGGTTCAGTCCATTTTGGGTGAATGAATAATATATACACGAATGGCACTCCCAATTGATAACTGCTGGAACTAGACAGAGAATTTATCAGCCTCAGGAGTTTTTTAAATTGTTTTTATTTTTAATTATTATGGGTACTAGTTGTATATCTTTACAGGGTATGTGTGATGTTTGATACAGGCATACAATGTGTATTAATCAAATCAGGGCAATTGGGGCATCCACCACCTCAGGCATTTATCATTTCTTTGGGTTAGGCACATTCCAGTTCCGCTCTTTTAGTTATTTTAAAGTATACACTAACTTGTTGATTATAGTCATTTCGTTGTGCTATCAAATATTGTTCATTCTATTGAGCTATATTTTTGCACCCTTTAACCATTCCCACTTTACCACCCACCCCAACACTACCCTTCCCAGCCTCTGGTAACCATCATTCTACTCTCTGTCTCCAAGAGATCAATTATTTTTAACATTTAGCTCCCACATATAAGTGAGAACATGTGAGATTTGTCTTCCTGTGCTTGGTTTATTTCACTTAACATAATGTTCTCTAATTCCATTCATGTTGTTGCAAATGGCAGGATTTCTTTCTTTTTGTGGCTATATAATATTCTGCTGTGTATACATACCATGATTTCTTTATCCATTCATCCATTGATGGACACTTAGGTTGATTCCAAATTTTTGCTATTGTAAATAGTGCTGCGATAAACATGGGAGTGCAGATATCTTTTCAATATACTGAATTCCCCTTCTTTGGTTATACACCCAGCACTGGGATTGCTGGTTCATATCATAGTTCTATTTTCAGTTTTTTGAGGAAGCTGTATACTGTTCTCCATAGTGGCTGAACTGATTTACATTCCCACCAACAGTGTACAAGGTTCCCCTTTCTCCATATCCTCACCAGCATTTGTTATTGCCCATTTTTTTTATAAAAGGCATTTTAACTGGGGTGAGATAACATATCACTGTAGTTTTGATTTGTATTTCTCTGAAGACTAATGAGGTTGGACATTTTTTCATATACCTGTTGGCCCTTTGTAGTTCTTCTTTTGAGAAATATCTAGTCAGATCCTTTCCGAACTTTTAAATCAGATTTTTGATTTCTTCCTATTGAGTTATATAAGCTCCTTATATATTCTAGTTATTAATGCCTTGCCAGACTGGTAGTTTGCAATATTTTCTCCCATTCACTGGATTGTCTCTTCACTTTGTTAATTGTTTCCTTTGCTCCTTTGCTGGGCAGAAGCTTTTTAGCTTGATGTGATCCCATTTATCCAATTTGCTTTTGTTGCCTGTGCTTTGGGGGTATTACTCAAAAAGTCCTTGTCCACACCAATGTCCTAATCATTTCCACAATGTTTTCTTTTAGTATTTTCATAGTTTCAGGTCTTAGATTTAAGTCTTTAATCCATTTTTATTTGACTTTTGCATATAGCAAGGGATGAAAGTCTAGTTTCATTTTTCTGCATAATGATATCTGGTTTTCCAACCACCATTTATCATAGAGACAGTCTTTTCCCCACTGTTCCTGGTAACTTCATCAAAGATAAGTTCACTATAGATGTGTGGATTTATTTCTGGATTCGCTATTCTGTTCCATTGGTCTACATGTCTGTTTTTATGCCAGTACCATACTGCTTTGGTTACTACAGTTCTGTAGTATGATTTGAAGTCAGATAATGTGATTCCTCCAATTTTATTCCTTTGCTCAGGATGGCTTTGGCTATTCTAGGTCTATTGTGGTTCCATATAAATTTTAGGATTATTTTTTCTATTTCTGTGAAGAATGCCATTGGTATTTTTATGGGAATTGCATTGAATAAGTAGATTGCTTTGGGTAGTATGAACACTTTAACAGTATTGACTCTTCAAATCCACAAACATGAAATATATTTCCTTCTTTGTGTCCTCTTTAATTTCTTTCATCAATATTTTAATTTCTTTCATCAATATTTTATTGTTTGCATTATAAAGATCTTTCACTTATTTGGTTAAGTTTATTCCTAGGTATTTTATTTTATTTGTAGCTATTGTAAATGAGATTACTTTCTTGGTTTCTTTTTCATATTGCTTACTGTTGGCATATAGAAATGCTACTGATTTTTGTGAATTGATTTAACTGAATTTGTTCATTAGTTCTAACAGTTTCTTTGTGGAGTCTTTAGGTTTCTCTAGATATAAGATCATATTACCTGCAAACAAGGATAATCTGGATTCTTTTTTTCCAATTTGGAAATGTCCTTTCTTTCTTTCTCTTGCCTGATTGCTCTAGCTAGAACTTCTAATACTATGTTGAATAACAGTGGTGAAAGTGGGCATCCTTGTCTTGCTCCAGATTGCCGAGGAAAGGCTTTCAGTTTTCCTCCATTTGGTACGATACTAGCTGTGGGTCTGTCATAAATGGCTTTTATCATACTGAGGTAACTTTCTCCTATATCCAGTTTTGTTGTGAGTTTTTATGGAGAGAAGTTGAATTTTATTGAATGCTTTCTCAGCATCAGTTGAAATGATCATATGTTTTTTGTCCTTTGTTCTGTTGATATGATGTGTCACATTGACTGACTTGTGTATGTTGGACCATCCTTGCATCCCTGGGATGAATCCCACCTAATCATGATGAATAACATTTTTAATGTGTTATTGAATTTGGTTTGCTAGTATTTTGTTGAGGATTTTTGCATCTATGTTCATCAGGGATATTGGCTTATAGTTTTTGTTGTTGTTGTTGTTGTTATGTCTTTGTCTGTTTTTGGTATCAGGGTGATACAGGCCTTGTAGAATGAGTTTGGGAATATTTTCTTATCCTTGATTTTTTGGAATAGTTTGATTAGGATTGGTATTAGTTCTTCTTTGAATGCTTGGTAGAGGTCAGCAGTGAAGCCACTGGGTCCAGGACTTTTCTTTGATGGAGAGTTTTTATTACTGTTTATATCTTGTTGCTTGTTATTGGTTTATTCACCTTTTATTATCTCTCCCTGGTTCAATCTCGGTAGGTTGTAAGTGTCTAGTAATTTATCCATTTCTTCTAGATTTTCCAATTTATTAGCTTATAGTTGTTCAAAGTAGTCTCCAATGATCCTTTGGATTTATGCAGTATCAGTTATAATTTCTCCTTTTTCATCTCTGATTTTATTTGTGTCTTCTCTCTTTCTTAATCTGGCTAAAGATGTGTCAATTTTGTTTAACTTTTCAAAAAGAAACCAACATTTTGTTTCATCGTTTCTTTTGCATTTTTTTGTCTCAATTTCATTTATTTCTGCTCTGATTTTTATCATTTCTTTTCTTCTCCTAATTTTGGGTTTGGTTTGCTTGTG
Organism: Mirza zaza; assembly: GCA_008750895.1. Classification (NCBI taxonomy): domain Eukaryota; kingdom Metazoa; phylum Chordata; class Mammalia; order Primates; family Cheirogaleidae; genus Mirza; species Mirza zaza. The sequence continues at coordinate 162,388 of VSMD01084269.1, forward strand.
ATTTTTTTAGTTCTTTGAGATGCATAGTTAGGTTGTTTATTGGAAGTTTTTCTACTTTCTTGAGGTAGGCACTTACTGCTATAAACTTTCTTCTCACTACTCCTTTTACTGTATCCTATGAGTTTTGAAACATGTTGTGTTTTCATTTTCATTTGTTTTAAGAAAATTTTTAATTTCCTTCTTAATCTCTTCCTTGACCCACTGGTCATTCAGGAGTATGTTTTTTAATTTTCATGCGTTTGTATATTTTCCAATGTTCCTCTCGTTATTGACTTCTAGTTTTATTCCATTATGGTCAGAGAAAATATTTGATGTTATTTTGATTTTTAAATTTTTTTAGACTGATTTTGTGGCCTAACATATGATCTATCCTTAAGAATGATCCATAAGCTGAGGAGAAGGTGTATACCGCAGCTGTTGGGTGAAACATTCATAAATATCTATTAGGTCCATTTGGTCTATGGTGCAGATTAAGTCTAATGTTTCTTTGTTGATTTTCTATTTGGATGATCTGACCAATGTTGAAAGTTGGGTGTTGAGGTCTCCAGTGATTATTGTATTGGGATATATCTTTCTTTAGCTCTGATAACATTTGCTTTATATATCTGGGTGCTCCAGTACTGAGTATATATATATTTAAAATTGTTATATTCTCTTGCTGAATTGACACTTTTATCATTATATAATGACCTTCTTTGTCTCTTTTTACAGTTTTTGCCATGAAATTTATTTTAGCTGGTAGAACTATAGTTTCTCTTGCTCCTTTTTAGTTTCCACTTGCATGGAATATCTTTTTTCATCCCTTTATTTTTAATCTATTTGTGTCTTTACAGGTGAAATATATTTCTTGCATGGTTAGCTCTTATTTTTTAACCCATTCAACCACTCTATGTCTTTTGATTAGAGAGTTTAGTCCAATCTATTTTTGGACATTCAATTCTATCTTTGATAGGTAAAAACTTACTACTGCCATGTTATTATTTTATTTCTGGTTGTTTTGTGGTCCTCTCTTTCTTTCTTCCTTCCTTCCTGCTTTCCTTTGTTAAAAGTGATTTTCTCTGGTAGTGTGTTTTAATTTCTTGCTTTTTATTTTTTGTGTATATGTTGTTGGTTTTTTGATTTGAGGTTACCATGAAGCTTGCAAAAACATTTTATCATCAGTTATTTTAAACATATGATAACTCAGCTTACAAATAAGCAAGTAAAGAGAAATCTATCAGAAATTCCACCCTTTAGCTTCATTCCCTCCCTTTTTAACTTTTTGTTGTTTCCATACACATATTTTTATATTATCCATCACTCAGAAAGTTGTGGTAGTTATTTTTGATAGGGTTATCTTTGTCTTCTTACTCAAGATATAAGTGGTTTATGCACCAAAATTATAGCTATAGAGTATTTTGTATTTGTGTACTTACTATTACCAGTTAGTTGTATACCTTCAGATAATTTCTTATTGTTCTTTCAGATCAAAGAACTCCTTTTAGCATTTCCTGTAAGACAGGTCCGGTGTTGATGAAACCCATCAGTTTTTGTTTGTTTGGGAAAGACTTTATTTCTACTTCATGTTTGAAGGATATTTTTGCAGGATACAATATTCTAGGATTAAGGTATTTTCCCTTCAGCAGTTTGAATATGTCATGCCACTCTCTCCTGGCCTGTGAGGTTTCCAATGAGAAATCTGCTGCTGGATGTACTGGAGCTCCTTTATATGTTACCTTTTTCTTTTTTTCTTGCTTCCTTTAGGACCTTTTCTTTATCCATGACCTTTTGGAGCTTGATTATTAAAGGCCTTGATGTAGTCTTGTTCAGGTTAAATCTGCTTGGTGTTCTATGACCTCTTTGTACCTGAATATTGATATCTTTCTTTAAGTTTAGAAAGTTCTCTGTTATTTCTTTGAATTAACTTTGAATAAGCCAGTGTCTTTCTCTCCCTCCTCTTTAGGCCAATATCTCTTAGATTTGCTCTTTTGAGACTATTTTCTAGACCTTAGAGGCATGCTTCATTCTTTTTTATTCTTCTTTCTCTTCTGACTGTGTATTTTCCAATAGCCTATCTTCAAGCTCACTAATTCTTTCTTCTGCTTGGTCAGTTCTGCTTTCAAGAGACTCTGATGCATTTCTCAGTTTGTCAAGAATTCCTAAGCTCCAGAATTTCTGCATGATTTTTAAAAATTATTTCGATTTCCTTGTTAAATTTCTCTTATAGACTTCTGAATTCCTTCTCTGTGCTGTCTTGAAGTTCATTGATCTTCTTTAGGATAGCTATTTTGAATTCTTTCTCTGAAAGGTCACCTATCTCCATTGCTACAGGATTGGTCATTGGTCCATTATTTAGTTTGTCTAGTGAGGTCATTTTTTCCTGGATGTTCTTGGTGCTTGTGGCTATTCATCAATGTCTGGGTTAGGTATTTATTTTAATAAATACTGAAGAGTTTTAATAAATAACTGAAGAGTTAGGTATTTATTTTAATCTTTGCAGTCTGGGCTTGTTTGAACCCATTCTTCTTAAGAAGGCTTTCTGGATATTCAAAGGGAATTGAGTATTGTGGTCTCAGTCTTTGGCCACTGCAGGCATATCAGCACTGGCAACACCCCAAGCCCAGTAATGCCATGACTCTTACAGACTGCTGGTGGAACCACCTTGGTGGGCTTGGACAAGATATAAGAGAATTCTCTGGATTACCAGGCAGAGTCTCTCACTCTCTTCCTTCACTCTCTCTGTTGAGCTGCTGGAGTTGGAGGAGGAGAGACGTGAGTACTTCCTCATGGCCACCAGCACCAGGGCACATCTGAAGCCAGCCCAGTCTCACCCAAAGCCTGTGGTGACTGTTGGCTAGCTACCACTGATGCTTATTCTTTAGTCAGCAAGTGCTAGGACTAGGTTCTTCCCTTCTGGCCTATGGTGGGTCCAGAAATGACTTCCAGAAACTAAGGTCTAGACTCAGGGGCTTCAGGAGTCTGCTTGGTACTTTATTTTCCTGTGGCTGAGCTAGTACTGCAGCTGCAATACAATGTCCTCCGAATTTTTTCCTCTCTTTTCCCCAAGTGGAAAAAGACTCCCTGAGCCACACTGCCTAGAGTTGGAGGAGGGGCAACACAGGCACTGGCTTGACTGCTGACACTGATATCTCACTGGGTCATGTGCACCCCAAGTCCACTGGCTCCTAGCCAGCACAGCCATGAGAATTGACCAAGGACTGCCGCCCTGTGGCCCATCTGCCTTAACAAATTTAATCCAGGCCTAGACTGCTTTTTGTCAGCTGGTGGTGGGGCTAGGCAGAACTTGGGTTTCAAGCCAGAGGATGTACCTCTGGCTGGGATAGTCTAAATGGTCTCTCCATGGGCCCTGGCAGAATTGTGCCCTGCTTTGTGTTCTCCTGTGCCAAGATGGCCCTGGGTTTCAATGCAAAGTCCCACAATCACTTCCCTCTTCTTCTCCGGAGCCCCTAGCTTCTCTGCACTCAGGGTGCTGACATGGTACTGCTGGGGGATGGGTGAGGGGTGGCGTAGGCCATGCAAGTGTCTTTTCTGCCCTCTTCAGTGCCTTTTCCTTGATATAATGTTAAAACCAGGTAGTATGATCTCTCACCTGATTTTTGGTTCTTCTGAAGGTGCTTACTTGCATGGATAGTTGTTGAATTTGGTGTTTGTGTGGAGGGATGATTGCTGGAGGTTTCTCTTTGGCCATCTTGCTCCACCCTCCCTCAGAAGTTTTTGACGGCTGGAGGCAGTCTGAGTACATGGGCATCTTCTCTCCCTGTCCCCCAGCATCCGTCCAGGCTGCACCTGTGAGGGCTATGGTGGCACTGACCTCAAGAGATCCAGGACCCAAAAGGAGAAAAGAAATTGGCTCCAGTGAAATTTATCAGCATTCGGATTCCCTATAAAAGAAATGACCACTATTTTCTCTTCCAAAAATGATGCCAAAATTTGTACTATTATATGCTCTCCAACTGTGTGAGGCTTTTCCAGTAGAGTCTGACCAGTTTATGTGTGTGTGTAGCCAGAGAGAAACTGGCAGCAAGCAAAGTGCTTCTCTGGCCATTCTCCTCTTAACCTTCTGGCAGGAGGTCAATTTGGAGAAATTGAGGCAGCTTCACAGCTTTTAATGGATAATGTGAGCTTAGGAGGAAACAGAATTCCACATTTGTCCAGGAACTGCAACGCTGCATTAAAACATGCTATTCTTCTGGTATTCCCAGTATGAAATCCAGAAATTATACCAGAACTTGTCTGGGATATATGTCCTTCTCACATATTCATTGGTTTTTGATCAGAGGCATTCATATACGCCAACAGTGGTAAAAGTGAAAACCAAATCAAAGACTCAATTCCCTTCAAAGTAGCAACAAAGAAAATAAAGTACCTAGGAATGTATTTAATGAAGGAGGTAAAAGACCTCTACAGGGAGAACTATGAAACACTGAAGAAGGAAATAGCAGAGGATGTAAACAGGTGGAGGAATATACCATGCTCATGGGGTGGCAGAATTAACATTGTTAAAATGTCTATACTACCCAAAGTGACCTACAGAGTCAAAGAAATCCCTATCAAAATGCCACCAACATTTTTCACAGATATAGAAAAAATAATTTTATGCTTCGTATGGAACCAAAGAAGACCCCATATGGCAAAATCAATCCTAGGCAATAAAAACAAAATAGGAGGTATCAATTTACCAGACTTCAAACTATACTACAAGGCTATAGTAATTAAAACAGCTTGGGACTAGAACAGGGACATTGACCAGTGGAATAGAACCGAGAACCCAGGTATAAAACCATCCTCATATGGCCAACTAATCTTCAACAAAGCAGACAAAAACATACACTGGGGAAAAGAATCCTTATTCAATAAATGGTGCTGGGGAAACTGGATAGCCACATGTAGAAGACTGAAACAAGACCCACACCTTTCACCTCTCACAAAAATCAACTCACGCTTGGTAACAGACTTGAACCTTACCTTAGGTGTGAAACTATTAGAAATCTAGATGAAAACGTTGGAAATACTTTTCTAGACATTGGCCTAAGCAAAGAATTTATGAAGAATACCCCAAAGGCAATCACAGCAGCAACAAAAATAAATAAATGAGACCTGATCAAATTAAAAAGCTTCTGCACAGCCAAAGACACTGTCAAGAGAGCAAACAGACAACCCACAGAATGGGAGAAAATTTTTGCAAGCTACACATCCGATAAAGGGCTGATAACTAGAATCTATTTAGAACTCATGAAAATCAGCAACAAAAATCAAACAACCCTATCAAAAAGTGGGCAAAGGACATGAACACAAACTTCTCAAAAGAAGACACAATAATGACCAACAAACATATGAAAAAATGTTCAACATCTCTAATCTTCAGGGAAATGCAAATCAAAACCACAATGTGATATCACTTAACTCCAGTGAGAATGGCTTTTATCAAAAAGTCCCCAAACAATAAATGTTGGCATGGATGTGGAGAGATAGGAACACTCCTACCCTGCTGGTGGGACTGCAAACTAGTTCAACCTCTGTGGAAAGCAATATGGAGTTACCTTAAAGTGATATAAGTAGATCTACCATTTGATCCAGCAACTCCACTACTGGGCATCTACCCAAAAGATCAAAAGTCACTTTATGAAAAAGACACCTGCACTCGAATGTTTATAGCAGCACAATTCACAATTGCAAAGTTGTGGAAACAACCCAAGTGCTCATCAATACATGAGTGGATTAATAAAATGTGGTATATGTATACCATGGAGTACTATTCAACTTTAAGAAACAATGGTGATATAGCACCTCTTGTATTTTCCTGGATAGAGCTGGAATCCATTCTACTAAGTGAAGTATCTCAAGAATGGAAAAACAAGCACCACATGTACTCACCAGCAAATTGGTATTAACGGATCAATGTCTCAGTGGACATATAGGAATAACATTTATCGGGTGTCGGGTAGGTGGGAGGGGTGAGGAAGGGATGGGTATATACAAACACAATGAGTGAGATATGCAACGTTTGGGGGATGGTCATGCTTGAGGCTCTGACTCTAGTGGGCAGGGGGAGCATGGGCAATATATGTAACCTTAACACTTGTACCCCCATAATACGCTAAAATAAAAAAAAATTTTTAAATGACACTGAAATCATAAAAAAGTTATTAAAAACCTATTATATTTTATGCACTAGAGATATGAAGACAGATAAAATACAATATCCACCTGAAAGGGCCTAGAGTGAAGAGGAGGACAAATTTGTAACCTCACAAGTGCAATCACATCCATTATGTGCTTGGTATGTGTGGGGGGTGGGGTATGGAGGAGCCAGTTCCCCTTGGAAGGATTAGAATAGGCTTCTGTGGGGTCAGTAAGCCTTGAACTGACTCTTGAAAGAAAAGTGCTTACCAGGCAGTCAGGGATGAGAAGGCATCATCCAGACAAAGAGAGAAGTATAAGCAGAGAGCAAAGAAACAGCCTCATTTCTGTGGGCATCCTCCACTGATTTGGCTCAAGTGTGGCTGCAGTAGGGTGTGTACGCATGGGGGGTGGTGGGAGTGGTGGCCTTGCTCCTGTCCCCAGCCCTCATCTGCGTCTGCAGTCCTGTACCAGCCAGGAGCCTTGGTCACCTGCACCAGAAACCAGCTCGAGCTGTTGTAAGCACAGAGGAGATTTCAGGGGTTTCTAGTCATACAGGGCGCATTGAATACAATTGTACACCTGCGATCCCTTGTGAAACGCCACAATAAGCAGGGTGAGACAGCAAGGAATCTTTTTAACAGCATAAACACACAAAGACAATGAAAATGGGAAAAGAGATAAAATCAAAAACCTTTTGGAAGCTGAAAAGAAAATGGTTTACTGGTATCTGACTCAGAAGACCGAAAGGAAACAGCATTCCTTTCATAGAGAAAGGGGGAGGAAAATGGCTATTACGTAATTTGGTTTGCACTCCCAGAAGTCCCAAAAGGTTCAGGAATTGGTGGAAAAAGTAACTCTGGAAGTGGGGTTAAAGGTGGGCCTGAAACAGAAAGACTGGCTTGAAACCCGTCAAGTGGGAATTGGACGTCACAGCCCTCCCCAGCTCTGAAGGGCAGTCAGGTGCTGGTTATCTGGAGAAGGTGGAACAGGAATCTGTGGACTGCAGGACAACAGGCACTGACCAGAGTGGGAAAGAGAAAACAAGCAACTGAATAATGGTTTATATATCAAATGCTGCTAACCTCGGCCCTCTTCCCACAATTAGTTCCCAGAAAGAACACTGGTGTGTAGGCTTATACCCTCCAAGTAGGAGACAGAAAGATTTTATTGTTATTTTTAATAAGCCCAAGGGAAAAGACCTACAGATGCTAACATGGTAAATTATCCCAGGTGAGGCTCCTCGCAGTGATATCCAACACTACCCCGTCCCCAACAAACTGCCCAGTGTGTGGCAGTTTGCTAGAGCAGCCCTAGAAAACTAATACAGAGACCAACTCAAACAACCAGGATACAGAAACCTGAGGAAAAAAACAAAAACAAAATAAATACTTTACTGGGATACGAAAAGCAAACAAACAAATAAAAAATCCTGCTAATATTCTCACAGAGATAAGAGAAGATGTTCCATCCATAAAACCAGAATAGTATGCTCTTTAAAAAAAGCATTCAGAGAACTGAAATAAGCTATTGGAAATTAAAAATAAAGTTAAAATATTTGTGCAAGCTTGCTGGAAATATTAAAAGGAAAATGTCAGGTTGATTTTCTAGAATACAGAACAAAAATATCAAAATGATGAAAAATATAGAGGAAATTATAAAATAATTAGAGGGCAAATCCAGGAAGTCCAATATACAATTAATAAGAGTTCCAGAAAGAGAGAACAGATAAAATGGAGCAAAGGGTGTTGTCAAGGCAATAATTCAAAGAAATTTCCCCAAATGAAAGCTCTGGTGTTTCTAGATTGAAAGGGCCCAGGCACTGGCCAGTATGATGGATGATAAAAATAACCTGCACTCAAGCGTATCATCATGAAAACTTAGAATGCTGAAAACAAAGTGGATATTTTTAAATGTTCTAGAGGTAAAAATAGATCATGTTCAAAATATCAAGAAATAGAATGGTATCAGGCTTCTTAAAGGTAATTTGGAAGATAGAAGACAACAAATAAATATATTCAACATTCCATGCAAAAGGCTTCCTAACCCCAAATTCACGTCTCAAGAAGTTTCTGGAGGATTTGTTCCATCAAAAGAAAGAGTAAACCAAGAAAGAGGGAAAATAAAAACAGTATCCAAGAAACAGGTGATCCAACACCAGAGGGAGAGAGAAAAAATATTAACCTCTAGGTGAACGGTGAGAAAGGAACCTAAAATAAATAAACCATGTGCATCAGGCCTAGAAAACAATTAGTGCAAGGAACGACAAGAGACAGGACTTCAGAAGGTATGTCTCCATGAGAGGTAGACACAGAGAGAGAGAGATAGAATGAATATGTTCAAGTGTATTGTGAAGAGATTTACAGGTCTAACAACAGGTTTGGCAATGGATACATAGAACACCATGCAAAGGAATAAAAGAGGCAATTATTAACTCCAGATGGGAGGAGCTATAAAAGAACAGAATTGTAACTCTGGTATAGTCAATGTACATCTGTAAGTAACTTCACATGCTCCAAATAATATAAAAACATTGACAATTTCACCAAAACAAAATGAATCACATTGTGCAGATGGTGGAAAGAATGTAAGTGTATGGGGAGGGGAGGAATGCTGTTTTTCATAATTTAAGCATTCTAGAACTCTTACTCTTAAAACAGTGCACATTGATACAAATAAAAACCTGGGCATTTATTGGAGAGAGATGAGTTTACAGGCATATTTTATTTCCTGCAACCTCATTCATTTCCCCAGAACTTGTCAGTGATAAAAGACAAGTAGTATTGCCCATTTCCCCAGAACTTACCAGTGGCAAGTGTCATTATTTCCACTTAACGAGTGGAAAATTGAGGCAGGGATCACAGCAAACTAGAAACCCCGTCTGCAAGATGGGGATCGAAGGGACTTGCCTCAGGGTAGGACGCAGAGCTGGCGTCAGTCTGGGCAGCTTGCTGCCACCACTCAGGGCCACAGTGTACACGGGGCTGCCCATGTCTGGCTCCAGAGCACCGGTGATGGAATGTGTCCACTTCCCTTCCTGGGAAACCGAGGGGCTCCAGGATCTGAGCAATTTTATTCTGGAGCATCTACTCTCATTGGAAGAACATTTTGCTTTTGATATTCTTTTGCTGTCACTCACTCATTAATTCAGTCACAGATTTTTGTTGAGTGTGCACCGTGTGCCAGGTGCTAGGATACAAAAATGAACAAAAGTGCCTGTATCAAAGCATCACATGTCCCCTATAAATATACACAATTATTATGCACCCATCATAATTAAAAATATTTTTTAAAAAAATGAAAAAGACACAGATTACCCTTGATTCTGGGAGTTCACAGTCTCCGGGAGGTGACAGACCCAGAGCAGAGCGTGACGACACAACAAGGTGGGTGCAGCCACAGGAAAAAAATAAAGGGCTCTACAGGGATAAGGGGATCCTCCCAGCCTGTGGGGGTCAGAGAAGGTCCCCTGCAGGAGAACCTGTGCTCAATTTGAAAGGACAAAAGAGGCTCTGCAGGACAGGCAGTGGCTTTCAGAAGCATTATGCCAAAAGTAGGAAACACTGCCAGGGGAATTAAGTGCTTCTAGCTTTACCCACTACACCCTTCTGAAAGGGGGAGGTAAGAATTGGAAGGGTCAAATAAAGGGTCTATATTTTCCATCTTTTGGCAGTTCTTTCCTCTTGCCATAGTGGTCAGGGAGTTTCCTGGGAGCCATGCATGTCAGTCACATTAGGAGCCATCGCTGTAAGCCTGAGACTGAAACTCAGGCCCTTGGACAGCTTCCAATGCACTTGGAAACAAACTAGGGAATGGCCAAGGGGGGCAAGATCTTACCATTAAGGGCAGCAGGATTTAACTTCTTTTTATCTCAGAGCTCTGCAGAAACAGAAGAGTTAAAGAAGGTTATTGTGTTGCTGTGGGAAAGGAGATGTATTTAGTTTGAACATAACCCAGGAGGCAAGAGAAAATATCAGTCTCTTTATTTACTGTCCCAATTCAAACAGTGAGTAGAACCCTCTTCTAATTGTATCGAACCTCCTGGCGTGTTTGGGGACCCGTTCCTTGGAATCCCCAGTGGATGGGGGGTAGGAGTTACTGAGCTGCCCAGCGCATTTGGGTGAAGTTCCCTGAAGAGCTCACATTCTTTGTTCATTCTCACTGTTGGGCTGTTGTTGACTGGGGTGCGGGATCCAATTAGATAGTCTCGTTTTACCTGTGCCTGCTTCATCTGGTTATTGTTGGGGTAGACAGTTGTTTTGCGCAGGCTTCCAGATGAGAGATGGCTGGAGAGTGGACGGTGGGGAGCAGGGAGGTAAGACTGGGGAAGACAGGCAGCTGCCAGGTAGCTTAAGGTATTCCTGCTGATGAGGAGTAGCTGGGCATGGAAACTATTTTCTAGAAGCTTAAAGACATTTGCCCTTGGGGGTGACACAGGTACCCCCAGAGTCAGGGAAGTAACTGGCTTGAGCAGAGAGGAGAGCAGCCTGTTGGGGGCTACACCATACCCCAGCTCTGGCCTGGGGTTGGTTGTGAGGACTGGAAAGCAGATATGTTAGAGGAAGACACATCACAGTCTGGTGGTTCCAAAAACCGGGTTCATGTCATCACACTGTTAGAAATAAAAAGGTTATAGCCAATTGCAGGCAAGATTTACAACCTGTGTTCTCATATGTACACACATAATCAACGCTTCCTATTAACTGTCTACCATAAATTTCCTGCAGATTCACCTCTAATAATGTGGAAGTGTGGTCAGGCTGACCTCCTGTGGACAGGGGCCGATCTTTCATAAACAAGATGGCTGCCAGGAAAATCGCTGGATGGCCGTTAGCAGAAAGCCTTGGGCCAACTGAAGGGTCGTGATTTCTTTTTGCAATGAGGATGGTGAGAGCCCAGCTGGATCTGATATGGGTTCAGGGTACACCAGCGCTCTCAGATTCATGCACCTTTCCAGTCTATCTCACACAGGGACAGCAGGGAATGTGACAGTTCTGGCAGCCACAGGACTCCGCTCCACATCAGCCCAGTGTTACCAGCCTTGGAACTCTTCACTGAATCTGGGATTAACCAGAAATCCATGTAGCAAGCAATGAATTTGACTAGGACAAGCTTCTCAGTTTATTCAGAATGGCACCACGGTATTAATCAACCACAATTTTCATGCTGTCTGAGTTAGGTAGAGTGACTTTTAATAGTCTAAACATGGTGAATCCGTGGATTATTACTGTCAGTGATTCTTGTGGAAGAACAAAAAAATGTGCCAATTAGATATGGACCAAGTTAATGTGAATCTGAGACAAAATTAGATATTTTCTTCTTACAAAGATGAAACCAAGTGGAAATTTAAAGCCACAAATCAGTTAAACAGAACCCCAAACCCATAAAAATGACTCTGTGGGAAGCTTGGCTGAAAACATCATTCTGTGACCTTTGAGGACAAGCTAAGTCACTCTCCTGGCTGTCTGCTCAGTTCTGTGCATGTTGCCTACCGGCAAAGGGAAGTTGCAGTATCAAATCTTCCACAAAGCCTTCTGTGGCTTTGTAGGTTTTTCTTTTAGCATAACCTCCTTCCCCACTTTCTTACAAGTGTGCCTTCCACGGCACTAGGCGAAAAAAGGGGGGAAGCTCACTCTTCACCTCCAGTTCAGTAGGGTCTCATCATCCTGTATTTGGAAATGCCAGGCTGCCCCACTACACTAGCCGGTTGTCTGAGAGACGCACCCAGCTATGCGTGCTCCATCCGTGTGTGCGGGGCAGGCTCTCCAGCACCTTGTCACTCCCATAGGTTATATCAGAAACTACTCTCGTGACCTAATCCTGGTAAACACAAACATCATAATGAATCTGAATCTATTCACATCCTGAATCTATTCCATTCAAACATGGCCCCATCATCCCTTGGGTTATAAAAGCCAGGGAAATGAGTGTGGGAAATCTGACTCTGATAAACTCGTCTCTGGACTAGAAGGATCTGATTACACCACCCAGCACAGGAGAAAGTGATTTATTTCATCCAGCTCATGAATACATATGTCCGCTCTCATAAACAGGGAAGACAAGATATGACTTATTGTTACTTAGTTATCTAGGATCTGTTTCCCACAGTGCTTAAAGCACTGCATGCTGGGAAGTGAGCTGCTTAGGATATCAGTATACATTAAAGCTGTTAGGTCAGAGGATACTAATTCAGAGTGTTATGGCTGTGCCAAATGTCCCTTGCCCAAACACTGGCCATAGTCATGTACAAGGCCATGTTTAGATGGAATAGGAATGATGGCGTATACTCCATCTACACCAGCTCCCACTTCTCCACTCTTAGAACCAAGACTAACTCCGTGCTTCTGTGTTAGGAGACATCCAATCTCTACTGCAACCAACTCTATTGCAATAGAACAGTTGCAATAGTTCAATCTTTAGTTTATCTTAGTTGTATCCTTTTATTTCGCAAATATTTGAATTGTTTATTCTCTGACACTATCTTCTAATTTAGATTTCTTTTGGGGAACTGAATTTCCCAGGAGGCTGGATTATGCAAGTGTTATTGTGGATTATTAATTACCATAGCATTGGCAGCAAACCAAGTTGACTAGCATGATGCCATTAAAAATCAATTCTTAAATACATTTGATGATTGACAAACCAAATCATCGATAAGAAACCATTATAATTATGTTGGATAATTGCTGTTATAATCCAATAGTTTTTAATATTGTGTTAGTTATCTATTTTTGCATAACAATATCGCCACAAACTTAGTAGCTTAAAACAATCCACATTTATTATCGCACAGTTTCTGTGGGTCAGGAATGTGAATACAGCTCAGCCAGGTCTTCTGCTCCAGGGTCTCTCATGCGGCTGTAGGCAAGATGTTGAGCAGGGATAGGGTCTCATCTGAAGCTTGACTGAGGAAGAATCTGCTTCTATGCTCACATGGCTGTTGGCAGGATTCAGTTTCTTGTGAGCTGTCAAGTCTGAGGGCTTCAGTTCCTTGCTAACTATTGGCTGGAAGTCATCCTCAGTTCCTTGCCTTGTGGATCTCTTCCTATGGCAGCTTACTTTATCAACCAGCAAGAGAACGAGTCATTGCAGAGAGTCTACTAACAAGATGGAAGTTAACAATCTTATGTGACATAATTGTGAAAGTGACCTCTCATCACCTCTGCCACAATTGTTTAGAAGCAAGTCTCAAGTCCCACCTATACTCATAAAGAAGGATCACCCACAAGCATGAATACCAGCAGAGGAGGATAACTGGGGCCTGCCCTAGAGAATCTGTGTACCATGAAAATATTCAGAAAGGTCAAAGGACTTGATCTCCTCAAGAAAGCTCCCTTTAAAAGTTTAGGTCTCAGCCATAAAGGAAGAAAAAGCACATTGGTTGCAGCAGCTCAAAAACATATATATATATATATATATATATATATATATATATATATATATATGTATATATGTTTTATTTAACTTGGGAGACATAGATTCAGTTTGCCCCAAATATATGTTCCCCAAAATATAATTTTGCTGCAAGAGTAAGAAAGCAATAACTGTGCATGATCTATTTATCAGAGGGAAAGGGTAAGAGGAGAAATTAAGTAGTTATTCTTTACAAAAAAAAGAAAAAAAGTAAGGAGAAAGTGTGCCAGAGTAATTCAATTCAGCAAGTATTTATTGAGCATCTCTATAACTTGCACTTGGCTATGTGCTATGGAGGGTGAGGAAATTGTAGGAGTACGAAGAAAGCTAAAATTAAATAATACATGGTCTTTTTTACCCCAAGTTGCCTGTAACAATAGCAAATATTTATATTTATGTTATATTATTCCAGGCACAAATATAACTAACTTGACATGTATCAGATAATTTAACCTTCAAAACAACCTTTATAAAGTAGATGTTTTTATTCTTCCCAGGAGGATGAGAAACCAAAGCACAGAGGTTGGTGACTTGCCAAGCGCACAGTACCAGGAAGCGAGGAAGCCTGTGCTGTGGACCACATGTCCGCAACTACAGCCCATCGGGCAAATCTGGCCAGCTGCCATTTTTGTAAATAAAGTTTTGCTGGACCACAGCCATGCCTGTTTGGTTACATATCGTCTATGCTGCTTTCACACTATAGTGGCAGAGTTGGGAAGTCACCCACATGGCCTGAAAAGCCAAAAATATTTACTATGTGGCTCTTTCCAGAAAAAGATTTGCCAACTCTTGCTATAAACCAATACAATGTAATGCTTCTCTGGGGAGAAAGAGACATATGATATGCCCAAAATTCTAAAGCACAAGATGGAATATGAACTACATATATAAGCAGGTAAAAGAAAATGGAATAGTGTTACTGCATTCCACCTGGACACAATGGTGATATATATGTATGGGGTGTGGGGTAGGGTGATTAAGATTTTCTAACAGTAAAGTTGGTATAATTCCCTAAAAAGTGAAAGCAATAGTAGCATAGGTAAAGACTAAAGAGATAGGTAGCTGGATTGAGCAGTTTTAAAAGAAAAGAACAGTTGGGATAAAGATTCATATTCTGTAGTCATTACTACAAGTAACTACAATGTTACTGTGTTTATGCAAATAAAATACTAAAATGTAATTAAACATCTTGAATTTAAAGAGCCAGTTTAACTTCCAAACTTCAATAGTCATCTGTAAAGTAATTTGTGTCAACAGAATCAGGCAAGTGGCAGGAAGAGATCATGTGAAGTCTGAGACTCCAGGGTGCTGTACAAATATGAAACTGTCAACGTGAGTCTAAAAAGCCTCAGAGGACATTAGAGCTAAGCTGTGACTCCTGAAAATCAGCATAGTAGTCATCACGACGTCCATCTGTACCTACTTCATTCAATTTCTTTAAGTCTTGCTCTTCGCTACTAACAGAATTTTCATATTTATTCATCACTTAGCTATTTTATGCTATGGGGTTCAGCAAGGGAATAATAGTTTTATCCAAAACATCTCAAACTCGATGAGTATTTGCTTTGATTTCCTGTCTCCTTTAGTCACTTGCTAATGGTGAGAACCGGCAATGTTGACATTCCGTCATGTCTGGCACTCATCACAGTACACTGGTGAACGTAGCTGGTCTCAAACAGAAATAACCTCCCTCCTGTGAGCATTCCTGAAAAATACAACTCATTTCTCTGATAGTAAACCTCACGTTGAGATAAAGCTGAAAACAGAAAATTTCATAAAGAGATGTTTGACCCTCCTTCCCTAGAGCGTCAGAAATAGCTGAGTGTTTCACGAGCAGGACCGGGCACAGCACAGACATATATCGAAGCATGACAGGCACCATGGCTCCAACGTAATCCCCATGATGGAGTTTCACTGCTTGTTGGTTGTCATTACATGATGCCTGCCTTCTCAGTCCATTTTGCTCTCACATCTTTCTAGTTTTAACTATGATTTTATGTTTTTGGCACAATACAGGTAAGTTAATGGGGTTGCAGGTACTTGGGGTCAATTGAAGATCAGGGCCTCCTTTTCCAGAAGCAAAGAAAATCTCTTATTTTGCACGTTTGCTGCCCTCAGGCACTTTAAAAAGGCCCCTCAGCTTGTCAACACCCCGAGCTTTGTCTCGGCCACACTCCATTCCACCCTTGGCCACACACTTTTATTCCTTAAATATCAACGCATTACCAAAGGGAAGTTTGGATTATGCCTCAAAACTATAGATCCCATTTTTGACCAAGCAGATATTGATTAAATTAGTGTATGCTTGCTGTGATCTACCTGCTTCTTAGTTCTTCAGAGTTGCTGTCCGTTTCCCTTTAAAATGAGAGAAGGATGAGGTTTATCCAAAAGGCCTGAGTTTAATTCCTTATTAGAGTCTTGCTCCAGCAGAACTAGATGAAGGCAAGAATCAGGAGAGTGACTGACCAGCCACCCAGTAGAACACTTAAATGTTCCTCTAAGAAATGGGGGATTAATGATCTGTAGAAGGCGTTCAATGAAGACCAAGAATTCTTCACCAGAAACAGAAGGCTGGGTTTTCTTCCCACTTGCATTTCTCTCTCTCTCCCATTGGGAAGGCCTAACTTTAACATTAGGAGAACTCCTGCAGGTGTAAAAGGAATCAGAGAAGATCTTGAAGCATCGGAAAATGACTCCAGATGTTGGGTGTGGGAGAAGAGGGAATAAACCCCCACAGGGGTCCACACAATGGCAGACCAGCCAGGAGACTCACCAGGCACTGTGCTTTCTCATCTCAGGTTGCTGCCTCATCTCGCAGAACCCTGGTTTCCCCAAGAATAAAATTAAAGTCATCACACTTTCTGTTTGTTTACCAGAACTTATCAAAATATGCAAACAATAAGAAAGATCTCTCTGGTTCACCTACCCAAAGTACTAGGCACCTAAGTACTATGGAGTGGATAATTTGTAGTTTAAATATTGATTCCCTCTCCCATATCGCCCTGTCTATGGAGGTCTCCCTAAGAGAGGATTGTACATCTCTGCCCTGTTGATATTGTGTCATTTGCTTTGACCAGTGAAACGGAAGTAGAAGTGAGGCGTACTTCTTCTGAACAGAGCTGAAGAGCCATTTTATACTCTGCCATGTTCTCATTCCCTCTACTAAGAAACAAGCACGGTTGGAATAGAAACTGTTATTACAGCCGGGGTCTCGGTGGAAGAAGACATGGGCTGACTTACATACAACAGGCATGGAACACGAACGAAAAATGAGGCTTTGCTGTTGTCAGCTGCTTAGATTCTGAGGATTCTTATTACTGTTGTACACTGAGCCTCTGCTAACTGATACATATTATTTAGGCAAATTTGAAGCCTGTTAAGAGGTTCAGCAGAAGTCTAAATTGTTTGTATTGCCTTTATCCTACATACTTTGATAAGTATTATCTCTTCTTAACTACCCATCCATATATTTATTCAGTCCATATTCAACAAGTATTTCTTGTGTGTTGAGTGCTTACCGTGTGCCCTACACACTGCTAGGATGTAGGAATAAAGACTGAACATAGAGGTACAGTATTAGCCCTGGGAGGACAGAACCTAGAGGAGAAGATGGACATTAAACAAACAACCCTACAAATAAATGCAAAATTACCAATTATGAAACTACTATGCAGAAAAAATAAAGGGCTCCATGAGAGATCATAACAGGGGCACTGGAAAGTAAAGGAAGTTTGTTGTGTGGATGAGTAGAAGTTGACCTGGGACGAGCATGAACACTCCAGGCAGGAGGAACAGCATGTTCAGATTCTCTGTGGTAGGACAGAACTGGGCATTTTTGGAGCAGAAAGAAGGCCAATGAGTCAGAGCATCATGAGTGGAGGCGTGGGGGGAAGCAAAAGGTGAAAGTGGAAAGGTAGGCAGGTCAAGACCATGGAAGGCTCTAGAGGGAGGGGAACCACATGTTCTGGGATGTCCCAGATAGTCCCAGAGATAATACCCCCTTTCTCTCTCAAAGTGCCTCCACTGGGATGATAAATCATACATCCACCTTACTTATCAGACATTTAAAAGATTTTGGATTTTTGTGCCAAGAGCAATAGGAAGCCTTCAGAGGAGGGTGAGTAAAGCAGACATATATGTTAAAAAAGCAAGTGGCTGAGGTGTGGAAGGAGGGAAGGGTGAGTGAAAGGGAGACCTGAGAGGAGGCTGTGGACATGGACCAGGAGGAAGAGAGAGCAGACGATGGGGAGTAGTGGACAGATGGGAGCTGCATTTTCTTGGCAAACCACTACTAGGCCCTTCTATTGTGTTCTTTACTGCTCACTGTAGGAGCATGGGTGAGCCTCCTCAGATGAAGCAGTAAGCCACCAACTTTTGCAGCAGGTTATTCCTAAGCTAAATCCCGTTGTCTTCACCTTCAATTTCTCTATATTCACATGAAAAAGAAACAAATGGCTTTATGTATAACATCAACATTTTATTTTTTATGGACCATAAATTAGCTGTGTGCATCTTCACATTAATTCTTCATTGTTGGCCCCATCTTCTTCCTCCTCATCAGAACACTTCCAGATGCCTTTCCCCCCTCTACTCTTTCCCTTTCTCCTCTTACAGAATAAGAAGAAAACAGTAAACAATTTATGTATAGAAAATCAAGGACTAGTGTATATGTTAATAGTGTATTGTCCATTTAACTTAGTTTACATTTTATTAAATAATATAACTACTCTGAAAGAATAAATTATTGATGCAGTTTTTCTTCCTATTTATTGATCAGAGTCCCATCAAATGACGCCAGGAAAGTTCTGTGTTGAGAGGTGGGTAGGAAACCAGGGAAAGATGCATCTTCTGGGAATGTGAAGATATGTCTATGAAAATGAAACTCAACAGATAATTTCTAAGGAATAGGTAACTTTTTTACTCTATGACACCATTCTAATAAATTAATCTGGAGGTTATCAGAAAATACTCTAAACGTAGTTGGAGCTCAAACACCAGACCTTAAAAACTCTGGTGGTTTGGTTGGATCTGACGTGGAATGCATATCATCAGTGAAAAAGCATGTCTTGAAAAGACAAGGCCACCAAGTGAGAATGAAACGTTCCTGCCCTTCAAATTCGAGAAAGGAAGACTTTTCTTGGCAGTACTCCCACGCCATAAACAAGGACTTACCAGAACCAATTTCAAGCCCTCTCAATGGATCAATGACGACTCACTTCAGTAAACAGACTTAGGAATGTCAGCCAGTCAGTGACAGCCACACAGACCTGTGGGCCAGCTGGTCAGCAGGTGTCTCACCCCAGGAGCCTCCCTGCCACCCAGCTCGCCCGTCCCTACACATTCCCTTCAGGGAGAGTCCACCCATCCTGGGGCTCTGCCCTTCCCTGAACTCTTTACAAGATCAGCAGTCACTTTGCCCACAGAGACTGCACCTCCCGTGTGCAGCTGCCTCTCACTTAGCAGGAATAGGTTCATATGGGGGCTCATGGCCTTCTCCTTCAAGACAGGGAATTCCTGGGACTTCCTTCATCGTGTCTGGAATTTCTTCAAAATTGCATGTAATTATATTCTTCTTAAACAGAGACAATTTGTTAAATATGTAAATGAGTGTGATTTAAAAGTTTTACAAATTAATATAACTACAGAGACCCACCTTTTAAAGTCCTTAATCAGGGGAGGTCCAAGATGGCTGACTGGATGCACCTGGCAAGCGCCTCTCCCACGGAGAGGAATCAAAATAGTGAGAAGATATTGTTCTCCAGATAGATAGGTAAGAGAGCCCTGGGATTCATCAGAGAAGCGGAGAGGGAAATGAGGTAGCTTGGGAAATGGTAGAAGCACCTGCCTGTGGGGAAGGAGTAAGTGAGAGACCCCCAGGGCTCCACACCCCCACCGCGGACTTTACAATCCTGGCTACAAGAGAGCCCTCCACCCTTGCAGGCCATAAGACTCTCACAGGGAGTTGCCTGGAGACTGGGCAGCAGCATCGCCCCAGAGAGGGGGCACAGCGGGTCTCACAGGCTTCTCAGCCCTGAGCGCTGCAGCCGGCGCCATTCTGAGAGCTGAGCCCCACAGCGGGGCATCTGCCTGGGGGCCAGTGCTGCTGCTGCAGCCTCCTCCATACTACACTGGGCCAGGGGGAGAGTGGGGAGGCCGAGTGCTTGCATGTGCCCTGGACAAATGCTACAGCTGCCACAGCCACCACCACTGCTGCTGGGGAACCCAGGCGAAAGCAAACCCCCACAGCTGCCCTCCCTCACTGCTTCCACTGGGAGGTACCCACCCTGCATCTGCCTGAGCTTCCTGCAGTGACCTGAGGACAGGCCTGCCCGCACACACAAACATTCCCCAGCACTTGCTTGGACAGTGACAACCACAGGGGAACAGGGAGACACAGGAGAGTAGCAGCGTTCCCAGAGTTCTGACCTATAGGGCATGCTGCCACAAGGGGACTGGGAAGTGCCACAATACTGTTTAGGACAGAATGTGGCAGTGTGTGCATTCTCCTGCACTGGAGAGCTCCTGGCTCGGGATCTGAAGTCCTCTGTAGCCCTCCCAGTGGAGATGCAAGGGCAGAGAGGAGTCCATAGGGTGGGAGAGTATCCCCACCTTAGAGGAGAAGCAGCACCCTCTTCTAATCACCCAGTGCTGTGGACACAGCCACCTCTGTTCCCAAGCATGAGCTTTTGGTGTGAGTGAACTGTGGGATGGCCAGTTCTAGGCTTGTGGGGGTGGGGGTGGAGTACACCCCCAATAGAACTCTGCTCCCTGCACCCAGGGTCTACACAGAGGGTGCAGCTCATTTCCCTCCCTTCATGGATAGTGTAAAATTTGCAGCAGTCTCAACCAGGGATTCTGAACCCCTGGGTATCTATATCACTGGATCCACAGCCAACACTACCTAGTACCCCACTAAACCATAGCAGCTTTGGGGAACCAGTGGGTCCCATAGGATCTGTGGGTCTCCCAGAGCTTGGACATTTAGCACAGGCTGCTTCCAGTCAAGAGGAAAGTGCAGCACAGTAGAGGGCCCTTTAGAACAAAGGAGACAGGTCACCAGCTCCCCACCATTTGGGGCCTTCTCCTTCTCCCCTCTCCCACCCACTGTCATTGAGGTTCCACAGGGCATGATTAAGACATGGCTGCCCCATCTCTGACAAAGCACCTGTCACACCTAGGATTCCACAGAGCTTAGGGCTCACTCCTTTCCCTCTAAAAAGCCATAGCAAGTGCTTTTGTGTGCCCTCCTGAGGAAGGGCAGGGCCCTCAGTCCTCTCCCTGAGCACCCTGTCTCTTCTGGAAGAAGCCTGCCCACCCTGGGGGCAAGTGTCTGGCATAGCCACACCTCTCCCACCAGAGCATTTCAGCAGCAGCCCACATCTAGTCTGGTGGCCCTGCACACAGCAGGGTGAGCAGCCTCTACCACCTTTGCTGCAGCTGGGCCAGGGTGGGAGCTGGGAATCTGGGAGCTTTTATGTATCTGAAGGACAGAGACCACTATCACTGCCAAGAGAGGGAGGTGTGAGCGGCTTGTGTGTCCCTCAGCTTCCTGTATCTACCAATAATGTCAAAAGGGGCCCGTCCCTCCTGCCATAGGCTCAGAGTGGTCTGCTGTTCTCCTAGTTGAGAATTCTTCTAGAGCAGATCATCCCATCCCTTGCTATCACATATAGCACCTGAAGCCAGGGAGATTGAGGGCAAGTTTACCAACTTGGTCTTAGTCTGGTCACCCCAGGACTCAAGCACACCATCTGGGGGCCTAGGAACTGGGGATTACCTAACCTAGTCCACCACTGCTGGCACCTGAACACTCCCCCAGATATCTGAGGTCCAACTGACTCAAATTGCAAGCAAAACGACAGTGGGTACTTATCTGTATGAACTGAAAGGAAGTGTACCTCTGTCTCTCTATACTGAGCAGCAGAGTTCCTGGAAGAGGAGAACAGAAGAACCACAAAGTTATCTGTTTTGAGCTGAGGGAAGAGGTTCCAAGTGAGAAGGAACCAGCAAAAGAACTCTGGCAACATGAAAAGGCAAACTGTTTTGACAACACTCCCCCCACCCCACAAGGATCACACTAATTTTCTAGCAATGGACTCCAACCAAAAGGAAATTTTTTAAATGTCAGATATGGAATTCAAAATATGGATTATAAGTTAGCTTAATGGGATCGATGAGAAAGTTGAAAGCCAACACAAAGAAACAAAATTCAGAACATGAATGAAAAATTCACTAAAGAAATAGATATTAAAAAAAAAAAGAACTTCTGGGAATGAGCAAGGCATTTCAGGAATTTCAAAATACAGTAGAAAGTTTTAACAACAGACTAAACCAAGCAGAAGAAAGAATTTTGGAGCTTGAAGGCAGGGCTTTCAAATTAACTCAGTTAGTCAAAATTAAAGAAAGAAAGAATCAAGAGAAAAAAGAATCAAGAGAAATTAACAGTCTCCAAGAAATGTGGGATTATGTAAAACACACAAACATAAGAATTGTAGGTATCCCTGAAGGAGGAGAAGTAGAAAAAGCAAGCAAAAAGCATGGAAAATCTATTTCAGGGAATAGTGGAAGAAAACTAACTTGGTCTCACTAGACATTTACAATATTCAGATATAAGAAGGTTAATGAATTCCTGGAAGATTAATTGCAAATAAGACATCACCAAGGCACCCAGTCATCAGTCCAGCCAAAACCAAAATGAAGGAGAAAATCCTACAAGCTATGAGATGAAAGTGTCAAGTAACTTACAAAAGAAAACCCATCAGTCTAACAGCAGACTTCTCTGCAGAAACTTTAGAGACCAGTGGGAATTGAGGTCCCATCTTTATTCTTCTTAAACAAAATAACTGTCGGCTGAAAATTTTGTATCCTATGAAATTAAGTTTCATAAATGAAGGAGAAATAAAGTTTTTCCCAGAAAAGCAAACACTAAGGGAATTTGTCACCACTAGTCCTGCCCTACAAGAAATACTCAAAAGTGCTCTAAACATTGAAAAGAATGGTCAATACTCACGAATGTAAAAACACTCTAAAGTAAAAACCCACACTTCTTATAAAGATGTAACGCAAGACAGAAATATAAAGCAACTAGGTAATAATCCATAGGATGACTAGAACAGTATCTCACTTATCCATATTAACACTGAATGTAAATGGTCTAAATGCCCCACTTAAAACATATAGATTGATGGACTGGATTAGAAAAACCACAGCACAAATATCTGCTGTCTCCAAGAAACCCATTTAACTTGTAAAAAGTCACAGAGTTTCAAGGTAACAGGTGGAAAGAAACACTTCACACAAATGGAAACCAAAAGTGAACAGGAGTAGCTATTCTTATATCAAATAAAAGACATCAAATCAACATCAGTAAAAAGAGACAAAAATGGTAATTATATAATGATAAAGAGATATATTTAACAAGAAGATATAACAATCCTAAGTATATATGCACCTTACACCAGAGCTCCCAGATTCATAACGCAAATCCTACTAGACTTAAGCAATTAAATAAACAGGCCAGGCGCAGTGGCTCATGCCTATAATCCTACCACTCTGGGAGGCCAAGGTGGGCGGATAGTTTGAGCTCAGGAGCTCGAGACCAGCCTGAGCAAGAATGAGACCCCACCTCTACTAAAAATAGAAAGAAATTAATCGGTGACCTAAAAATATATAGAAAAAATTAGCCAGGCATGGTGGCTCATACCTATAATCCCAGCTACTTGGGAGGCTGAGGCAGAAGGATTGCTTGAGCCCAGGAGTTTGAGGTTGTTGTGAGCTACTCAAGATGGATTAAAGACTTAAATGTAAGACCTGACACCACACATATTCTAAAAGAAAATTAAGGAAAAACTCTTCTGGACATGGGCATAGGCAAAAAATTTATGACTAAGACTCCAAAAGCAAATATGAAAACAAAATAAATGAAATGAAATGAAAACAAAAATAAATAAATGAGACTTAATTAAACTAAAGTGTTTTTGCACAGTGAAAGAAACAATCAACAGAGCAAATAGACAACCTACAGAACAGGAGAAAGTATTTGCAAACTACACATCTGGCAAAGGGCTATTACCCAGAATATACAAGGAACTCAAAAAATTGGTTTTTTTTTTCTTCAGCAAGAAAAATCCCATTAAAAAGAGGGCAAAAGATGTGAACAGACATTTTTCAAAAGAAGATGCACAAATGGCCAATAAACACACACAAAAAAATAGTCAACATCATTAATCATCAGGGAAATGTAAACTAAAACCACAATGAGATGATATGTACCTGCTGTTGTATATATGCCCACCTTACCCATGTCAGAATGGCCATTAATAAAAGGCAAAAAACAATAGATATTGGTTCATATATGGGGGAAAGGGAATGCTTATACATTCATGGGAAGGTAAATTAGTTCAACCTCTATGGCAAACAGTATGGAGATTCCTCAAAGAACTAAAAGTAGATCTACCATTCAATCCAGCAATCCCACTATTGGGTATCAGCCTGCAGGAAAAGAAGCCATTATATCAAAAAGACACATGAACTCATCTGTTTATTTCAGCACAATTAACAATTGCAAAGATATAGAATCAACCTAAGTGCCCATCAACTGATGGATGGATAAACAAAATGTGACACACACACACACACACACACACACACACACACACCATGGAGTACTACTCAACCATAAAAAGGAATGGAATAATGCCTTTTGCAGCAACTTGGATGCAATTGGAAGCCATTATCCTAAGTGAAGTAACTCAGGAAAGGAAAAACAAATGCCAGATATACTCACTTATAATTGGGAGCTAAACAGTGAGTATACATACTCATACAGAGTGATAGAATGGACTTTGGATACTTACAAGGGGGAAGGGAGTGGAAAAAGGGTGAGAGATGTAGTACAATGTATCCTATTCAGAAGAAGGGGCCACTAAAGGTCCTAACTTCAGCACTATACAATATATACATGTATCACAATACAATTTGTACCCCCTAAATCTATTGAGATAATAAAGAGAAGAAACAACATGAATACATGTTTAATGCTTTGACCCAGAAAATACAAAAACACCATAATTGAGAGGACAGACTTCTAGGAGTTTGGGAAATTTAGATCAGCAGCATGTTTTAGATTTAAGCAGTTGTCATTTGTCTCTAAAAGGAAGGTATTCAAGGGTTTGTTTCTACCAGATAGAAAACAAATAGGGCCTATGAGTAGGAAAGAAGGAATTAGGGCAAGATGAGTTGCAAAATTTTGGAAAGTTTTTTCTGATATTACGTATTCCTCAACTTAGTCTAAGACATATGAGTATTTTTATGCTGTTTTAATTTTCTATAATTATTTCTTCTCGTTTCTACTTCATTCTGCAGTAACATCCTTTTTGAAAATGTCACCCTGCCCTAGCTCTGCTGTAGACATAAGATGAAGGACAGATAGAAAGAGGGTGTTCAGTGAGTCTCCCGGGAGGACCACCCCCCACACCCCACCCCCGGAGATGACCGTGGAAGCTGAAAATTCAAGGGGACATTAAAGTAATGTAAATTTAAACAGCTATGAAATGACTTCCACCTTTCCAATTAGCAAGCTAAATATAATATTCTCTGGAAGCCAATGTGTTAGGAAATGGTCACTATTATGTCCTGATGCAAATATAAAATAATTAGTTTTCTAGGGAACAATTTTGTAATATTTTTCAAAAACTCTTAAAACATGCATAGCATTTGAGGCAGTGAAATACCCTGTAGGGCTGTATCCTAAGGAAACTATCAGAGAAATGCATAAGTACATGTAGAAGGATGTTTTCACATAGAACAAGGAGTGAAAGGACACAATTCGCAGTGTTAGCAGTGCTTATATTTGGTTTGTGGAATTAATGCAAGTTTTCATATTTTCTTTTTATTTATCTATTTATAAATTGTATTGTTTTTGCGGTAAGGAGGAACATATATTTGAGAAAAAACAGGGAAATTCAGGGAGAGCTATGTCCCTTTCAGCCTCCCTCTCCTCTCAGGTAACATCCTCCTCCTGTTGACAGTGGCCTTCCCTGTCCTGTTGGTGCCAGGGAGCAGTAATGCTGGGAATTTCAGTCCACATAGAAGGTGATGGGTTGCCATGGGAGCAGATGGGTAAGGGAACTAGAATTGGGCAACTCAAGCCTTCTCATGGCCTTACTTTGCAATCTTCTGGGAACTGGTGGGGTATTACTCTGTAGAAAATGATCCCAGGTTCCTCAACCTACACAGATTCTCCAAGAACTCAAGGTGGAAGCAATGAGGGCACATTCCGTTCACCCAAGGCACAGGGGCCCATTCCACTAACCCGCTGCCTGTGTCATTCAGCCGAGGGTCCATTGGCCAGGGGCCCTTCCATGGCTAGGCCAACACCCTCCCCAGTTGCGTATTTTTCTTTGCTGCTATTTCCTTGGTTCTGTCATGTTCCTGAGGACTCATTAAGCTACACACGCAAACCAGATTTAAGGGGCTGTGCAGCTGCAGAGGCCCGCTGATATTTAGTGGTGAACAAATCTCCACATTTTAAAAACTCAGCTGTTTGAAACACGCTGAATGCAAAAATCACTGGTGAGTTACAATGTGTTAAATGACTCTAATTAAATGCCTCTGTATTATGGCACGGTTCATGATACTTCATTGCAAAAATTGTAGCTGGAATACCTAGAGCGGTGAACACTGTATTCTTCATCCCTTTACATAGAACTGGGAATAAATGTTACAAAGGCAACTTTGAAAGATAATTGTGTTATAGAAAGAGTTTTACTATTTGAATTCCTTTGGCCCTGTTATAATCTTTAGCAAATGATTTTTGTACAATGTTGTACACTGTCCCCATGTTTTCAATTTATTTGACAGAAGAATAGGGAGCAAATTACATTTAAACAAAATTTCCAACAGATGATAGTTTCTAGATAACTTGTCTGTTGTTGTTATTCTAATTTGGGTTTTTTATGTGAAGAAACTGTGAAAACAAGGCATGAAATACTGAACTCTCACCAGTTTAGCCTAAACTGAGCAGCTTGGGAGAAGAGCTTCCTTCTTCCTGGAAGCATGCTTTGAACTTTCTTTTTTTTTTTTTTTTTTTTTTTTTTGAGACAGAGTCTCACTTTGTTGCCCGGGCTAGAGTGAGTGCCGTGGCATCAGCCTGGCTCACAGCAACCTCAAACTCCTGAGCTCAAGTGATCCTTCTACCTCAGCCTCCCAAGTATCTGGGACTACAGGCATGCGCCACCATGCCCGGCTAATTTTGTCTATATATATATATTAGTTGGCCAATTAATTTCTTTCTATTTATAGTAGAGACGGGGTCTCGTTCTTGCTCAGGTTGGTTTCGAACTCCTGAGCTCAAAGGATCCGCCCGCCTCGGCCTCCCAGAGAGCTAGGATTATAGGTGTGAGCCACTGCACCCGGCCTGAACTTTCTTATTAAATAAAAACTCTGGGAATTTCCCAAGATCTTCCCTATTTTGTACCTACAAACCTGTATTGGATACAAACTATTTTCTTTCACTTGTAGATACCTCTGAATTTGGCTCTATTCCAAATAAAAATCTATTTTGGTAGACTAATTCTTGATCATTTCCATAAATGGTTGAATAACATTTTCAACTTTTTCCTAAATATAAATTGTAAGATTAATATTTGCCTTTTAGTTCAGCCAACTTATAATATTCTATTAAAACATAACTTATGAGCCTCATTTGACAAAGTTTTTAGTGTAGTCAGTTATTCATATTGTCGGTAGATACCCTGCTTGAGTAAGGACCGTAGCATTTAGCTACTGTGGATGATAAATATTCTGGATTTCAATCCTGTTTCTCCCATTGACATTCTGAGTGAATCGTTTTGTCTTTGTGTTCTCAAGGAGAAAGCATGGCTCATAAAGCCAAACTTGTTCTCAAGGATACAGAAAGAATAAATATAAATATTGTATTATAAAATGCTTTATAAATAGAAAGTGATATTGCTTGCTACACCCTGAATTTGATATTCCATTTTTTCTTCAACTGGGAGCCAAAATCTTTTGTCTCAGCTGAGAAAACTGGTTCCATATCTCACTTATGGCAGTGGTTCTTCACTTAGATTTCCTTGGGACACTTGAGATATACAGGTTCCCAGGCCTGACATGGAATCACAGTATCTGGGAGAGGTTCATGGGTACCTCTTGAGCCTATGATCCTTCTATCTCCTTTCAAGGGAACTGAAAAGTCATTGTCAACCATGATCCACCCTGAAGGGTGCTAGTGCTTCACTGTGCTCTCTCACGTAGTCTCCACATCAACACTATTCACCTTATTTGACAGGTGATGAAATAGAGATTTAGCATTCAGGCACCTCAAGCTTGCCAAGGCCACGATTTCCAAATGCAAAGCCAGAATATAACCACGTTTTTCTGTCTGCTATTCTGTTTCCAAAAGTTAGCATTTACGAATATGGCGAAGAAAAAGAAATTGGCAAAGAATTGGAGAAAGGCAGCAGTGTCTCAACATAACACCAGTTCCATCTGCTGTTTCACCTGGGTCGGCACAGCCTGTGAGCTGGCAGGAGTGCTCCAGGAGATGGAGCCTCGTGATGGACTGTCAAGGAGTCGGGTTCCCACCATCGCTTATCTTTGCTGCCTTCTGCAGCTCTGTGTAGACAAGCTCAAGGTTCATAACAGTTGCCATTTGAACACAGGGTTCTGTTTAAGCAAGATATTTCCATGTGCAGCCAATAGTAACAATGATTTGCTGATCTGGTTTCAAAAGATTCTACTGAAATGAAAATCCCATAGAACAGATGGACTCCTAAGTCTCTGTCCACAATGTAGTAAATATTTATAATGAAAAGTTTGTTTTGATGCTTAAATTTGTGCTGTGACTGGATTTGAAGGGAGTGAGGGATTTTCCTAAGAGGCATTTATTTCGTTTTGAAAAAGATGTGTCTGTGCCTGTTGGCTTAATCACAAGTCTTCCCAGAGAGAGGAAGACAATTGCCAGTAGGGGCCAGCATTTGTGGGGCAGAAAGTAAGAGTGGGCCAAAGGCAAACCTTTGTTTGTACGGTGGAGAGGAAACATCAGTATGAAAAAGCCTCAACTGGAGGACAATGACACACAATGGAAAGGCATGAGCTTTGTATTAATAATTGGAAAAATCTGGGTTCGAATGCTAACATAAAATATTATTTATTTAATGAGTTTTAATCCTGCCCCCAGATACTGTGTTAGACATTAGGGGTACAGAGATAAGTAAGAAATAGTTTCTGTGAGCACACAAAAATTAAAAAATGTATGATGGCTAAGCACAAGGATGATGACCTACATTGGATACTAGGGAGATGCTAAAAAGGAACATCTAAGGAGTCAGAGGGAGGGGCAGGCCAGGAAGCCTTGCTTACTCCTGGTGCCTTCAGGGGAGTTACTTAATCTCAGTATTCTCATGGCGATAATGCCCATCTTGCTGGATTGTTATGAGAATTAAATTACATAAGCTATATGCAAGATCTACCATGGTAGCAGGTAAGTAGTAGAATTTCTATAAATGATTATGATGTTAATAATGATGATCATGATGACAAAGATGATATTGACATTAAGAACAAATGGATCAAAATAAGGAGCTCTGGAAGCGGTTGGAAGAGCCAGCTTGCATTGTTGCTCCAAAATCAGGTTAGGTGTCCATGTCCCTCCTATGCACTCTGAGCATACTGCACTGCAAGTGCTGTTTCATTCCATTAAATTAGGAGCTCCCAAGGACAGGAGTACAACTCTGTCTTACACACCACCGTATCCCCAGACTAGCCCTGAGCCTAACGCATGAATTCTCTATAAAACTATTCATGGAGGGAAGGGAAAGGAGAGAAAGAAAAGAGGGGAAGAGAAACAACTGAAAGGAAGAAGGGAGAAGTCAGGTGAAATCATTGTTCATTGTTCAAAGACACTATATTCTTCTGTTCCCTTAACTCCATGTTTCATAGCAATACCTTCTATGACCAATTCATCATTCCATTACTCATCACTCTCTAACCAGACACCCTGTGTTATCTCAGTCCTGATTTCCTTTTTATCTTCCTTTTCTTTCCTTCCTAGAGGGTTGCAATTCTGGCAATGTCGCATGCTGAGCTGTATGGCCTTATGTAAGTTTTTGATCTCTTTAGTCAAGTAAGGATGGCAAGTGCAGTTAATCATGGCAGATTAAAATATACATATCGTTCACTTCTTCCTAAAATGTTATTATAATTATAGCAAGAATTTTTTTTTAAATGGGAGAGGTGATAAACTTAAAAGGACAAAAGTGACAGCAGGGAAGAGTAGCTAAAGGCTTTGTTCTGTAACATGTGGATTCAGTCAGAAGGCCACACTCAAGGATCCATAAGGCCACATGTGGCCCCAAGGCTGCAGGTTCCCACCCCTGGAACATTTTTGAAAGTTAGAAAGCTCATGGAACAAAGATAATTGGTTAAAACCTCAGCCTGCGAGAGGGGAAACCAATAATGAGGAAGCTTGCTGGTCACACTGGCCTGTAGACAGGCTCAGGAATCACGGGTACTTGGAACTTCTAAAGGCAAAGTATGGGTGAAGATTCAAATTTTTTTAGGGATTCCTTGTTGAAAATCTTTGTAAAGATCACCAAATCTCTGGATTTCCTCCCTGGTCTATGTAGCCAAGCTACTGCCCTCCTGCACCCTTGCTGAAGTCTAGGAGTTTCCTCTCTGGAGAGCTTGAACCAAAGATGTTCTGGGCTTTGAACACCATGGAGAGCCAAGCTTGGGGGTAAATCACCATGTTAAAACTAAATGGCATAGTGTATTGGACAGGGGGACGGGGGGGGGATGGGTAGATACATATATAATGAGTGAGAAGTGCACCGTCTGGGGGATGGTTATGCTGGAGACTCAGACTTGTGGGGGGAGGGGGGGAAAGGGCAGTTATTGAAACCTTAAAATCTGTATCCCCATCATATGCTGAAATAAAAAAAAAAATATTAAAAAAAAAAAAAACCTAAATGGCATAAGTAGACATCTACATATTGGAGTGTGACATTCCCCTGATCATTCTCCCTCTGCCACTCAGTGGCCAAGCTCATGCCACCATGAAGTGGATTTCAGAACTCCTCTCAGGGAAACTCAGCCAATGACAAAAGATCTATAGATACCAATTCAGAGTTCTCCAGCAAAATTGCATAGTCCCCCAAATCACCCTATAGCAACTTCTATTGGTTGACAATTCTCATCTACACAAAAGAACTTCCAATCAACATTTCAATGCCTTACTCTTTAAAAAGACAGCCAAGAACCCCCAGACATTTGAATAAATCTACAAACATGAAAGACAAAAGCCAAAACAAGCAAATGAAAAAAGAAAAAAATAACTTGGAAGAAATAGATATAATGTAGCAACCAGAAGAAAACTTCAACAAAATTATAATTAATATGCTCAGAGGGATTAGGAGATAGGAGCAATGCTTTCAAAATTTTAAGAGAAAGACATAAACAATATAGAATTCCATATTCAAACTGTCAATCAAATGTAGAAGGAGAATGAAAATATATTCAGATATTCAAGGTTTCAAAAATTTACCTCCCATGAACCTTTTTCTGAGTTAGCCACTGAATGTTTTTCCACAATAGCAGCAAAAGACAGGTGGTAGATAAAGCAAAGAAAAATGAAGATGAAAATGCAGTTGGCCCTTGAACAATACAGGGGTTGAGGCACCAATCCTTTGTGCAGTTGAACATTCATGTATAACTTTTGACTCCACAAAACCTTAACTACTAATGGCTTACTGTGGACTAGAAGCCTTACCAATAATATAAACAGTAGATTAACATGTATTTTTATGTTATATGTATTATATATATATTCTATTCTTACAATAAAATAAGCTAGAAAAAAGAAAATGTTATTAAGAGGATCATAAGGAAGAGGAAATTATTTACTATTCATTAAGTGGAAGTGGACTATCATAAAGGTCTTTATCCTCATTGTCTTCATGTTGAGTAGACCGAGGAGGCAGAAGAAGAGGAGGGGTTGGTCTTGGTGTCTCAGGGCTGGCAGAGGCAGAAGAAAACCCACATATAAGTGGATCCATGTAGTTCCAACCCATGTGATTCAAGGTTCTACTGTCATGGCTCTAATGTAGAAGAAAAGGTGAAAGATAATAATAAAAGAAGTCCCAATATGGTAGTTGTACATCAGGATAGGAATGGCCAATTTGGATTATAGGGGGATGGCGGGCTTCAGTAGGAATGTCTTTAATTATTTTTAAAAAAGGAAACATAATATTGTCCGATGTATTGTAATATATTAGGAGGAGATTTACTGTTGTATTAGAAATGAATTAGTGATGAGTCCATAGAAAAATAAATCAAAGCATGGCAGTTTTAACTCCAGAGGGGAAAAACCATTTCAAAGAAGTTTCCAAAAATTGTTTCAATAGAAAAACTAAAATCATTATATGCTATGTGGGCCAGCTATATATAACACTACTTGCATATAAATATCATAAGCATTGCATATTCGGTTAACCAGAAACAGAGATGCACCTACCGGGAGAAGATGGGTGGATGGGGGTGTGAATGGAGTGGTGGGTGGGGGACAGGGGAGGGAAAAGCTAAACCCTTATCATTCTTGTAAAAAAAAATCAATATATTATGAATAAAGCTGAAAAGTCAACAAATTCAGTGTAAAGATAATATTTAGAGAAATGGAGAGAAATACCTGAAGAAATAGTTAAAATATTTGAAAAGGATTGTTTCATTTGAGCAGACATTACAGAAGAGAGGGAGCAAGTCTGTATATGTACTACTTAAATAAACATCAAATGTATAACACACAAAGTTCCCAGCAATCGCACGGCACACAACAGGAACTCAGGAGGTGGTCATAGTTGATGTGGCTGCCCCACTGTTACATTTGATTATGGAAACCTCAACCTAAAGTTGATTCTGTCACCAGCTGTCCACATCCCCTCTGGAAGAACTTGGAGAGGCTGGGATTGAAGGAAGGCAGATACCCTGTGCAAAAAAGAATTATCATTTATAGACTGGCACTTTGGTTTTTAAAACATGATGGTGTAACTAAATATACAGTTGATGATATAGAACATAAATGCACACATGTATGCTGTAAAGAATAAACACGTTCCCTTCCACTGGTGCCTAGTGAGTTTACCTGCTTCAAACACAGGGCGCTGGAAAGAAAGAGATGCTTATTTTTGAATATTATTTGTTTCCTTCAGGCTCAACCTAAAAGCCACTGTTGTAGTGGTCAAGTAGAGTCCAGTGGAAATCAAAGGGATGAAACAAGTCTCAGCCATCGGGATGCAGATTCTTACGTATTTTTTTTTCTTCTGAAGATACAAGAGCTTGAAGTTGTGTGACACATAAGGAGGAACCGGCTTGTCCCTACCATATAATTCTTCTCATATAAGGTGATCAGGAACTGATTCTCGCTGTCATTCTCCATCTTCAATACGCTAAATATCAAAACCAAAAACCAAACAAGCACAAAACACATCTCAGTTTTATTGCTACCATTATCACTATCAATTTTTCCACAAATTTAATCTATTCTGTACTCCTACAATGTACATATAATCCTAGAGTTTTGTTTGGAAAGAAAACAACTTTCTACAATTGCAAGACACGAAAGCAAATGTTACGTAAAACGGGATTTGCAATGTGGTAAGGAGTGCCCTGCCCAGGTTTGCAACATCAAAGCAGGGCTTTTGGTTGAAGTGTTTCTTTTTATTTTAAGGCCTATTCTCCACTAACCAAGGAAGGAGTTGAACCATGACACAGCGTCACAGTACGCCAATGACCGGCACAGAAAACCAAAGCCATGGTCTCCCTGTGCAGGCCTTCACCCGCGGCCAGTCTACAGCCAGAGACCAAGCACCAAAGGCTGTGAGCACTGGGCTGGGACTTGGGTCACTTGCATCATTTTCCCAGCTCTGCCCCAGAAATGTGTCTCTTTGCTGGGCTTTCATGTCCTCATCAGGCAGGTGGACACTCTCTGAGCTTCCTCCAGCCTCACTCCTGCTCTGCTGCTGTGCCCTCAATCCATAGCTATCATCACCAAGCAGAGAGGGCCCAGGTCAGACATGGCGGGACATGGGTCCAGCTACAGCTTGTCTCGTAGCTGCAGGCAGCTGTCCGCCTCTCGGAACCTTGACTTCCTTCTCTTTAAAAGGGCTGAAAACAGTCCTTTCCCCACAGTGTGGCTGTGGGATGAACTGTGGTAGCAGAGACACGGGGCCAGCCACGCTGCCTGCACAGCTCTTCGCGTCCCTGTGCTCCTTGTCCCCTCGTGCTGGCCGGAGGTGACAGGGGAGGGTTGGGGAGGGCTCCCATGGGGTGGGGACGTGTGCACCCTCGTATGCTAGTTCGATGGATCCTCTGAGGAGGAGCTGGGCAGGGGAGGAGGGCGAAAAGACAGGGCTACAGAGAACAGTGACCACCCTGACGGCAAGTGCCACAGAGGCAGCCTCCATTGTTAAGGAACCCGGCGACCTGCTCTGCCGGGGTCTGGAGGAGACAGGATGAAGGCCTGTAAATGCTCTGTCCCTAGAGCTGCTGTCAAAGGCCACCTACGTACACACTCACACATACACACACTCACACCCGCTCACACACAGCTCACGTAAGTGCTCACACACACATTCACACGCAAGCATACATGCTCACACACACAAGCGCACTCCCACACTCACTCGCACGTGTTCTCTTGCACACACATTTTTCATGCACATGCTCTCACACGCTCACGTGCTCATACGTGTTCCCACACACAAGCTGTCACCCACAATCACTGTCTCTCACACACACACACACACGCCCTCTACCCCCAACACACATGCTCACACACGTTCTCACACAGGCTCTCACTGGCACACACGAGCTCACTCACACTCACATACATGCTCACACACACAGTGCCCTCTTGCATGCATGCACACGCACACACACACATTTGGAGCTCTATCCCCGCCGTACTCATTGGGCTGTTGGCTCTGTCAGAGTTACAGTCGTTCATTATTCATAAACTCTCATGAATGTCTAGGCCGCTTTACAGTGGATGAAGCCCTGCTGAACAACAGCAATAACCAGACAAAAAGGCGACACTCCTGCCCCAAGGAGCACACAATGTGAAATAGGACTCACGGAAGCTAGGTCCTAGCGTCTACAAACTCCTAGCAGGGAGGCGTCGTTAGGTCACAGCTTTTTCAGGAGGGTTTTGAAGTTTTGTGAGCATAAGTTGTGTGAGGCTATTGCTATCTCTGTTAAATAAAACAGAAAAGAAAAAAATTAGAGAAAATAAGTGTGATCCAGTGCTAAATGTTGCCTGGCCTCTGGGACCTTGTTATCCAAGCCAGAAATCCACGGCTTCTGTTACCCAGGTGTCCCCTTTCAGGAGTGGAAGTGGACAATGACAGCCGCTCTAGGGCGCAGGTGCAGGTACACACCCTGCACTGCCTCCTATATTCCTTAGGAGAACTCTGTGCACTAGTTGGCCCCCTCTCTCCTGGCTCTAGAGAGATTCCCTGTCATGCCCAAAATCATAGAAGGCAGCAGAGCTGTAGTTTTAACCGGACCCCCTGACTGCAAAGCCTTCCAGTACACTATCCTATTTCCTTTTGTTATATGAATATAACAAAATCTCAAATATTCATCCTTTCCTAATTCTTCCAGTTCATCTACTTGCTCACTCAAATCCAACAGGAAAAGTATAAGGAGACACAAGAACTGAGTCAGGGAAGACATTCACTATGGTAGACGTACGCTGTATAAACCTTGCTCATGGCAGTGAGGCGAGAGCCGTCCTGGGCCAGACGGGGCTGATTCATGCAGTGTGTGAAAGTACGATGTGGCTGAGATGATGATTTCAGGGTCCATCTCTGAGGGGTGTGGAGTGGGTGAGGAGGCAGTTGGCCTGACTCTACACAATTGCTTAGTGGAGTATACAGCACATAATAAAAAATGCATTTGTTGATTGACTAATGGACTAAGCCTAGCCAATGCCCTGCAAGTGTGTGTGACATTTATCACCAAAAAGAACCATCTAAGCCAGATGAGGTGGCTTGTGCCTATAGTCCCACCTACTGAGGAGGCTGAGGCTGAAGGATCACTGGAGCCCAGGAGTTTGAGACCAGCCTGGACAACATAGCAAGATCCCACCTCAAAAAATTAAATAAATATAAATACATTTTTCTTTAAACAAAGAACTGTCCAGAGATATAGATGGATGAAAAGCATAAGCACAGTACATGGCTGCTTAGGAGGCAGTTTTGGGAGTAACAACACCTGAGCCTCTAAATAAGGATATTTTTCTGCTGACTGATCCCTGAAATTCCACTTCTCCTTAGCTCCTTTCCCTCACATTGTTGATTCTGATGGTACCTGTGGCAAGCCCTAGGCCAGGTTCGGGATACAGGAAGTTCTCAAACCTAGGGAAATAGACTAATTCAATTAAATAAAAAGGCAAGTAGAATCATTCTCACTGTGGAGGAAAAGCCAAGGGACAGTTTAACAAGACAACAGGCTGTATGGACGCCAGTGTTTCACAGGCAGGTCAAGAAAGGCTTCAAGAGGAAGTGGTATTTAAGGTGTGAACTTGACTGATGAGAGGACCAGCTGGGGGAAGTGTGAGGGACTGCGGGCTGGGCAGAGAACAAGCCGTGCGCAGGAAGGCAATGTGGCTGAACTTGAGATACCCCGGAAGTCCAGAAGGAGGTCAGGGGAAGAAAGCCAGCAGGACCACGAAGGTGAAGACCAACTGCTAAGTGGGAGGCATCAGCCTGCTTACCAGCGGGCTTGCTGCCAGGGGATCTCTGACTCTCTGACAATGGTGTGGAGTCCACTGTTTCCACGATAGCACATATCTGAAAACTTAACCAGTGAATGCAAAAGACCATTCCCCACGGTGGAATATTCCTTAACGTCATTAGTAATTTGGAAAAACAAACAAATGGGAAATGCTGAGAATTAATTCCTAGTGAGTCAATCAATATTCTCTTATAACTGTGCAGAGAGAATGAGAGAACAAACACTCTGGGGGTTGGTGGGGGGAAGCATGCATGGAAAATTTAGATGAAATGACAGATCTGTCCTTATTTTCCCCCTGAATTGATGACATTGCAAATGAATTTAGGGAATTCTGTAGTCTTTTTATTTTCCTAAAAATATAAATAAATAAAAATAAATGAATAAGGAAAAAAAAACCCACTCTCTGCTTCCAGATTGCTTCCCCCTGGGGAAATGTTACTGAGCTGCCAGGAGGTAGGAGGTTCCAAGGAAGTAAGTAGAGCATAAACCGCTCCTGATGTAGAGATGTCTTTCTCCATCTGAGAGTCAGAAAAGGAGTTCTCAAATTGTATGAGAGAATAAAAATATACCTCAGTTATCGGTTTGAAGTTAATCATAGCAAGGAAAGAACTCTCTCTGATACTTTGCAATTTGACTCTGCATTTTCCTCACTTCTCAAAAATCAAGACAGCCATCATATCACCAGCTGGACTTCTTAACTGGCTAGAGGGGTTATTCGTTTTAGGAAGTATATTATTTCCCATTTAGTATCTGAGTCATTGTTTTCCCAAGGCTCAAAGCCATAACCTTGCAACAGTGTCATGGTGAACACTGGCACTTTAAGGCCTCTTTGAGATCATACAGTACTGAAAAGGAACTTCATTTTCACTCTGATACAGCCACAGAATTGGAAGCCAAGTAGCATTCCATGCGAATTATCAGAAGGTCACCTAAGGAACTATTTTAACATCTTTCCTCTAAATCGTTTCCTCTGATCTTTCAATATTCTTTTGATTTTTCCTTCATTACATAAGATTGTGAAATATAACTACCTATCATCTGCTAAAAGCTGATGTGACAGCAAGTTGTTCCAAGTGGCAGGGGGGTCCCATTTCAAAAGGATCCCTCCACGAAAAGAAAGCACTTTTGGTTGAGAAGACTGGGCCGTTCTTGCAAAAGCTTCTTGGAGCCTATTTCTTTTCAAAATGAAAATCTGACCTCACATCAGTTAGGAGCATGTAGCTATTTACATTTGCCCTGTCTCAACATCTCATAGCCAAATAATGAAAAGCTCTGCACTCCCCTGACTGAAGTCTGACATTCTGTCCTTCATGGATAACTTACTTGCCATAGAAGGAAATGAAGAAATAATTTCCAGAGTTCCTATTGATCTGGCATTGCATTAACTGTCTGCTGAGCCAGGCTAGTTATTGACTAAATGCTAGCTGGCCACTTCTAATTAGCCCAGCTCTCCCCGGCAGAGTTAGGGTGGGGTGAGAGCACACCAGAACAGGATTCTCTGAAGCTGTCACAGACTACCCAGGTGACATCCAAAAGTCTCTCTTATTTTCCAAACACATTTTAAAGAGTTGAAAGACAAGGTTTTGTTTTTATTCCCAAACACCTATTTGCAAGAAGGAACTTGAAAGTGTGCCTTGAAACAAATTGCTGAAGCATGGGAAGTTAAAGCTCTTTCTTTCCTCAAGGCAAATGGTGGAATTCATATAGTAAGGCCAGTCTTTTTCTACGTGGGGATTCCATTCCCCTTTTAGACATCAAACTCATTTAAGTAACAGCCTCTTGGAAGCCACTCTTGTCTACTTAGATTCACTCCTTTAGAATTCCAAAGAGAATCAGGAAACAGCCCAAAGTGAACTCTGTATTGAAATCTAAGTTACATACAGGAACATGCCCAAGTTGTAAGTGAACAGTTGGATGTATTCTTGCAAAGTGAACACACCATGGTGTAACCAGAACACAGATTAAGAAACAGAGCATCATGTCTTAGGGAGTGCCCCCTATCACTTTCTGCCACTGTCCCTCAAGGGTAACCACCAAGTGGATGTCTACACCATAGATTAATTTTGTCTGGTTTTAAACTCCATATAAATGGAATGATATAGTATATAGACTTTTGTTTCTACTTTTCTTCACTTAATATTTTCTTTGTAAGATTGTACCAAAAACAACACAATTTTTAGGTTAAGTTACATGAGAGGTGATATCTGGTCTATATTATTTTTGCCCAATTTCGACCTGTGTTTATGAAAAGCAGAGACCAAAACCCTAAGCCTTTAGGGTTTAGCCTCCTCCTTTAAGAGGAGTTTAGCAGACATACCAAACTAGTGAAGATAATCTTGAATAGCGTACTTTGGGTAAGTAGAAACTGCGGTGTCAGATTAGCTCAGAACATTCAAAGGGCTGTGTGGGTCCCGGTCCAAATCGAATAATAGTGAATACTCACATAATTTCAAGTTTGACGTTAATGCATTTCTATCCATGGTATGACAGTGACTCCCTGCTTTAAAAACTTTGCAAAATTTTTCTAAGCTTCTTAAATTCCCTGCAGCTTAGAGCTACTATATAAATATTCACAGGATTTTCCAAGGCAAAAATTGCTGCTTTTCTTGGCTCCCAACAAGCAAACCGACAAGGGCCTTTACTGGAACAAGATGCAAAGCACAATCATATTGAATTTGAACATCCATTTTAAAAGCAACTCTTCATAATTTCTGGAGCTAGTAATCAGAGAGGCAGAATATTAATGAGGCGACATCAGATAGTTTGGCTCTTCTGGTTGGGATTTGCCTCTGCTTTTAAAAATAAAAATACCTTCATAAAAATAAGTGTTTCTTTTCCAAAACTACCTTTTATGACAATTAAATCATACTTTCTCATTTTAGTAGAAGGAATGTTTGATTTTGCTCTTATCTGAAAAATGAGTACCAGAAGGAGATCTGCAGAAAAGCTCTTAGACTCAGAACTGGTGTTTGAGAGACTTATATGGATATAAGATAAAACTGAAAAGGGATGGGGAATCCAATATTAGCATAGTTTTAATGCCCAGTTGAGTCTCAAAAACTAACGTGGAGCATTGTATATATCTGGAAAAGGCCTATTCATTCATTCACTCAATCCTTCCTTCACAAAGATCTATTGTGTAGTTACTAT
Source organism: Mirza zaza (assembly GCA_008750895.1). NCBI lineage: Eukaryota > Metazoa > Chordata > Mammalia > Primates > Cheirogaleidae > Mirza > Mirza zaza. Next base: position 201,880 of record VSMD01084269.1, read on the forward strand.
GCATTAATCACCAATTGGTAGTAGTTTACCAAATGAATAAAGTTTCTTACTGTAGTACAAAATGAGTACTTGGAACCAATAATATGCCAGTAAATAGGCTCTCTGGGGGGAAAAATCCTTACTTTTAGTGTTTGCCAAGTTCTGTGATGTAAATACTCTCCCAGTGGCCAATTTCATGATGCCAGTTTAAAGTCACTGAACTGGAGTTGGGACAAGGTGCTCAGATTCGGCTCTTGCGAGCTGCTAGGAGCCATCTACAAAGCACCACCGCTTTGAAGGAATGTTTTCAGTGATGGAAAAATTTGCACTTCAAGCAGAATAAATGCCACGTAAACAGTATTGAACCTTCTTATCAATTAATCAGCGAAAACTGAGTGTGCATTGGAGGACTCTGAAAGCCCACATATGTGGCATCTCACCAAGTCTAGCAGAGCTGAAAAGCAAGTAATGGTTTTCCAAGGGAAAAGCAGCACAATCAAAATAATCACCCCAGGGTGGTGATTTGGAAGAGTGTCAAAAAGTTCTGATGGCTCCAAATATCTCCCTGTGCAATTGTGTCTGAAATTTCCTTGGTTAGCTTCATTCTTTTAGGTTAAATCGTTGTGTCTCAGAAGGGCCTTAAAGTGCCAGTGTTCCCTGGGAGAGGTACAAGCTCAGCCCAGTAAACAAGCAGGCAGCGCAGTGGAAAGAAGTCTGGCTGAGAGGCCAACAGTGGGTTCTATTCCTGGCTTGCAATTAACTGGTTGTGTGAGGCGTGGTGACTACTTTATATTTCTGAGCCTTCTTCTTCTTGTGGACCCAACGATGGCCTCTTTTGTCTTCATCTTTCGTTAGCCTCCCAGCCAGGAATGAGACATCAGATTGGCTGGTTGCTTGGTGCCAGAAGAGCTGGTGCTTTGACAGTTTTGTTTGTTTGGTTTGGTACTGGGGGACTAGATATGGTGACACAGATAGATCTCCATCTATTTTATTTTTAAATGTTATTTTCTGTAAATAATTCACAGTAAGCCTGGATGAAATGGAACTTTTCTCCCCGGGGAGTTTTGTGAAGATCCCCAGCTCCTACTAGATGTCATGCGATTATCAACGTCAGACTTTCTGGAGTCGAAGAAGGACAATATAAAAATTGTAAGATGCAGCATTTCTTTATGAGTTTAATTCAACGGAAGCATATGAGAAATGCTCAGAATTTTGAATATCACAAAACAAGATTAACAGCTAGTTAGATTAAAAGAGTTTAATATAGTAAGATGAGCACGGGTGTCTGAGCCGGTTTCCTGTCACTCCCTCACAGCCCCCTCCAGATGCAGAGTGCTCCCAAGTATCTTAGAGCTACAGCCTCGTTATCACAGAGCAGAATTCCTTCTGATCAGCAGTAATTGGCAAACAGAGCTGTGCTAATTTCACACCGCTCATTATAACTCTACCCTGACCCAGGGCAGGCCCAGATGATGCGGAAATCCCAACTTGAGCCTGCTCAGAGCCCCCCTGGGCCCTTTGGAATGTGGGTTCACAGGCCTTCTGCTGTGCGCCCCGCCATTGCTCTGTCCCAACTCCTGGGGAGGGAGACACAAATATTGCCAAATTTTATTTTTTAAATCTCTTAAGGTAATAATAATAATACTAATAATGAAGAGCCCCCTTAAAGTTTGCTCTCCAACCATTTTAAGGCAAAGAATTTTTTTTTTTCTAAATACTTGCTTATTCCTGGCGAGGAGGGGTTTTCCTAGCAGAGAAAATGTTAGTGGGCTTTAAAATTTTAACAAACTCAATTTGTGCATAGGCATCTTGCATAAACTGACATCAGCGAGGCTCTGGTAGCCAGTTGGCATTAGGGCTCCAGGATGAGAGGTGGGAACATTAAAAGCAAATTGTCAGGAGGAAAGGCCATTTGAGGTCTTGCACGCCTCACTGCGTCAGAGTTTTTCCAGAGATGGATAAGAGCATCTATTGACTGATGGAACAAGATGGGCTTCCATAGGCAAGGAACCTTCTTCATTTACCTATTTATATTTACATTTAAATCCTTTCTGATTATGAAGGAAACACAAACATATAAAAATACAAATGGTAAAACATAAAAGAAATAGAAGTAAAAGTTCACTGTAATCACACATCCCAGAAATAATCACAGTTATTATTTTATGTAAATATCCCTGAGTTTTTATTATATACATACATATTTATATAAATTTATATTAATAGTATGTATGTATATATACTCTATCTATACACTGTATATTATGCATATACAGTGTGTATATACACCCATACAGTGTATAACATATATAATGTACATTTATGTTATATATACACACACAAAAATAAACGTAGATAAGCATACAAGTGTTATATAATTTGCTTTTCCCTCCAGCTACCATGGACATCGTTTTATGTTAGTGCATGCAGTTGTGTGCCCTTCAGGATGTATGCATCATTGTAACTTCTTGGCGAGGGGAGCATGGAGCAGGTGATGTCCCATTTCACAGACAGCTAAATGGAGGTGCGGAGAGCAGAGGATGCCTGCCCCTCCCAGAGCCCATGACCAGATGACACCCAGGGGCCAGCAGGGCTGAGACCCTCAGCCTTGGACTTCAAGATAAGCCTCCCTTCCCTGTACCAGCCCATCGCCTCCCCTCTCTCAAAATGTAGGTTGCAATGATCACCTTGGAACAGGCTAAGCTGTGCCAGCTGTAGATTGATTTTGCACGTTGCTGCCAAGAGGGATACTTAGGTGACCATTAAACCATAGGGGATGGTCATTCATTCCAACAGGAACTAAAAATAAACCCAATGGGTTTTCGCTGTTCCATTTTCCAGCAGAAACTCGAAGCAAACCAGCGACGCATTTGCTTAGAAATCCAGTGTGTATCCCCTTAAGAAAAGGCTGAGCGCTTGGGAATTACGGCCGTTTCTCATTCCCTGTTGAGAGGCGTAGCGAGCCACTGCCACCGGCTGAGGGGACGGCTGTCCGTCCGGGAGCGGCGCGGCCTGAAGCCGGACGGGGAGCTGCGCCCTGGGGGACGCCGAGCCCGGAGCGCCCGCTCGAGGCGGCCCGCGCCGGCCGCAGGCGCAGGCCCCTGCCCGGCCTGCCGGGGGCGCGCGCGGCCTGCTGCTCCCGCTGGGGCCCCGCACCTGCCGGCCCGCGCACCTGCCGGCCCCGCACCTGCCGGCCCCGCACCTGCCGGCCCCGCACCTGCCGGCCCCGCACCTGCCGGCCCCGCACCTGCCGGCCCCGCACCTGCCCGCCCGCGCACATCCCTCGCCCCGGCTTGGCCCCGGCTTGTCCCCGGCTCCGGGCGGGCCCGGGCCCTCGTGGCTCCTCTGCGGCGCCGGCCGCTCCTGCCTGCCCGCTCCTCGGGCTGCCCAGCTCCAGCCGGCCGCTGTCCCTCGCCGCCGCGGCGCCCCGGTGTCCCTCGGCGCCGGTTCCTGCGCCGGCCGCCCCTGACAGCCGCCTGCACGGTCCGCGCCCTCGACGGCGGCCTCCGCGAAGCGCGGCGCCGCCCCAGCTCGGGCCGCACCCTGCGGCGCCCGCGGGCGTCCACGCGCTCCTCCGCGGCGCCCAGGGGTCCGGAGGGTGACACTCTGCCCTCCGCGGAGGCCGGAGCCCGCCCGAGTGGGCAGCGGGCACCGCGGTCCGCGTGGGGCGGCGACGGACCGAGCAGCGGGCGGCGCTGAGCGTCCCCACGCCCGGCCGGCGGATCACCGGAGGCCGACTGGAATCTAGCCGGGTGACAGAGGGGTCACAGCCCCCACAGTCCGTCCTCAGTCTCCTCCTAGCCTCGAGCCACGTTGTCTCTGCTGGGCAGTGAAGGTCCTCCTGCTTGGAAGTCCTCGTTCGGGCGCGTCCGCGGCTTTCCTGGCCCAGCCCTGCGGCTCCAGCGCCCGGACACGGCCGCCATCCACCCCTCCGGCTCCTCACGCGAATGTCCCCGAGTTTTTATTATACACACACACATATATTTATATTAGTAGTATGTATGTATATATGCTCTATACACTGTATATTATACATATACGGTGTGTATATACACACACGGTGTACAACATATATAATGTACGTTTATGTTATATATACACACACAAAAATAAACGTAGATAAACATACTAATGTTACATAATTAATATAATTAATCATCCCGCATTCCAGCCCCGCGCAGCGGACTCGCAGACTGCCGCTTTGTGCCAGTGCCCAACTGCGGGCTGGATTCGGGTACCTGGGGAAATAGTCCCCACCCTAAGGAATCCATAGTCAATTACTCTAACCAGCTAACGCCACACGTGGCCGTTGTCCTTCATGTCACACACAAGTGATTTATGCCATGCATCTGATCCGGTCCACTGATTAGCTTCTGCTTTCTCCTCCTCCTCCTCTCTTCCTCCCATTCCACATTCTTCTCAATTCCTGTTGCAATTAACGTCTTAATCACTCAGGCATTTACCATGTTCCACCTTGTAGTACTGATTTTCTTTATTTGCAACTCCTTTCTCTAACTCGATTGTAAGCAGCTATGGGTCAGGAACATTTTCTTTTATTGTACTACCCTATACACTTAGCAAAGTGCTCGGTACATATTTATTCTCGAACGTCTGGGGGGCACCTGCAATGTGCCGTGCGCTCATAGTTAAGGTTACTCCAAGCTTACTGGAAATGGGCGCGTGCGTGGAGAGAGTGCGTGGAGCCAGCAGTGCCTACCATGCAACGCCCCGCGTGGACAGCGGTTATTGTTAGCAGTCGCGGGCCAGGGAGCATGAGCTGCCACAGCAGCGCACGGCCTCGGTCTGGGCCTCCCTGTGCCTCCTGTGTCTTCCTCACCAGTGGTTCATGGGGAAAAGCCCGTCTCCTTCCTTGGGCACATTCTGTCACCATCAGAGTGCCCCAGGTTTCTGTTGTTCAAAGATGGTCTCATTGGCACCATTCACCTCCTCATTCAATAAATTCCTTTTATTACTAAGCCAGAGCTGCAGTGATTTATCTCAGGTTCTCAAATCATTTTGACTCTCACATATACTTAAATTATAAACCACGTCAGGAAAATATCTCATTTTCCATAAGTAGTAATAGTCAGGTTTAAAAGTTCCGGGATAATATTTTATAGGGAAAAGGTTGTTGAACTCTGTCATTTCCTCCCTAAGCCTGAAATAAGTAACACAAATATAATAGGCTTTTTATTTTCCAAGGTAGCTGGAAAACATTTAAATGGGGACCACTTCCTTTTTCCTTCAAAGCAGAGCTTTCAATTCCATGGACTTTAGGAAATATTTTTGAAAGTTTCACCTTGTTTTTGGTTGAGGATTGCTGCTGAGCTGATGTTTAAATCACATTTAATTGAAACAGAAATATCAAATAAAAAATTCTTCTGGATTCTGTCCTATCTTGCCAAAATTTTAATGAGCCTTACGTGCAGAACCATGAGAGTAGATAAATTAATAATAATTTCAGCTACGATCATATTTGTATAAGAGTTACCAATGTGGTGAGTTATGAGAAATATCTGTTACCTATAAAGATAGATAAATGAATAGATAGGTAGATAAATCAGTTGAAATAAAACCAAAGACCTAATAGTTACCAGAATATTTTGGCAATTTCCCTGTGCCTTTTTTTTGGTAATAAAATATTTATAAAATCAACTTCTGAAAACATTCAAACACAGCAAAGGTAGGAATAAATGATAGCTACAACTTGAACTTGACAGTTCTTACATTGAGCAGAAGATGTAACTTTAAGGAAGCCAAGTTGCTATAAGAGAAACATCTGTTTCTCTATTTATAAAACAATTGGAAAAAAACCCATAAAATTCAGTGGGCATTATACAAAAGATAACCTACTTCAAGAAAACATTTCAGCTTATCAATTTTATTTCATTACTTACAGAGTCACTTCAACTATGGAATATTGAGATTCATTTCCCATTGTCATCACTAATCAGAAAACAGAGTCCCACATGCTGATGATTTTGACAAATTTATGTGACTGATAAAATAAAAATCGCATTTGTTTGCAACCAAATTGTAGGTTATCATTGCCTTTGTAACATGAGAGTTGAATTTTACTTTTTTTTGAAACCCTGAAACATAAGAGCTCTATTTTCTCTGTTATCTGGGATCATAATCGGCAGTGGGATATTTCATATTGCTTTGTAACACATCAGTATTGCTGAACGCCGCTGATAGCATGAAGCGAGGTTAATTGGATTGATAACGCGGCAATATCCAAATGGCTGAATATTTTAGCATTGCATTTACTGGAAATTTGAAAGCATTCTTCATTTCCTACCTCATTTCTGATTAGAAGATATCAATCCCAGTGTTTTACTGTTTAACCTTGTAAATCTGACCTCCTCTCTCCGTGTTTAACTAGTCACCTTGGCACTGACCAGTGACTAATTCAGACGGAATAGCAGAGCCAATCTCATTTTGTTTTACGAGGAGGGAGGAGAGAGGATTTTTCACAGGGCAGCACCGGTTGATTTGTTTTTCCATCGCTTTTCAGATGCTCTGTTCTTTTAATGCCCAGGGAAAGGGAAGGTTTGTTTCTGTGCAGACAGAGCGGTTCGTGTGCAATGGGAACGTGTGCTCCAGGTGCCCACTGGGCACAGCTGCTGTCTGAGAGTGGGCAGCCTGCGACATCCAGGCAGCTGCTTATCCAGTTTGCGCTTTCCACAGAAAGCACCCACCAGGGGCGACTTGCAACGAGAGTCTGGCTCCGGAGCCCGTGGCTAAATCCAGGTCTCCCATCCTGCCATAGCCCCCTGGCTAGCAGGGCCTCCTCACCGTCATCCACCACACTTGCCAGCCCCAGATACGTGCCGTTCTGAGGTACAGGGGCCAGGCACATAGTGGGCGCATTAACTGTCCTGGCCTCCAGCCAACGTGTATAAGTGGGCTTCTAGGTTCCAAGTTCTAATGATGCAAAAATCAGCAAGCCTCAATTCCTCCCTTCCAGGAGTTCAGAGTTGGAATCTCTCAGACCACAAGTTCAGATTCCACAGCTCTGCTTGTCACTGGGATCACTTTAGGATGCCTCCCTGAGGAGCACCGTGTCCCGGAAAGAGAGAGAGGGAAAGGACAAAGGACCCTGCTGTGGAGTAAGGCAGCGCCTGAGCTCCAGTACCTGCCCCAGTGCTGGACCTAAAGGACCACGAGAGCCCAAGGAGCTGGGCACTAAGCCACAGAATGCCTGATGTTTATTACGTGATGACTACTCACATAGGCGCATTGTCTCGTTCAGTCATCAAAGCAATTTTGCAGGTTGATACTATAATCCAATATTACAGTTGAGAAACAGATTCAGTGACTTTCCTAGAGTCTTACACCCAGCAAATGTGAGGATCGGGATGTGATCTTAAAATTGTAAGCCTTTATTTTTTCCGCTGAGCCAGGTGGCCTTCCCGAGAGGGCACAAGACGTTACCAGCAAGCACTGGGTATTTCTGCCCAAGTTTCTGAGCAGTGGGACAGCCCACATCGAGCCCCCACCGAGCCCCCACCCTTGATGCTCTAACTCAGTGGATCAACCCATCTGGGGTTTTCCCAAGCCAGTCGGGCTGGGCAGCGCTGGTATTTGTAGTTGGCTCTTTCTCTCTCCACATGGAGGGTGTGCCTGGGTTGCTGGACCATCTGCTCCTCCAGCCCCTGCCAGTGCAGGATTTCTCTCCATCTCCCTCTAGCCGCTCTGGCAGTTTCTACTACTGCTAACCCTCTATCTTCTAGTCCAACGGCCTTTTTCATCCTTTACTCTTCCTTAAGGCTGCTGGTTCCATCCCAAATTGTCCATTTGCCTGGATTCTAAAGATTATTCTTGTCAGTCTAACATTTTAAAGCAATTGATAATGTTAAGTTTTGGAGCCAATGGATCTACAAATGATGGCTCTGCTATTTACTAACTGAGCAACCTTGGGCACTTGGCTTTTTCTCATCTATAGAACAGACATAGTAACGCCCCTCTCATAGGGTGGTCGCAAGGACTTAGTGGTCTTCCTTTATTTAGCAAAGAGCACTGAATAACACTTGATACCAAGGCCACTACATTGCATGATACCGGGATAGGATGAGCACAGCACCCTGGTGCTATGTAAGGATTGTGCAGTGTACAGTTTATACAACTGTATTTAACAGCCCTATGTGGGATACAGTTAATAATCAGTGAATGTTATTATTCTTTTATTTCCTTCTTGCTAATAGCTGTTTTGGGGAAGAAATTCCAATAGGCCCTTAAAGTATTCCATGTCGAGTCCAGAGAGCAGCTAGAGTCTACATCATAAGGTTAAAGGGAAGATTGGAAGAAAATAACTGTACTGTCCTCCTCATCCATGTAAACGTTTAAGAAAAACTGTCACGTGGGAAAGCAGGCAGCTAGGAGCCCTATTGGTGTCTTCTGGAAGCCCACAGCTTGCCGGGCCTGTGAGGTGGTAGAGGGATGAGTCATTTAGTTGCTCCCTGAGCCCAGGGAAAACCTCTTCACAACGGGACAGCTGCGGCAGCGCCCGGGTGCTCTGCCACGTCCTGTCTGGTAGACTAGCCGTTGCAATCAGACAGCTCACGTCTGTGTGCTGTGTCCTTGCCAGGAAAGTCTTGTATACTGAATAGATATTTGTACAATAGATGTATATTTCCCCAATAAGTCCCTCTGGGACCACTGTAGTGCCAACGAAGTTTCTATACAAGTGGCACGGTCCCTAAAAACAGAGACATCATCTAAGCTATTTTCCAGCCAAATCCCTTTAAATTTCCAATTTAGCATTATTATTTCCTTAATCCATTGCCTGATAATAAATATCCTACTGAGATCTTAACCTGGACATGATTGTTTCAATTACTATTTTATTTCTACCTTTCTCTTCATAGCCAAATAGCCAAATTCCTTAGGTGTGTGATCTATACCTACTCTCTCCACTGTATCTGCATCTTATACATTAGAGCCTGGACTCCATAATCTGCCTTCTGTCTCTTTCTCATGAAGCTCTCTCTAGTCTTGTTCTATAAGTCCTGCCTTCTCCTTTCCTAGCATCTCTCCAGACTCCCCCAGTGTTTTTTTTTTTCCTTTGACATCACAAATGACTCCTTCCTAGGCGAATGCTGCCCTTACTAGACTCCAAAGAAAGTAGTACCAGAACAACTAAAAATCAACATGGGAAAAAAAAGAAGATTAACCCCTGTTTTAGAAGTGTAACTTTTATACCAAAAAATTGATTAGACATAGACATGAAAGTTGAATCTAGAAGTCTATAGAAGAAAACTCAGATGAGAATCTTTATAACCTTGAAGTAAACAGATTTCTTAAGACCCCCAAAAAAACATTACTATCAAAGAAAAAAGTGATAAATTGGACCTCATCAAAATTAGAAACTTCTTCTCAACAAGAAAACATTAAGAAGAATGTGAATTGACAAGACACCAACTGCCAGAAAATATTTCCAATAGATACATCTGACAAAAGATTTGTACACAGAATACATAAAGAACTCTTGCGACTTAACATTGAAAAGCAAAAACACCGATGAAAGTGGCCAAAAAGCACAAACACATGAATAAGCACATGAAAACTATTTAACATCATCAGGGAAATGAAAATTTAAAAGACTAACAATACCAAAGGAGGCAAGGTGTAGAACAACTGTAACTCATACATTGCTGATAAGGATGTAAAATAGTGCAACCACTTTGAAAGATTCCCTTTTCTTGAACACTAGACATACAATATTATACCCAGCAATTCTGTTCCTTGGTACTGCCCAAAAGAAATAAAATCATATATGTGAAAAAAGACTGTACAAGAATGCTCATGGCTGCTTTAGTAACAGTAGCCAAAACTTGGGGAAGCGGGGACAAAAACAGAAACAGGTGGCATCAAAAGGAAAGTGGATTTCAAAAGTGCAGTATAGCAATGCAGTGGAATGCTACTTGGAATAAAAAGAAACAATGCATATAATGACATAGATGGCTCTCAAAACAAGCTGAGTGTAGGAAGACAGACATCAAAGAGGTCGCACTGCATGATCCCATTTATGGGAAGTTCAAAAACAGGCAGAGCAAAGCTGTGGTGATAGAAGTCACAGTGATATCCTCTGAAGGAGATAGGGTAGGAGAAGGGACCGAGTTGTCAGGAGCATGAGGGGACTTTCTGGAATGATGGAAATGTTCTATATCTTGATAGAAATGTGGGTTGTATTTGAGTGTACATATTTGTCAAAACTCATTGGACCACACACGTTAAGATCTGTGAATTCCGCTGAAAATTTTAATTCAATATAAACAGTTTTTTAAGAAAGTAATACTTCCTCTCCCCAGGCTTTTTGCTATAATCAATATCTCTTCTAACTCTGGAACCTTGATTTTGCAGGCTTCTCTTCCCGCTGCCACCGCCTCATTCTGCAGCCACCAAAGGCTCAGCCCTCAGTCCTTTATCCTTTCCCCTCTGCATTCTCTCACCAACTCCTTCTCTCCAGCACATCTCTCAAGATACAGTACAACTAAATTCATATTTAATAGACTCCAGACTTCCCAGCAAGGTTGGAGAACATTCCTTCTGTAGCCTGGGGAACATGCACCTCAGTGATTCCCAGGCCCCCACCCGCCATTCAGCTCACCACCTCGCACCTCCCCCTGACACCAGGCGTAACCCCATTGCTCGTCTGGAGGTACCCCGAGACTGACAAGTATCAGAGCCAGTGTGGCACACTGAGCCACCCGAAGCCCCTGCCATGACGTCATCCTTGCTTTCTGGAAATAGGCTCCTCCTTTGGTTTGAATCCTGTCACATGCAGAGGTTGAATTCACTGGAGAGTGATCACAACGAACTCTGGTTTCCCAGTGGCATCCGAGTGCATTGCTGGAGTTCAATAAATATTAATAAATAATAACAACCGTGCTTGAGTACAGGACTCAAGCCCTTGGCACAAGGAGCCCAGGAAAACCAAATGACAAATTCTGAAGCTTTCTATGGTCATTAAGATTAGAAAGCTAACTAGCTCTGTAAGAAAAATGAAGCAGTCTTTTATACTCAGGCCAAGATATGCCTGGGATGATTTTATTTTACTGGGTTCTCTATGTTTTCTTTTCTTTTCTTTATGTTTTGAAGAAGAACCCTGACTCAGACAGCCATAAAGGAAAGTCATTAGAAAGAACGAGTTAAAACCATAGAGCTGTTATTTCCTTAGTTAAGCTTTATTACTCAGCTGACCACTCTAGAAATATGCAAAAAGATAAAAGGCTGTGGAGAATAGGGCAAAGGGTCCGGTGAAAACATTTTTAAAAAGAATGATCCAGACTAAGCAGTTTTATTGTCCAAGCTCTTTGTACCAAAGACAGTGAATGGCTTGTTCCAGAAATATTTTTGTCTGATTTTCTTAAGCTTTTCCTATATGGTTTAGAGTAAAGTTGTATTTAGATATCATTATTATTTTTATGCCTACTATTAAAGAAATGCCTAATGCTTGGATATCTTTTTAATAACACACATTGTGTTTTATAGAGTTGAAATCAGGGCGCCACTGGGGGATGTTTCTCCAGGGAAAAGGGCATCGACCCCTCAGCTAGATAAATTGCCCTCTGAATTTAGAAGTAGGAAAAAAACCTGCTTTTAGCAAGAGATGGTAGAGAGGGGAGAAAGACATCAGGGAAGTTCTCTGAGAGAAAGTGTGTTCAAATTGGACCTCACAGGGCGGTTCGGCTTGGTTATATGCGCATGAAAGGACAGGCCTGTCACATAACAGCAAAGCACAGAACCCTGGAAAGGCTTTTAACCGTCCCACATTCTTCTGAGTGACCTGCCCCTGCATTCTCCTGTGCTGCTGCTTCTCTAGCACGTTCTCCTCGTCCACTATGCTAGAGTCATTCCAGCCTTCTTCTCAGTTCCTTGACATGAGATTTGTCACCAACTCTCTGGAATCTTCTTCTCCCAGATCTTGACACGGGACAGCATCTCCTCATCATGTGGGTCCTCATTCTGCCTTCCCTGGTCACCTTAGCAAATCCTGCCCAGGCACTCTCTGTCCTGTTGCCATAGGAACTGTTCCCTATGGCACACATAACTAATTAAAACAATTGGGCATTTTACTGCACATTTCTTACAAGCTTCATGAGCTCTGAGTATTGTCTATTCATTTCTGTATCTTCACCACCTAGAATACTGTCTTCTATAGAGTAAGTGCCATTGAATGAATGAATGAATGAGTAAAAGTAGAAAATGGCAGGAACGAATGAGGATTAGGGTAGTTCACATTGCATATAGTTAGGTCTGGATGCAGAAACGTCTTGAGAGCTGAGGTTGGAAAGTTAGATTGAGGCCTGATTTGGATGGGCCTTACATGTGGACGATGAGCTTGGAACCAAGGTCCAACTGGCAGTAGAGTGTGGTACACAAAACACATGTGCCACATGTAGGCAGAAGTCTAGGCAAAGCATGAGCAGGGAGCCAACTTTTGACCTCAGTAGTGACATGATCAGAGCCACACTTAAGGAAGATTAAAGCAGGGCTAGTGTGTAGGATGGAACTGAGAGAGGAATGACAAGAAGAAATGAGACTAATTGTAATAGTAACAACAATGGCAACCAAAATTTACCAAAGCTCATTGGGTGCCGACCCCTTCACTAGGCACATTCAGTATGCTACCTGTCCTTGCAGCAAGTTTGCAGGGTAGGTAATAAAGTCCCCGTTCTATAGAAAAGAAAATTGATGTGGGTCTATCCCCCCACCGGCGAACAGTGTGGAGGGGAAGGGGATACCTCTAACCTTTGCTAAGTAAAGGCAAAATTATAAAATGTTATTAAAAAAAACAAAAATCAAAAAACATTTATTGGGTGTCGGGCAGGGGGGATGGGTTTATATATATACATTATAAGTGCAATGTGCATTGTCGGGGGCATGGACATGCTTGAAGCTCTGATTTGAGGGGGGAGGGAAGGCAATAGCAATGTATGTAACCTTAACATTTGTACCCCCTTATTATGCTGAAATAAATTAAGAAAAGAAAAGAAAATTGAAGCATGAAGAGGCTAAGTAACTTGCTTACGGTCACATAGTTTGAAACAGAAAACTGGTGGGAGCACTCCAGGAAGAGTATTATCTGAAGGTAGCACGGTAGTGCTTTCCTCTAAGTATCTCCGGCTGCCATCTTTCCAGGCATTCTCCAGGTGGGCTTGGCGGTGAGACTTGCTATTCAGTGGAATGTCAGTGGAAGTGATGGGTGTCTCTTCTTTGTGGAAGCTTTGAGAACCAGTGCACAATCACCTGAAGTCTCAGTTCTTCTGCCACAGAGACCAATAATGTCCCTTGTGGCTATTCCAGAGCCTGAGTCCTGGAGTATTTCATGCAAGCAAAGACCTAGGCAGCCTGCGATGGACATAGAGTATGGGTTGCTCTAAACTGAGATTTGACTGTTGTTGGTTTGGTTTTTTAAATTACAGCATAATCTCACCTTGCCTCATCCAAGGAGAGTTGTCACAATGCTCCCTGGACGAGAGCAGAAATCTGCAATTGTCTCAGGAGGACACCTCCACAGAAGTATTTGCATGCTGGTTGAAACATGCTGAAGATTTTGCCACATCTTTTTATTTCTTCACCTTTCTATGCTACCTCTCTTTTTCGGACCTTAGGCAGAGAAGCCTGAGTCAACCTCACCCATTGATCATTATGATACTCCTTGGTATTATCAACATTGGCCAACGCAAGGTTCTTATTTTATTTTCTCTCTTCGTTCTGATTCCAAAATATATTTGTCCTTAAATATGCATGTGGCCCTGTAAAAAAAATTTTTGTGAGAAACTGTTTTTAATTTACATAATTGGTATTATGCTGTAATTCTTATTCTGCTTCTTAAGTTGCTTTATTATGTTTTTTTCTCCACGTTGCTCTCTCCATGTGGCTGTTGGCACATTTGGTTGGTTGCTTCTTGTGGCTTCATTGCATTCATGGCAGGTACCCACCACCTGTCACCTGGCCGTGTCCCTAATAATGGGCACATGGTTGTTATCTTCTCTCCTTTCTTGCACAATGCCAAATGAAATCCAAATCCAACATACACCCCCGCACAAAATTCTGCAAAAATTACTCTGGGATATGTAGGCAAGAGTGAAGTCACTTGGTCATAAGTGGCAATGCCACCAGATTGCCATACATTTCAAATGATTATATAAATTTATACTCCTATCAGTGGTATCAAGAGTCCCAATTTCCCACATGCTAATCAGGGCTTGCTTATATCTACAATTGTAAAATAATTTTGCTCCATTCTTTGCCTGTCACTTCCTTGAGCAGCCTTGATGAGGAGACTGGGAGCTGACTCTGTGTGGTGCTGACCTGCCCTGAAGTCACCTCTTGGGGACAAGACCTCTGCAAGGCCACCTCTCCAGAACTGGTGGACTTGTCCCAGCAGGTGTCAAGGCCCTGTTAAAGGGCTCACCTGGGCATAAGGACTCTGTGCTGCCTGTCATTATAGCTCAATGCCTCCTCTGGAGCACAGTAGGCCGGCCCTCAAGGAATATTTACAGCTTTGTCGAATTTGCCACAAGAGATTTAGTAATTTACTATTTCAAGGCCCTACTAAATTATTCATTGTGGCTTGAAAGACAGCATGAAATTTCCCAAGACACCTGAGTCCCCAGGTGGATTCTCTTCCACCAGAAGTATAATTTAGCCACACATTTAGATTATTCCAAGGACGCCCTGCCTGGTCAGTGGCTCTCTACCCAAACCGCATGCCCCAGGCCTGGGTTCCTGAGATCATGTTTGGTTTTGGTGTGTGAGATTCACCCATTTCCCATTTTCCTCTCTCTTCTTTCTTTTCTCAAGAGGCTTTGAACCATAATGCCTCCTTTAGTTTTCAAATTAGAAGTGAGAAAATTGAGAAGTTCAGGTTATGAAGCAAACAGCAGCAGCAAAAACCACAAAACCAATCTCCGAGGAACAAAATATGAGCCCCTGGGCTCCCCTGAGCACGGCCATGGCCAGAGGGAGTGGTGAAGATGGGCCCGCCCTCCTCGGGGAGGAGAGGAGAGTTTATGTGGCTCACCACGATAAGATGGGAGGACACATACTGCTCCAGCTTAAAAATAGTTAGTACAAATGCCAGGTAAATAATTCTGGGAGGCTAATCAGTGCTGCGGTTGGCTTCCTCTCAGCTCTCCTCTGCTCTGACCTGCATAGGCACAGCTTATGTGCCCAGGTCCTCTCAGTTCACCATCCACCTCTTGGTAGTTTCTTTTGTATTTATCGGTGTCACCCGAATGATACATTAATTAAAAAAAAAAAAACAGCAAATCTGCAAGTGCAATTAAACCTTGATCTAGAGAAATGTGTAGGCAATGTAGTATTCTGATTAATTCCATGTTCTAGGCAACTGAGAGTTAAGTAACAAATCCTTTCGGTTTCAAACCTTGTGATTGAAAATATTTTCAAGATGAACTACTCCATTCTCCTGTCTTCATAAGCACAGAAGAGTGAACACAGAGGAATCTTCGATGATGGAAAGTTCAGTAATAATTCTTAGCCATCACTCTTGAATGTCGATTATAAGATTATTCATGCAGATTTAGAAGATGGAGAAGCTAGGCTGGGTATAGACAAAACCCTGATATGATCTAGGTTTGAGATTTAGAAATAAGTCTTTCCATTTCCTTTTTATAATTTGCTATTGAGGGTATAGAAAGGGGGTCTCATTAATTGAGGGTCTTGATTAGTTGGATCCTAGATATTGAAGTCTTGTTTTTCATGTAGACTCTTAGTGAACTGCTGCTTGCTTTATTCTCTGACTAAACTAGGATTGTTTTTCAGGTTCTTGCATCTGTGGACTCATGTTCCTCTGTAGAATGTTTTCCAGGCAGTGTTAGGTATAATTGTTGTTCAGCATTGATTCATATTGTTCCTATAGGGGAAATGTTGGCTACTTAAACACTCTTGATATTTTTTTTAAGTCAATAACCTTAACTTATCTAAATATATAACAAAAACTTGTATTTTGGAGAGACAGCATAGTACAGTGGACTGAGTTCTGGCTTGAAGTCAGACACATCTGAATGAAACTAAAGCTCTGCTGTTGCTGTGTGAAAGTTAGTCAACCTCTCTGAACCTCAACTTCCTCATCTGAAAAATGAAGGTAAAAATTCCTCCTTGTGGAGCCAGGATGTTAATTAAATGAGTGTGTGCAAGTGACTGGTGCTTAGTAGTTAATGAAGAAAAGTCAGATTTCCCCCCATGAGTTAAACATGATTTATATCATATATTGTATTGACCAAAACCAAACTATCCCACAATTGTGACATTGTCTGCTCTGGCCACACCTGCTGTAAGCTCCATTTTAGGGAAGCAGTGTCTACTAACTGACCTGGATTAGAACCATTGATTTAGAAAATGTGTGGTCTTCCTAACTCATCTGGTTGTTTTCAACAACATCGCAGATCACTGCTCTAGAATCGCCAGCGTGTGAGTTTTCAAGGCATTTTTACACAAATGTAATCTCACTTTTTAAAATAAGTTATCTCCCACAGTAGCAAAACCAATTTCAATGTGATGTTAGAAGCTAAAATCTGTGTTCACATAGGTTAGAAAGAAATAAGCAATGTAAATGATGACACTTTTATTGCTGGTCTTTGGGGCAGGTCCCTTTATTATTGAGCTCATTTTATTTCTGACTGCAGAGAGAAATGAGGCCACGCCTTGCTTGATAAGCAGGCTTTGAATTGGTGGCCTCACAGAAGTCTTCCTGCCTCAGCCCCTGCCCTGGAGATACCACTACCTTTAAAAAAGCTAGACTTGAGTTTTCAAGGGTGTGGAGCAACCAGAATTCTTGTGCACTGCTGCTGAGGTGTAAAATGGTATAACCATTTGAGAAAACTATTTGGCAGTTTCTAATAAAGTTAATCATACACCCACCCTTTGACCCAGTGACAGCACTCCTAGATATGTACCCAAGAAAAATGAGTGTGTCTGTACCCCAAAAAGACTTGTGCAAGAATGTTCATGTCTGCTTTATTTAGAATAGCCAGAACATTATAAAGAGACCAAAAGTCCATTAGCTGGTGATTGGATAAACAAATTGTAGTATATCCACACAAAGGAATACTACTCAGCTATAGAAAAGAAGAAACTACTGAAACATGCAACAGTATGAGTGAATCTCAAAAACATTATGTCAAACAAAAGGAGCCAGAAACAGAAGAGTACATACTATGTAATCCCAAAGTTCAGGATCTTTCGTGATATATGGCAAAATACTGGTTACCTGGGAGGATGGAAAGGTGGTATTGAGAGGAAGGAGCCTGAGAGGTTTCTGGGGTGGTGCACATGCCAAATACTGACCTGATGGTGCTGCACAGATAGGTGAATGTCACATTTGTAAATTGTACCTTAAACATAGACTTAAGATTCCCTTTGGCAATTAATACCTTGAACAACCTCTGAGGACACCAAACAGTCATTTCCAATAGTCAGAGAAGTCTAACACTCTCCCCCCATAAGCCCCCTGTAACCTCCTGGTAACTTGCGCACAAGCTTTCATACCTCTCTGCTATCAGATATCTCCAGCGATTCAGCAGATATGATCATGTTTCTGCCACATCTTAGCACTGCACATGAGACACAGGAAGAATACAATAATGTCACGTCCTTCTGGATTTTACAATGTAGTTGCAGAAAGTTTCTGATTTGATACTGAGACAGAGATTAGAGGGTAAATACTTGCAGGTGCACATGGATAGGGTGGTCTTGCTAATAAATTATCTAGCAGGAAAAAAAGAGAAAACTCACAGCATATAATTGCCCCTTTGAAGGGAAAGATCACAGCACAACTACCCTTTTGTTTGATCAATGACCTATGGCTTAAATTGTTTTATTTGGGTTTGTTCTACAGCCCTGAAGAGCCCTGAGCAGGCAGCAGGTGTGTGAGCTCCCCTCCACATTCCAAGGACCCTGATAAGCCAGCCTCATAGAGAAGAAAAAGAAACAGGAAAAACAGACACAGCTGTTTCACAGCTACATTCTGTGGTCAACTGGCAGCAATCACCCTTTCTTTTCCCCTTTTACCCTCAAATAAAAACACCAAACCTCTTACCCTTTCTGCCAGCACTTCTCCTTTCTTTCTTTCCTTATGTGAAGCCTTTTCCACCCCCTTTGGGAAGTAAAATAAACTTTCTTTCTTTGAAACTATTCTAATCTTTGTGTCGAGCATTCTTTCTCATCCCGCGCTGGGAGTTCCCCCCAACACATATGTTGGTTCAGCTGCTGTTCAGGCCTAATAGCCTGAGGAATTCATCTTGTGTCACTCAGGAGCCTGGAGCCTGACACCCACCCGAGGGGGCTTTCCTTTGTAAGGCAGTCTAGTCACAGACCCCATCCCCTGGGGAGGGCTTACATCTGGAATCTCCAAACTGGGACTTGGATGTTTTTTTCCTAATATACCATTTCACCCTTTCTTCTGGCTTCAAAGAGTTTGAAAACATGTTTATGAATTACTTACTTTTGTGGAACCTATTAAATTAGATGCCTCTTCTTGTAATATAACAAGTAGATTAAAATTTGAGTAATTTCATGGTCTACAAAGACAGTGCAATGTTTATTTAAGTCAGTAAGGCATGCTATAATGTGTGTTCATAAAACAAAAGCACATTCATTATGCATGAGGAATTGCTATCTGTAGTCAGGGTAGTGGCTGTGGAGAGGGTCCTGACGACCCTTCCCACCAGTATGGAGGTCACTGAAGACTGCCCATGCACCCTGGGCCGTGGGGAAAGGCTAGTCCTGACTCAGAGGAACTGGGTAAGCTTTTAGGATCAGAATTATCCTGCATGAATTTAGCATAACCTGCCGGCAACATTTGCTTCACAATTGCTGTCAAATAGTAATGACATCTACTGTTTCTGAAGTGCCCACTGAGACTTGGGAACTGTGTTGGTCCCTATATAGGCATTGCATATTTAAGTCCTACACCAGCTCTGTGAAATTGGGCTTACTATTTTAGGGGCTAATAGTTAGTGAACACTTAGGAAGTCCAAGGCTTTAATTTAATCCTCGTAACAATTCCATGAAGAGGGAATAATTATTCTGTTCACTTTATTAATGAGAAATCTGAGTTAAGGAGGCTGTGCAACGTGTCTGAAGGTCACACAGCTGTGAGCTACAGAGGCCCAAGATTGAGTCTAACCTCAGCGTCTGAACTTTTCACCCCCATGTGCACATCACTGCCAGCAACAGGAAAGAAGAACGAGCTGGAGCTATGCAGAGGTCAGTTTCCTGGGGATGGAGAAGGAAGGGGCTGGAGGAATCAGATCCAGCCACAGAGCTCAGGACTGGAGAAGGAGAAAAAGAATTAGCTTCACAAGCTCAATGGCCATGTGTATGTGAGTACGTGTATGTGCACGTGTGTGTATGCATGCATTGTGCATGGGTGTGCATGTCTGCATGTATGTCTGTGCCATACATATGTGTGCATGCCTGTGTGTGCATGCATGTGCGTGTGTGCATGTGTGGTAGTGGTGGTCATGGCCACCAAGGTGGTGATATGCGTGGGGGTGGGGCAGGAGGGATCCACAGTCTCTGTCCTAATTTTGGAAACAGGAATTCTGTTTCCATGGTGGCTAGTCTCTCATGGAAGAGTCTGGAGCCAAAGGAAGGTGGTTTTCTTTCCCAGAGAATTAAAGTGCTTGGGCACAAAAAACAAAACTTGACCCTATGTCCCATAAGTGCACAGGAAATTTTTTAACATGGCAATTTATTGTGAAATTTTAATATTCTCTGCCTGGAATTATTAAAAATTTCTGTACATATTATTTATTTTCCCAAATGGAGCACCAGTTACTAGGAGGCCTGTGTTGCAATCCCTGTCAGTGTCCCCCAAAGGTCCCCTCCAAGCACTCGAAAGGGACACTTAGGCATGGGAGGCTCTCAGCCTAAGGGTGTCTCTGACGGAGCCTGCTCTGCCTGGGTGAGGCTGGGCCCCAGGTGCGGGCAGGTGACGCCCTCCAGGAGCAATGGCCAACGGGAATGACCCCCAGGCTCTCCCCTGGTGGAGAACCCAGAGTCACCATCCACGCTACCTCCCAGGACTCCTCAGGTAGCGCCCGGTGGTCATGAAGGGCAGGCAACTTTGTCTCCTTTCCTGCACACTGTCACATCCCTATGCCCCACAGGGCTTCCCAGCATCAACTCCCCGCCCTGGAACACTTGTCTCTGTTTTTGGCTTCTGAGAGAAAACAATGAACAGAAGACATCATGTGCTCAAATCTCTGGGACGCGGCACCTACATCAGCAGTTCTCACGGTGTGGGCACCTACAGCAGGGGTGTCACCTGCACGCTCGTCAGAAAAGCAAATTCTCAGACCCTACCCCAAACCTACGAATTAGAAACCCGTGGCGGGGGACTCCCAGCACCCTTTGCTTTGACAACCCTCCAGATAATCTTGATGCCCAAATAAAATAAGCTTGTGTCAGTTGCATGAATAAGAGAACAGAGGACAGAATATACCCTGGTCACTGCCCCGTCAGAGCAAAAGCCACACACTTACTAGAGCCCAGAACTTACTAGAGACGTCTGAAGAGCCTCCTGGGCTGGTTGTGTAAGGAAGTGACCTTCCTCCTCAGCCAGAGTTTTTCCTGTGACCCTGCGCTTTCAGATGACTACTGAGACAGTCACGGTGATCCTGCATTTTACTTAACAAGGTTTAATCTTTGCTTAGGATTAAGTAGGTGACAGTCATGCTTGTGTTCTTCATTAATCATCATTTGAGGATTTATGGTTTCCCTCTCCTAAGTACCAAGATCTTCATTTAATCCTAGAAAATGATGCCCTGTCAGTTAGCAGGCATGACTGTGGCTTGACATTAGCAGTGGTCACAGCACAGGGCCCTCGGTGAGAGGCAGCCACGGCCCCTGGTGGCGAGGGGGACACCACATACAGGGGACGCGCATCATTCCATCACACCAAGAAAAGGAGTCAGAATAGACGGTCCAGGCGGGTTTCAGAGAGGATGGGGAGGGCAGAACAAACGGCCAGGAGTGACGGAGACGTTGGGGAAAGAGATGAAGTAGGCAAGGCCACGGGGCGTCAGTAGGGTGCAAAGTCCTGCACACTGAGGTCCCTTACACGCCTTGCTCTGCCCCAAGGGAAGACCCTCCTTCAGGGCGCCAAAGGGAAGATCTAAGGGAAGACGAGCAGCATCCACAGGAAGAGGTTGCTCGCAGTCGTGCAGCGCAGCTGCGCTCACCGCCCGTGTGCACGCCTTGCAGAAGAGAACATTCAGATCTTGCTGCCACCAAGTGTGACCTTGGGCAGGTCACTTCCCTCTCAGGACCTCAGAGCTGGGACCAGCAGTTCCTGTCACATTCTTTCAGACCTGTGATTCTTTGCTCCCAGGCATCCTCTCATGAGGGAGCAAAGCAGGGAGCCCCGGGGCGGGTGTCAGGCTGGAGCATCGGGTTGTCTGGCTGCAGCCCTTCTCCCCACGTCATGCTGCCCTGCTCTGTAGTCTCGTGGCCGGAGACCATGCTCCGAGGGCCACCCTGCTGGGATAACCTGCTCATCCTGGGTCTCAGGCATCTCATAGACATCAGGGTTCGTCTGTGACACAATCTGCCTGGCGGAGAGTCGCTCTCCTGAATGTCATGCCCTCTGGGACCAAGAGATCGATGGACTGTCCTGACGTGCAAACCCTCGCCCCGCACTACTGGGAGCGAGCATTCAGCTTTGGCACTCTGACTAGCAGGCCCCCCTTCCGCCCATCAGTGAGGCTAATGGAAGGCCATGTCTTGGGAAAGGGCTGCAAAACACGTGGGACCTAGCCTCATGTTTTGCCTCTTTATGCACAAAGCAAATGTTGCTAGATACCATGTGTCCTTGTGGTTTTCAAGAGATGGCCGGCGCCTAGACCTACTGCAGGAGGGTAAGCCAAGGGCCTGTTGTCAAGGGAAGCGTGTTGTGCACTTGGTTCTCATCAGGATGCCAGAGAGGCCACCGAAATCTTTACAGATTACTTCTATGTGTTCTTTCCTGACCTTTCTTAGGAGAAAATATGTCACTCCAAACCCTGTGATCTTCGGGAGGAACCAGCTTTGGAAGCCTTAGGACTCCTAGACGGCTCTGTTAACGGGGGTCCTTGTCCACTTTGGAGCGTGGAAGCTGCCTAAGCCACTTCAGCCGCCCTAATCCCTTTGCCCTCAGAGCAGACTCAGGACAGTACTATGGCAGCATGCATTTTTGTTTCAAATGACAACCTTTGCCACGCTTACTGTCACCAACTCATTACATTTTGCTTTGAAACTGCTCTAAATTCTGAAGTGCTTTGCTCCGATGCTTTGTTTGATCCAGTGTCTGCAGCTACAAATGCGTCTTTGAATAAGACCTTTAGATAATAACTGACACACAACTGCTGTGGCCGGGGACGCGCAGCAGAGGAGCCTGCGACTGCATCCGTCCTTAAAGAGTGGCAGTGCGGGCCCCGCTTGGCCAGCAGAACAGTGTGTGCTGTGATGTTATGTCTGTTACCGTCCGAGACAGTTCTTGTGATAAATTATAAGTTCGTTATTGCAACAATATTCCTCAGGTTCAGCAGGGGCAGGTTACTGGGTTAGCCTGCTGAGTTCAAACCTTGCCCCCATCACTTGGAACAAGATACTTACTCCTTCTGTGCTTCAACTTCCTCATTAAAAATTATAGATTTTGAATTTATTGTATTTAGAACACAAAAACATGGGAATTTCAGATTAGTGTGGGGAAACGATGCCAAAGGAAAATGGTGCCAGAATAATCAATTAAATATTGAGGTAAAATATTTTACAGTATGAAATGTAAATAAAATTTAGAAAGTAAAAGGATAAGTGAATTAGAAAATAATCCATGAAGTATAATGGAAACATAAATACAAAGTAAATATTTTATAGATTTGACATGTAAAAATTTAGCTTTATCAAAAAACAAAACTGAGGGCTGGGTGAGGCATGGTAGCTCATGCCTATAATCCCTGCACTTTGGGAGGCCTCGGTGGGAAGATCCCTTGAGGCCAGGAGTTTAAGACCAGCCTGGACAACATAATGAGACCCCCATCTCTACAAAAAATTTTTAAAAAATTAGCTAGGCATGGTGGCACGTGCCTATAGTCCCAGTTACTTGAGTGGCTGAGGTAGAAGAATCACTTGAACTCAGGAGTTCAAGGTTGCAGTGAGTTGTGATTGAGCCACTGCACTCTGCATTCCTGGCAATAGACCAAGATGCTGTCTGTGAAAAAATAAAAAAATAAATGAAATTAAAAAAAATAAACCAAATTGAAAGGCAAAAGATAAGAAGGAAAAAAAATAATGCTTTCAATATGAATGTATGACAAATGGTTACAATCCTTATATAAAGAGCTCTTAAAATTGATAAGAAAACAATGAATATTCTAATAGAAAATAGACAAAAGACAGAACAGGAAATTCATAATAGAAGTGATATTAACTAGCTTGATTTCATCATGCCACATGGTATACAGATATCAAAATGTCACATTGTATCCCAAAAAAGCATATAGTTATGATTTGCCACTTGAAAGTTATATTAATAAATAAAAACTTTAAAAATTGTGATAAATATTCAATACAGCAGAAATCAAACAATGCAGATTAAAATAAAAATGCAATGTCATTTTGTATCTATGTAATTTGCAATACTTAACAAAGAACAATAATAACCTGTATTGGTAAAGGTTTGGGGAAACACACATGTTCATACATGGCTGATAGGAGTATAAATTTAGTAAAGAAAACCTTCAATTTTAGTATAATTTCAACAAATATTAATATTTATTGAGCACATATTATTATGTGCCAAGTACTGTGTGATATTACAGTCAACAAGACTGAATGAAGAATCCTGCACTTCTCAGAGTCTTCAATTCAGTTTTGAGAAGTTAGAGGGAGGGAGAAAAAATATACATAGAGAGAATAATTATTAATAGAACATACCTAGTTAGCCCCTTGTCAGATGTATAGTTTGCATATATTTTCTCCCATTCTATTTGTCTATATACTCTGTTGATTATTTCCTTTGCTGTGCAGAAATTGTTTAGTTTAAAAAATTTTAGTTTAAGTCTCATTGATTTATTTTTATTGTTGTCATACTTGCTTTCGGGGTCTTACTCATAAATTCTTTGCCTAGGCCAATGTCCAGAAGAGTTTTCCCTACATTTTCTTCCAGAATTTTTGTGGTTTCAGGTCTTACATTTAAATCTTGAATCCATCTTGAGTTAATTTTTATATATGATGAGAGATAGGGATCCAGTTTCATTCTTCTGCACAGGGCTACCCAATTTTCCCAGCACCGTTTATTGAATAGGGTGCTCTTTCCCCAGTGTATGTTGTTGTCTGCTTTGTTGAAAATCAGTTGGTCATAGCCATGTGACTTTATTCTTGGGTTCTGTATTCTGTTCCCTTGGTCTGTCTCTGCCTTTGTACCAGTACAATGCTATTTTGGTTACTAAAGCCTTGTAGTATAATTAGAAGTCAGGTACTGTTTCCTCCAGATTTGTTCTTTTTGCTTAGGATTGCTTTGGTTATTTGGGCTCTTTTTTGGTTCCATATGAAGTTTAGGATTTTTTGTAGATAAGTGAAAAATAATATTGATATTTTGATGGGAATTTCATTGAATCTGTAAATCACTTTGGGCAGTATGGACATTATAACAATGTTTATTCTTCCAACCCATGAGCATGGAATGTTTTTCTATTTATTTGCGTGATCTCTGATTTCTTTCATCAGTGTTTTGTAGTTCTCCTTATAGAGATTTTTCACCTCCTTGGTAAATTATATTACTAGGTATTTTATTTTCTTTGTAGCTACTGCAAATGATATTGAGTTCTTGATTTGACTCTCAGCTTGACTGATAAACAAAGGATATATATGGTCATAAAAAGCTGTAATGGACATTAGAAACTAAGAAGGAAGGAGGGTGTGGGGGGGGATTGAGGATAACTTTTGTTTTTGTAAAGCCCAGGTCTCACTATGTTAACTAGGCTAGTCTCAAACTCCTGGCCTCAAGCAATCTTCCCACCTTGGCCTCCCAAAGTTCTGGGATTACAGATGTGAGCCCCCATGCCCAGCTGTAATGATATAACTTTAATATTGAAATTTCACATGCTTAATAGCCCCCACCTACATAGCCGTGGAACTTCAGGGAGAACATCCATGCATACCCACCCCCATTTGGCCTCATCAGACTTCCCCCAGGATTTTGGAGAGGAGTTCCCAGGAAATTTCTCGCATATTCAGAAACAAATTGTCAGTATCCTTCCATTCCTATCTCCTTGTTGTTTTCTTCTTCCCCTGAATTAGTTAGTTGAGCAGGTACTTTACTGCCATGGCTGCAGCAGTTCCTCTGACAATAATTCCACATTACCCATGACATTCTTTCTGATACCCTCAAAGTCATAAAACAGTTTCAAGGAAGACTCTGCTCTATTCGTGCCTTCCTTCCCCAAAGGAGTCATGCCCTATTCTACAAAGAAATATAGACCATCAGATTTCTGTACTCATATCTCATCTGATACTGGATTTCTTCCCAGGATCAACCCTAGAGAAGTTACAGAAGCAAGAAGCAAGTATGAATTCTAGGCATTTTAAAAAGTGAGAAAACCCTGGGGTGACTGAAGGTTGTGTTGGAATGATGCATGCAAGAGGCAGATGGCTGGAGGCAGCAGTGACTCAGGAGAAAGGAAGGTTTGACTTTCACCCACTCCTTCTCTGAGTTATCCTGAGACAATCCTTCCCTCCCTTCTCTAGCAAGTCAGTAGCAATAGCCCAGGTCACTAGTATCAACAAGGTACTAGCAGAGGTGAAAAGCTGATTAAAAAAAAAAAGGAAATATGGAAGAAAGAGTATCCATTACACCCATAGCTAAAAGTGTAGGCAACAGTAACTTGATGGAGGAGTCAGGGACCAAAAGGACATGAGAGCTTTTCCACAATACTTACTAATTAGTGGGATGATAAAGATAGTGTTGAGTTAAAAAAAAAAATATATATATATATATATGTATATATATATATATATGTAGGGATAAATAATCATGAACAGTTTTAGGTTCAACCACAAAGGACAACCATGGATCAACCACATAAGCACAACAAAATAATGTTTAGTTTTCAAACCAGCAGAATAAATCTCAATCTACCCAGAGAAAAATAGAAAAGGATAAAACAAAACAAAAATAGAGTAAACATAATTAACATGAAGTAGAATGGCAAAATCAATTCCTAATATAATTGTAATCAATAAATGTAAATGGGTTAAACTTGCATATTAAAAGACAGGAGTTTTCAAATCGGATTTAACAAAAACAAAAGTTAGCAGTATATTGGCTGAAAAAGAATGTTTAAAACTAAAATAAAAGATGCAATGAATGGAAAAAGTTAAAATGGGCAAATTTGAAGCAAGAGAAATCATATCTGACAGGGACTATAAGGAAAAAAAATCAAAAGGAAAAAGAGGGTATGTAGTAAGCAAGACAACAGAATAAGAAGACAAAACACTCAAATACATATGCCTAAATGCAGCCTTAAACTATAGTAAGTAACACAGACAGAACATCTGGAAGAAGTAGATAAAGCAACAATTTTATTTTTCAATGGGGCAGAAAGATTATGTAAAAAGATAATGGCCAAAAGTTTTTCATACTGTAAAAACATCAAGCTACAGATTCAGAAGCTCTTAAGAAAATTCTCAGAATAAATACAAAGACACATCTCAGTGAAACTGCTGAAAAACAAAAATCAAGAAAAAAAATCTTTAAACCATCTGCAGAAAAAAATATATATTATCTTCAAAAGAGCAAGAGGAAGACCAACACCTCAATTCTTAATGGAATACAGAAGAAAATGCAATGTCATCATAAAGTACTTAAAAGAAAGAAGCTGGCCATCTAGAATTCTATACTCAGTGAAGATATCCTATTCTAATAAAAAAAATAGACAAAACATTTGAACTGATCTTTAACAACAGAAGATATATAAATGGTCAATAATCACATGAAAAAATTATTCTATACCATTCATTGATCATCAGGAAAATAAAAATTAAAACCATAGTGAGACACCACTACACACTGCCAGAATGGATAATTATATATTTTTAAATGTTAAAACTAAATATTTTGAGGTTGTAGAGCAACTAACATTTTCATTAACTTTTGTTAGAAATATAATGATACAACCACTTTGGGTAAAGGTCTGAAAGTTTACTTTTTATAAAACTAAACATACACTCATGTTTCAGCAATTTCATTTCTAGGTATTTACCCAAAAGAAATGAAAACATATGTTCACCAAAAGACTTGGACAAGAATATTCATAGCAACTTTATTCATAAACTCCAAAAAACTGAAAATGGCCCAAGTGTTCACCAATATGAGAATTGAAAAACAAAAACAAAAGAACACACAGTAGAATACTGTTCGATAATAAAAAGTCATTTCTGCTGATACTTGCAACACCATAGATAGATCTCACAAAACATTATATCACATGAAAGAAACTTTACACAAAGAAGTACATACTGTATGATTTCATTTCTGTGATTGTTTTTCATTGTGGATAAACGTTGTCCATTTGGATGTTCATATAAATGGAGTTAGCAACAGAAAAACTGTTGACCTCTATTAAAGAACTTGCATGCTCAAGTATTGGGAAAGTATACTAATGTCTACAATTTACTTTGTAATGCACCCCAAATAAAGGTTATTAAGTATGAAATGTCCAATTTTCTTAAGTACTAAGTTTGACAGTTGCTATCTCTGACATTTCACTTTGACACATCTTGTTTTATTTTCATTGTGAAGGTACATCTTCACTCTTTCGAGTGCATGTTTTGGCTTGTGATTATCTTTCAAAAAAGATTTTTAGAGCAACTTTTGTGAGACCATGGATAAGTCAAAAATTCATGTTATTTTAGAATATGAGTTCTGTTATGGAAACAATGCAGCACAGACAGCTCAAAATATCAATGAAATGTTTTGGAAGGATATGCACAGTATGTCGATGGTTTGAGAAGTTCTGTTCTGGTGATTTTAATTTTGAAAATGAGCCACATGGGCAACCTGAGATGAAGGTGGATGATGATCTGAAAGCTGTAGGGGAAGCAAACCCATTTCCACCTACGGGTGAATTAGCAGCAAGCTTTGATGTTACTGTTCCAACAATATTGGACCATTTGAAATACATGGACAAGGTAGAGAATCTGGATAGATGGTTATCGCATGAATTAAATAAGTGTCGAAAGAGAAATTGCCTAGAAGCTTGCCGTTCTTTGCTGTCACAACATAAAAGTGAACCATTATTACATTGTATTGTTATATGTGATAAAAAAAAATGGATTCTTTGACAATGGCAAGAGTGTTCAGCACAATGGTTGGATAAAGATGAAGTGCTGAAAGACAGTCCAAAACTGAATTTTCATCAAAAAAATCTAATGGTGTCTGTTTGGAGGTCCAGCACTGGTATTATCCACTACAGCTTCATGGACCCTGGTCTATAGATTACAATAAATGTCTACTGCAACCAAATAGATGAAATGATGAGGATGTTAGTGATTAAGCTGCTGATATTGGTACACAGAGACAGGCCAATCCACTGTATTCACCAGACCTTGCACCAGCTGACTGCCACTTACAGGCTTTGGAGCCCTTCTTGCAATGAAAAGATTCAATTGTCAGCAAGCTGAGGAAAATGCCTTTCGCGATTTCATCGCCACTCCTCTCCAGGCTTCTTCTCTGCCAGCATAAACAAGTGACCACGAAGATGGCAACACTTTGATTAATTGTAGCGTTTCTTGTTTGAGATTTAATAAATTACACTTTTGATTCCAAATCAGACATTTCATATTTAATGACCTAGTAGAATAATATATGGCTAGAGGGATGGATAGGTGAATAGATACGTAAACTTTTATTGAGTAAATAAAATATGACATATTCATAGTAGGATCTAGGTAGAGGTTATACAAGTGTTCATAAATTTAAAAAATTTTTTGTATGTCTGAAAATGTTTATAATTTATAACATTGAAAAAAATATAATATGGTAAAGATTAACTTTACTGAAGACTGTAGATTTTATTATTAAATTTAGAGACATTCCATGCTGTGTTGTGGGATGATTTAATAAAGATGTAAATTCTCCCCAAGTTAATCTACAAATTAAATGTCATCTTAATAACAATTCCATATATACTTTTAATTCAATGAGCTAAGAATAAATATCCGAGTAACTAACTCAACTTTGAAAAAGCAGGATAAAGAGCAAGAATATGCATAGTAGATTTCTTAAGACACTGTAAAGCCATAATAATAATGGCATGTAATGTGACACAAGAACAGACAAATTGGCCAAAACAGAGAGCTTAGCGACAGATCCGTACACATATATGGCACCACCATGGGGAAGGGTGAGTTGTTTAGTGGATGGTGTTTGTGATGCTGCCTCACTAAATGCGGAAAGAAGAAACTGAATACCACATATAAAATGAGTAGTACTGGATGGATCACATGTGAAACATAAAAGCTATGGTGTCAGCAGGAGACTGTTTTTGTGACCTAAGGACAGAAAAGGGTTTCTTACACAACTTCCGAGCTTAAAAATACGCAGCCAGCCCCCCATTTCCCACTTACCTGTTTCCGCTCCAGTGCCCTCCACACAAAATTTCTCTCCAAGCACATCCGACACCTGAGGGTCACATGATCATCATTTCAATAATCAGTTGGACAGAATCCCAGTTTATAATCAGCTAAAACATCCTGCCACATCATATATATTTGAAAAAACAGAGTATCAACATTAATATGAAAATCATATTAATAATATTTTCTTATATTTAAAAACTACTGGCATGAAAAACACCAGAATGTGAACAACAGGCTGTTTTGGTGGTAAGATTGTTTATTTTTGTCTGTTTGCTTTTACATATTTAATAAATTTTCTGCACTGATCAGTTAGTACCTTTGTAATTAGGGGGGAAACTTGTTTCCCCAAATGGCCAGGTAAAATGGGGGCATTACTTTGAGTGGGTGTGTGACAAGATTGTCCTAGAGAAAAAGAGAAGGTGCTGGTAGACTGTGCCCACACATAAAAAAACACTGGGTTTAAAGTTCTTTTATATGCTCTACTCTCCCAAGCATCAATCTTTTTTTTTTATTTCAGCATATTATGGGGGTACAAATGTTAAGGTTATGTATATTGCCCATGCCCTTCTGCCCCCTTTCCCCCCTCTAATCTGAGCTTCAAGCATGACCATCCCCCAAATGTTGCACATCTCACTCATTATGTTTATATATACCCACCCCCTCCTCCCCCCTCCCACCTGCCCGACACCCGATAAATGTTATTCCTACATGTCCACTGAGGCATTGATCCGTTAATACCAATTTGCTGGTGAGTACATGTGGTGCTTGTTTTTCCATTCTTGAGGTACTTCACTTAGTAGAGTGGGTCCCAGCTCTATCCAGGAAAATACAAGAGGTGCTATATCACCATTGTTTCTTAAAGCCGAATAGTACTCCATGGTGTACATATACCACATTTCATTAATCCACTCATGTATTAATGGGCACTTGGGTTGTTTCCACAACTTTGGAATTGTGAATTGTGCTGCTATAAACATTCAAGTGCAAGTGTCTTTTTCATAAAGTGATTTTTGATCTTTTGGGTAGATGCCCAGTAGTGAAATTGCTGGATTAAATGGTAGATATACTTGTATCACTTTGAGGTATCTCCATATTGCTTTCTATAGAGGTTGAACTAGTTTGCAGTCCCACCAGCAGTGCAGGAGTGTTCCTATCTCTCCATATCCAGGCCAACATTTATTGTTTGGGGACTTTTTGATAAAGGCCATTCTTACTAGAGATAAGTGATATCTCATTGCAGTTTTGATTTGCATTTCCCTGACAGACAACCCACAGAATGGGAGAAAATTTCCCCAAGCTACACATTGATAAAGGTCTGATAAGTAGAATTTATTTAGAACTCAGGAAATCAGCAAGGAAAAATCAAACAACCCTATCAAAAAGTGGGCAAAGGATAGGAACAGAAATTTTTCAAAAGAAGACAGAATAATGGCCAACAAACATATGAAAAAATTCTCAACATCTCTAATCAGGGAAATGCATCATGCTTAATACTCAATAACTGTGGAATTGACGTGAGCTGTTGACTCTGAACTCACATCTACTAGG
Source organism: Mirza zaza (assembly GCA_008750895.1). Taxonomy (NCBI): domain Eukaryota; kingdom Metazoa; phylum Chordata; class Mammalia; order Primates; family Cheirogaleidae; genus Mirza; species Mirza zaza. Next base: position 233,059 of record VSMD01084269.1, read on the forward strand.
ACTGCAAAGGAATGAACCTGCCTGAAAGTACGCACGTTCATTTTGAAAGTCGGGCAAACACCTGCATGCACATGACACACACATGCACACACACACACACAGACACACTCACCCCTCTGGATCCTTGAAAGCCTGGGCATCTGTCCTGCCGATGCATTGATCGTGAATACTGCAGGGGCTTCTATTTCCATGAACATCTCATTCCAGCATTTTGCTCATACCTGGGAGCAGAAGGAGCTTGGTTCACTGAATTAAAAATAATCCTCTCCTTAAAAATTACATATATGTGTTTCTATTTAAAATATTAAATGCCAATTGTTGATTTTTAATTCTCAAGTGTCATGTTTTAAAAGGTCCTTGTTAGCAGATTTGAAATTTGACAAGCAACTTCTAAATCAATGATTATGTGGTTAGCAGTGGTAAAAAAATATGCACCATCCTAAGGCTGAGAGCCATTAGCTCTGGAGGGTAGGCAAATGAAGATCAATGTATACACTAATGACATTTTTAAATTAAAGTTTGTGTTTTTTAGTTGGGGTTGGTTTCCTTGTGAATCTGCATTTTGGACATGGAATCTGAACAGATGCTTTGTATATATGAAGAGGTGGCGAGAACTAGAAGGGACAAGACTGGATTTGCAACTTTAGGACACTTTTTGTAAAGTTGAATATATCTCTGTATTAATCAGGCATATATTTAGCACTTATTTTAAAACACGCAGTGTACCAAGCTCTGTGTTTCAGAGACAACCATGTCTTACCTTCATCTTTTCCCTTCCTCCTTCTCTCCCTCCTGTGCCCCATCTCTTTCTTGTATTTCTATTTTTCTGCAATTATTTAACTAAGAGAATTTCTATATGCATAGAAATCTGCTGCCTGTTTTATCTGGATTGAAAATATAAAGAATGATTCTTTCCCTTGCTTCCAGGAACATGGAATCCAGTTAAAGTGTGCATGCAAACACACGCATCAAAAGTTAAAACCCTATATAAGTGCAACATAAAAACTTGATGACATTAGGTTACAAAACAGAAGCAATATTTCAAAGTGGGAGTATAAAATAGCAATGAAATAGATAATCACTCTTAGCTGAGGAAGGCTTTGCACCGCCCAGCCAGTTAAACAAGTGAGCATCGTGCATCATGGAACACTTGATAAGAGACAGAAATTGTGTTTACTTACAATGGATCCACTGAATGCCTGGGCGAGGTTAGATTGTAGATGGAGCATGAAGGATGCTTACTTGGCTCAGTGGCAGTGAACAGGGAAGGCAAGTGGTCTGGTAGGGAAAGGAGCGTGCCAGTCTGCCCGGGACACAGACTCCTGCAGGGAAGTGCAGGGCAAAGGCAGGTTTGCCGTCTGCCTCCTTCATCCCAGTGAATATGAATTCAGACAGAATCTGGGCAGAAGCCCAGAGGAGTACACTGGACGACTCATTTCAAACACAGAATCATACTTAAATATGCCAGGTCGTGTTTTCAGAGTATTCGTGACCAGATTCTTCCCTGAAGCCACCTTACTTTGCCATCAGAATTAAGGGAAAAACCAAAACCTTAAGGGATCTGCCTCAGCAGCATGATGCAGGAAGCCAAGTCAATTTCATCGCGTGTCTATTGGACTCAGGATTCAAACAGAATCCATGTTTTAATCTAATCCTATGTTTTGCATCATTTTCTCATAGTTGATGCAAATTGAAAACAACAACTAGCTTACAAGAAGTATGGGGCAACATATTTTCTCCATGTCTGTACCATAAGCCTCTTATTCTAGAAAACCTAAGGGTAGTTTCTAGAAGCTATTAAGCAACCATAGCTGCCTAAATAAGCTTATTAATTTTTAAAAATCTCCCTGGTGTCTTATCTGACTCATCTTAATAATATAAGGCAGTCTTGCATTAAATGTCTAATTGTTTGAATAAATTTTAGTCATATAAAAAGTATCTGGAGACTTAGAATATTTTATGCTTTTTATGTAAACTGAAAAATCAACATGCACAAAAATACTATTGGAAATTTTCAAGTAAGTTACATAGAACCAGCTGGATACCAGAAAGTTGCCTTCAAAGTGCATGTCTTAGAAGATATGGCTGCTTTGTAGAAACAGGACAGCACCATGAACTAGTAATTAGATGACAAGCTGAGACCATCCCAACCTACACTTCCCATAGGCAATTAAATTCCTGAGTAGGAATGGCAAACGCGTCACCCATGGAGCATATCGTTACCAATCAACCATGGCACTGCTTCTGCTGAGTCTGAATGCAGCTTCAGAATCCTTCTTAACACAGTGCCACAGCAGGCAGTACCCATTTATAAGAGCTGTTATCTGAGATGGAATCTACTTGTCATTCCTGACATAGTTCCATATCTGCATTATGCACAGATAGTACATTGGCAGAGTAAAACATGGAATAAAAGAACTAAACCCACCCTCTGAAAGATGGCATACTGAGCCTGGTGTTACACGATTCTTCATTCATACACATCTAACAAATATCTAAAGGGGTCCTACATGGTGCTGGGGCAACAGAAATGAAGAAGGAAGACTGAGGTCCCACCCCCTTGAAGCACTGTAATATAAGAATGTTCTTATTCTCAATGTACACATATAATTGCCGGTGAAATAATGTCAACATTTAGCAGTAAAGATTGATGGAAGGCATGGTGACGGGTATGAAGGAGTAGTGGGGAGAGTTTAACATATTTGTAGGCCATCTGGGATCAAGAATGGTCAAATATCAGTGATTTTATACTGTTGAACCCATTATTTAATGAAGTGCTCAGAGTTGACCCATCTAACAGGGTGGCACTTGAGCTAATTATCCAACAATAAGAAGACCCAGGCCTGCGAAAAGACCTGGAATAGAATTCTCTAGGCAACAGGAGAATGAGTGTGGAGGTGCCGATGCAGGAATACACGGGGTTGAAGGTCAGACAGGGGCGGAATGGCTGGGTCATAAGGAACCAGAGAGAGCCAGGTAGGAGGCGCAAGTGAGCAAATGGATGGAAGCGAAGTCTCTGCAATCTCAGGTAAGGAGCATGGACTTTCTTCTATGTGCAGGTGGAGGTTTTAAGCAGGGGAATCACGTGATCTGATAAAAACAAGTTAGGAAAGATTGCTCTGGCTGCTGTATAGGGACTAGGTAAGAAAACATGGAAGCAGGAAGACGGTTCAGAAGGGAACTGAGGAGTCCAGGCCAGAGCCGACAGTGGCTTGATCTAGGATGGCAGCAGAGAGGCAGGTGAGGCTGGCTGGATTGAAGTTACATTTTGAGGGTAGAGTTGACCAGCTTCATAATAGTAATAATAAAAACTACGACAGTTATAAGCACAAGCAAAACCCACAAATGATTATTGTTTGCTGAATGCTTGCCATGTGCCAGGCCTGTTGCTAAGCACTTTGTACACACTGTTTATTTTAATTCACATGAAAAGCCTATAGAGTGGATAACTATTATTATCCATACACTGCAGATGAGAAAACAACTTGGAAGAGTTAAGTAGCCTGTCCAAGAATATATGGCCACTAGGTGGTGAGACTGGAATTCAGCACGAATGTGCCTGATTCCAAAGGCAGAGGTTCCAGACTGCTCTAAGTCCTCCCCATGGAATCAGAAGTCTATGGAGTGGCAATCATATGTAAAGGGTGTGTGAGCGGGGAGAATGAAGTCAGAGAAATTTCCATAGAAGGCACTCCAGAAGTGAAGAAGCCATGAAGGGAAGGAATGCAGAGCTGAGAAAATAAGAGCTTTAGCAAACTCCTCCTTCAACCCACCAGCTGATGGGAAGGGAACCCTGAAGCAAGTGTGGGGACATGAAGCTTAAAGCCTTTGGTCTGCTAGCTCCCCAGTCCAGGGATAACTAACCAAGCATGGAGATGCTTCTTTCCCTATCAACCCTTCCCCACCCTATAAACATGCACAGATTTGCCAATCGAGCAAGCATATAACTGATTCAGAAACAGTCTCTTACCCTACCCTCTACTGGCCCATTTTCTACAGGACTTAAACACACCCCAAGACGATATTAAGTCTCCTCCCCACTGTCATCCGAGTGTGCAGGAAGCCATACTAAATTTTAAATAAAGACTACGATCACCACCACCACCATTTCTGGAATGCCTGTAAGTGATTTGCCTTAAATCTCTTTTTTGCCCCTGCACAGTTCCAGTGGGTTGGACCTAGGCTCATTCTGGATGAGTATGTTCCTTTAATCAAAGGGAGACAGATTTTGAGTTAAATGAGTTTGCAACAAGGGGTATAAACAAGAAAAAGACCACTTGAAATAGGTAGTATAATTGGAAAGTTTAGTAGAGCCGAGTTATCAAAGGGAACAGTTCTGCATTAAAAAAAAAAAGGAAAGGCTCTTCTTTCTCAGAAGCTCTAGGCCTTCTGAGGGGTGGCAGGGCCACTGATGGTGAGAGATACTGAAAACACAGCTGTGGCTGAATTTGCAGGAAGTCTATACCTGCCCACAGACCAGACCGCAAGGCTCTCTCCTTACCTTCTCTTTAGCAATTTCATCTTTGAAATCAAAGGGTACTTTAGAGCCTGCTCTTAACCCACAACTGGCTTATCTCCTCTGTGAGTTACTCATTGTCACTTGCTCTGTGCTTTTCAGGAGCTGACAATAGGACCTGCTTGGAGAGGTAACTAAGTGGAGCTTGGGTAGTACCCAAGTATATGCACGTGACTGTCCCCCACAGTCAAATAGTAGCAGTCAGGTGTCTTTCTCCTTTGAGTAATTGACGTCTTTGTCCTTCAATAAGAATGGCACTCAGAAGTTATATTTACATATAACTGAATATAACCTTTCTTTTAACATTCGTTTGCAATGTTAGTGCTGCTTTGCTGGGACTAGAGACGACGGTTTTGTTAAGCTGCTTCTCTGTCAGTGCTCCCAATAAACTTATTTCACATGAAAAATAATGTGATCACCAAACATTACCTTCCTACCAAGACTCCAGGCTCCATGTTTTATACACTCACAGCAGACAGCAAAATTAATTAACTCGCAGCATTCATAGGTCTGGGAACTTGACAAGTCAAGGGTCGCAGAGGACCCAGGAAAACCTTGACTGTGATGAAATATTAACAGCTAATGACACATCTGAACAGGAAAGATCAAAATGACGCCGCTGAGCCTCACCCCCTGCCTGCCGAGTGGAGCAGCGCCGTGCAGCGCAGACGTGATTCTGGGCGTGCTGCTGCTACAAGCGACCGGGGCGCAAGGCCACAGCAGCGGCTAAGTAATGTGGGTTTTTACCTCTGTTCTGCTGCTGATTGCGGGACTTGGGCCAGTCACTCATCCACTGGGCAGCAACTTCTTCATACAGGAGAACACGCGTAAGTCGGGCTGGTGGTCCACAACCATCAATTACAGTCCTACTGCAGCAAGACAGTTATTTCCCAGGCCATGGGGGCTTGAGAATGATATGGGTTCTTTCTTAGTTGTCTATGATTTTTATAAAACCAAAATAAACATTTTAAGTCTGAATGCACAGAAGGATGTGCCGTCCCTCCTTTGAGAAAGTACTGAAATGGAGGTGGTGCCATAAGGTTAATCCCAAGTAAAGCCTCTTCACGCGTAAATCAAGAGCAACTTGCTCCTTGCTTTTGCAATTGTGCGGGGAGAGGGCTGCAGAGGGGTCAGCTGTAGCAACTGCTTCCAAAATAATCACAGGTACCCGCTTTCAGCCCTGCAGTCGGCTCCGACTCGTCCTGACAGAAACCCCGGAGGCTTGTGTAAATGTCTCCTGCTTCTAACTGAAACATGTTATTTTCACAACAATGCTCAGCTTAGTCCAGAGTCTCTGAATGAAATGGACCATTGCAATGAGGCTTGCTGGGCGGCTCTGCACAGCAGGCCACCGGCGACACCCCGGTCTCAGCTCTCAGTGGAGCGGGTGGAATGTTCTCTTCTCACTCAGGGTGGGCAGCTGCCGAGCACCCTCGGATCTGCGTCTTCACCCACCGAGTGTTTAGCTCCTGCCCCCCACGCAGTTCCACGTGCGTCAGAGTTGGGCTTGGGGAGCTCCAAGAGAGGACCCAGGCTCCTTTCACCTGACGGCTCCACCATCTCTTAGGACAGGGCTTCCCAAGCTCAGCACTGTGCACATCTGGGGCTGGATCGTTCTCTGTCGTCAGGACGCCACTGTGTGCATTAAACATAGGACCTTTGCCAGCACCCCTGGCCTCTACTTACTAGACACCAGTGGCACCCCTTAGTTATGACAACCAGAAATGTCCCCAGACATTGTCAAATGTCTCCTGAAGGTCGAAGGCACCTCCTGAGCCCCCACCCTTGGCAAAGAAGCATACCCCTCGGCCTGGGGAGTCCCCTACATTTGGCCGGCAGATCGGAAGGGACGCCCCCACGGGAGCTCTCATTTCACTGACCAGAAACTAACACACGTGCCCACCTGAGTCAAAGAGGCTTCGGGAAACATGCTCTGGCTGCATGAGCAGGAAGAAAAGGAGAGCTGAGAGCTGGTGGGCGCCAGCGGGGAAGGCAGATGCTGAAGAGGCGCGCGGCCGCAGGGAGGCTGTTGGCTGGGAGACTTTCTCTGCTCTGTGGTCCTCGCTCTTCCTCTCTCCATCGCTTTCTTTAAAAAAAAAATTTTTTTATTGTAGTGATTTAAGGCATACATGATGTTACGAGTCCATGTAGATGGTAAAACGGTTACTACAGCGAAGCAAATTAACATCTATCATCTCACACAGCTACCCAGTGTTTTTTGGTATCACAGCAAGAGCAGCTAAAATCTGTCCACTTAGCATGGATCCCAAATGCAGCACAATTCTATGACCTGTAGTGCTCACTTTGTACATCAGGTCCCTACACTTGTTCATCCTGCATATCTGCTGCTTCATATCATCTGACCTACCTCTCCTCGTTGCCCGTCGCCCCCAGTCCCTGGCAACCACTGCTTTGCTCTGTATCTACGTATATTTGAATTTGGTTGTTTTTTGTTTGTTTTTTAGATTCCACATATAAGTGAGATGATGCAATATTTTTCTTTCTGTGTCTGGCTTATTTCACGCAGCATACTTTCCTCCAGACTCATCCACATTGTGGCAAATGGCAAGATCTTGTCCTATTTATGGCCGAATAATATTTCATTGCATATATGTGTCACATTCCTTCGTAGACAGACACTTAGGTTGTATCCATTTCCTGGCTATTGTGAATAATGCAGCAATGAACATGGAGTGCAGGTATCTTTGCAAGGTGACAAGTCCGTCTCCTTTGGACTTGTGCCCAGAAGAGGGGTTGCTGGGTCACGTGTTAACTCTATTTTTAATTTCTTTAGGAACCTCCTGGTTAGTGCAGTGGTAAACTTCCCCACCTGTCCCCAACCCTTTCCAGAAAGGTGCCCTCATGACCAACTGGTTTGTTCGTCTTTCTAGACGCAGAATTGAGGGAAAAGAAAAAGATTAAAAGGAGAAATAGGCATCCTGGGACTGTGGAAGAAGTTTCAGGTGGAACCTTTCAGGATATATAGGGGAGAGAGGGCTGGCAGGACCACGAGATAGTAAGAAAGCAGATGTGAGAGAAAAAAGGAATTTCAACAAGTGCTCACTTCATGATATTCAAGAAATACAAAATTAATTTGTGTTTAAATGACTCTCTTGTGCTCACTTCGGCAGCACATATACTAAAATTTGAACGATACAGAGAAGATTAGCATGGCCCCTGCACAAGGATGACACGCAAATTTGTGAAGTGTTCCATATTTTTGTTTGGCCAAAGCAAAACAAACAAAAAAAAGAAATGACTCTCTGGTTTCCATACTATGTTCCCAGGACCATAACTCTTTCTGGGTATGCCTTCAATAAGGTTACAGATCATCAGGATTTAGATGTTTATAGGGAGTGAAAGAGTTAAACAAGGCAAGTAGAGGAATAAAAACAGGGATAGCTCAGCCCATGAGTAAAAAACAAATATGTTTTTTACATATTCCCTGCAGTTATTGGGTCCAAAGGAACCCTAGCATGGGATAGCCAGCATGTGAGGACCCACATTAAGACAGCAAAGTTGGTTTTTTGTGGTCAAAACAGATAGATGTATACACAGAATCTAGGAAGTCGAGTGGGTAGTGCCTCTCGAACTTGAAGATGCATATCATGTGCATCACCAGAGGAGCTCATTAAAATGCAGATTTTGATTCAGCATGTCTTGGGGGGGGGTTGCTGAGGTTCTGCATTTCTGATGAGCTCGTGGGTAATGCCTATGCTGCTGGTCTAAGCACCACATTTGAATAGCAAGGAAGAAGGAAGACAACGTGACATCAGTACATAGGCATGAGGCTGACCCAGGGGCAAAGAAGCCATTTGTCCAAGCAGACTCAGAAACACCTATGTCTTTAAGAACCAGAAGTAATCTTAGTGCTTTATACAATTTCTGTCTGTGTTAGAGTTGGTTCCAGGGTTTATGAACATCTGAACTACAAGATATTTAAAGGTGAAGGGAAAAAGGAACTGAGCGCAGAGCCTCCAGGTAGACTGTAAGGTGACACAGAGCATTTTTATGAATAAATGCTGAAATGAATTATTCTCACATTCCACCTTTCCCAGCCGCAGATAGGTGTTACATTCCTTTGTAGCAGTTGCTCCTGAACAAGCCAACCTCTTTCCAAGCCTTTATAACTTGAATACTCACCAAGAAATATGAGACCCTGATGATATATTATAACTAATACTCAGTATTGGTGGACCTCTACCTCAAATTCTTGCAACTGATCCTTTGAAAATTTGCCATTGGAGAAAAAAAATCTGTACTCCATCATTAATACATTTAGCTAGTGAAGAGATTTCAAATGGTTAGTGTTTTTAATTAACAGTTATAGCTATTTGCTCATGTTTAACCTTTCCTTTATTAATAAAAACATTAGCACCAAGTTCTACTTAGTTCCAAAGCAATTATAAAACAGTTAAACACTGCTATCCTAGGGACATTTTCCCAAATGTAGTTAGAGATTGTCCATACTCAGAACTAGTACGAGAATTTCAATCATAAATATTATACTGTCTAACGGGACAGCTCTTTATTTGCCTGTGAGTATCAGAGGTGATGATTCCTATTTCCTCATGCTAGCCTAATAATTGATCTATTTGTGGTGAAGATAAATTGGAATTATTTTTTGCCAATACACCCTTATTACTGTGCAAATTTCCCTCTTATTTATTTTCAGACAGTGACAATTGCCTGGACAACATAGACAAGATAATATCATTGCCACTTACCAGAACAAAATAATGTTAAAATTGTATCTTGTAAAAGCAACAACATAAAATCAACACAATAATAAAAACAAAATCTTAGAAAGCCCTATTAGAAAATAGAAATTCAACACAAAGTCATGGGCAATATATGTAACCTTAACACTTGTACCCCCATAATAACGCTAGAAAAAAAAACCTTAAAAAAAAGAGTGTGTTCATTAAACATTTGTAGAAATGGATAAAAATTTAAAAAATAAAAAAGATTCAGATTAAAAAAAAAATGAAAGGTAGGCCCAGTTTAAGTGATTAGACACTTTGGAAGCAGAACAACTCCTCTCTGTGCTCTGAGAATGTTCCCTCCATGTTCTGCCAATAAGAGAGTCATACCCCAAAGACTCAGACAGCTACAGAAGGAGCATAAACATACAGAAATGGATGTTCAATGGTTTAGCTTCTCCTCATTTCTCCTTTGAGTGCCTTGGAAGATATGTATTTGTGTTGGTACCAGGTTTGGGGTTCAAAGATGTTCCCCATTTCTGTGCATAGGGGAAAACACAAAAAATCAAGTTCCTGTTGGTTTAAACTAGTGCATAAAGAATCTTGAGTGTGTAGCCACATTACTGTATTATTGATAATCTGGAGTTCTATCTATCAATTACTCTGATGTTTTGCTAGCTACCTACTTTTTTGTTAACATCTAATGAGCTCCTTAGAATAAAGATATCTAGATCCATAATGATTACTAAAGCAAATTCTCAGATTTTTAAATAATTTGGATATTATCCCAGAGAAATAATTACAACTTGTATTTTTATATTTTTTAAATTATTTCAGAATAATATGGAAGTGCAAACGTTTTGGTTACATGAATTACTTTTGTATGGTTTAAGCCAAAGTTGTAAGTGTGTCCATCACCCAGATAGTGTGCATTGTACCCGTTAGGTGTGAATTTACCCATCCCCACCTCCATCCCCCACCTGCTTGATTTCTGTTGAATTTTACTACCATATGTACACATGAGTGTTGCTCATTTAGTTCCAATTTAATAAAAAGTTTAAAATCCTTAGCTATTTAGTAAGAAAAATCAATTCCAGAATTTTGTGACAGCTTTAGTTTTGGGATATATAAATACAATTTGACTTAAGAAATAAAGTATCATCATTTTGTTTGCAAAATGCACAAAAGGAGAGAGCAATATTGGGACATTATCAGGATAAAACAAGAATCAAAGCAATCTCTTTGATGAGTAGAAATAAAGGTATAAGTGTAAAAACCAGAAGAATTTTTTTAATTTTACTTATTTTTTTAATATTACAATCTCGCTATTTTAAAATTTTGATAGATTTAGGAGTACACATGGTTTTTGGTTACATGGATGAGTTGTATACTGGTGACGTCTGAGTTTTTAGTATACCCACCACCAAATAGTGTACATTGCATCCGATAGGTCGTTTTTCTTCCCTCACCCCACTCTCACCCTCCCCCGTTCTGAGTCTCCAATGTCCATTGTACCACTCCTGTGTACCCATAGCTTAGCTCCCACTTGTGAGAACGTGTGGTGTTTGTTTATCTATTCTTGTATTACTTCGCTTAGGATAATGGCCTCAAGTTCCATCTAAGTTGCTGCAAAAGACATTATTTCATTCTTTTTTATGGCTGAGTAGTATTCCATGGTGAATATAGTATGTGTGTGTGTGTACCTCACATTTTCTTCCACTCCTCAGTTGATGGTCACTTAGGTTGATTCTGAACCTCTGCAACTGTGAATTGTAGTGCAATAAACATACAAGTGCAGCTGTCTTTTCGATATAATGACTTATTTTCCTTTGGGTATATACCAGTAGTGGGATTGCTTGATTGAATGGTAGGTCTACTTTTAGTTCTTTGAGGAGTCTCCATACTGTTTTCCATAAAGGTTGTGCTAATTTACCTTCCCATCAACAAAATGTGTAAGTGTTCCCTTTTCACAGCATTCCTGCCAGCCTGTATTGTTTTTTGACTTTTTGATAATGGCCATTCTGACTGGGTTAAGGTGGTGTCTCATTGTGGTTTTAATTTGTATTTTTCTGATGATTAGTGATATTGAGTATTTTTTGTATGTTTTTTGGCCACTTGTCTATTTTCTTTTGAAAAATGTCTGTTCATGTCTTTTACCCACTTTTTAATGGAACACCAGAGGGATTTACGCACTACAAAATACCCCTGAAAATGTTATAGAGCAATTCTAGATCTCTGTAGGATATTTTGGGTTTTGATTACCAATGCTTTTCCCTTTCTAACTAGCTAGATTAGCTAGATAAATAGATGGGTGATAGATAGATAGATAGATAGATAGATAATGTATATGAATGTGTGTGTATATATATGCATATATTTTATTTCAATTTCAGTAAGCTTGACAAGGACTTCATAGAGGAGGGGTGGGAAGACAGGTAATTTGCATAACAATTGGTGTGATGAGTCTTTTGTTAATGTATTTTAATGGCGCTTTCTTCTGGTGTTTTTCATTTATTCCAATTCATAATCCTTTCCATCCTATTTCGGAAACTCATCTAATAATAACAAGAAATAAAACCCCTCTATAGTTAACATTATTTGCCCTTCTAATTCTGGACTTCACTAACTTCATTAAGAACTTAGAACCAGATGATCTCAATGACTCTGAGTCCACAATTTTATTTATTTATTTTGAGTTGAAAAAAATGTTTATTTCTTTTTGGAAACTACAAGAATCTGACATAATTTTTTTTGAGAAAACCACATTTTATTTTTATTTTTTATTTCAGAATATTACAGGCATATAAACATTTTGGTTACATTAATTGCTTTTGTATAACTTGAGTCAAAATTATAAATATGCCCATCCCCCAGATAGTGTGCATTGTACCAGCTAGGTGTGAATTTACCCATCCCCTTCTCTCCCTCCCTCATGATTGATTTCCGATGAATGTTATTTCCATATGTGCACATACATGTTGATCAATTAGTTTCAATTTAATGGTGAGTCCATGTGGTGTTTGTTTTTCCATTCTTGTGATATTTTGCTTAGAAGGATGGTCTCTAGTTCCATCCAAGTTAACACAAGAAGTATTAGTTCACCATTTTTTTTTATTGCTAGGTAGTGCTCTATGGTATAGATATACCATATTTTATTAATCCACTCATGTATTAATGGGCACTTGGGTTGTTTCCACATCTTTGCAATTGTGAATTGTGCTGCTATAAACATTCAAATGCAGTTGTCTTTTTTATAGAATGTCTTTTTTTTCCTTTGGGTGAATACCCAGAAGAAGGATTGCTGGATCAAATAGTAGTTCTATTTTTAGTTCTTTGAGGTATCTCCATACTACTTTCCATAAAGATTATACTAGCTTTCAGTCCCATCAGCAGTGTATGAGTGTTCCCATCTCTCCACATCCATGCCAACATTTATTGTTTTGGGACTTTTTGATATAAGCCATTCTCACTGGAGTTAAGCTATATCTCATTGTGGTTTTGATTTGCATTTCCCTGGTGATTAGAGATGTTGAGCATTTCTGCACATGTTTTTCTGGCCATTAGTCTAACCTCTTTTGAAAAGTTTCTGTTAATGTCTTTTGCCCACTTTTTAATGGGGTTGTTTTTTTTCTTGCTGATTTGCTTGAGTTCTTTATTGAATCTAGTTATCAGCCCTGTATCAGATGTGTAACATGCAAATATTTTCTCCCATTCTGTAGGTTGTCTATTCACTCTAATGATTATTTCCTTGGCTGTGCAGAGCTTTTTAATTTGATTGGGTCCAATTTATTTATTTTTGTTATTACTATGATTCCTTTTGGAGTCTTCTTTATAAATTTGTTCTCTAGGCCAATGTTTATAAGAGTGTTTCCATCATTTTCTTCTAGAATTCTTATGATTTCATGCCTTAGGTTTAAGTCTGTTATCCATAGTGAATTGATTTTTGTGAGTGGTGAAAGACGCAGATCCTGTTTCAGTCTTCTGCATGTGGCTATCCTATTTTCCCAGCACCATTTACTGAATAGGGTTCTTTTCCCCAGTGTATGTTTTTGTTTGCTTTGCCAAAGATCAGATATCTATATGAGGATGGTTTTATATCTGGGTTCTGCGTTCTAATCCATTGATTTATGTCTCTGTCCTTATGCCAGTATTATGCTGTTTTGGTTACTATAGTCTTGTAGTAGAGCTTGAAGTCTAGTAAATTGAGGCCTCCCAGTTTGTTCCTTTTGCTTAAGATTGCTTTGGCTATTCAGGGTCTTCTATAGTTCCATACAAAGCATAGAATTATGTTTTCTTGGTCTGTGAAAAATGATGTTGGTATTTTAATAGGTATTGCATTGAATCTGTAGATCACTTTGGGTAATATAGACATTTTAACGATCTTGATCCTACTGATCCATGAGCATGGTATGTTTTTCCATCTGTTTACATTCAGTGTTTCAAAGTTCTCCCTGTAGAGGTCTTTCACCTCCTTAATTAAATATATTCCTAGGTATTTTATTTTCTCTGTTGCTATTGTGAAAGGTATTGAGTCTTTGATTTGGTTCTCAACTGTTTTTGGTATATATGAATGCTACTGATTTGTGTACATTGATTGACAAGAGAAGGAAATTGAGGGTATCCAAATGGAGGCAGAAGAGGTCAAACTATTGCTCTTTGCTGATTATATCCTCTTATATCTAGAAAACCCAAAAGATTCTGCCAAGAGACTACTGGAATTGATAAATAAATTCAGCAAAGTCTCAGGTTACAATTTTATTCAGATTTGAAGTTATAGGTGAGGGGAAGGGGGGTAATCTAATTCACAACTTCTAAATGACTACACTTCCCTTGGCACAGTGATACTTGGCCTCTTAGTATTCTGGGTGGCAGGAGTGGGGGCGGCAGGAGAAGAGAGTCTTCCTCTGACTGGCTTCAGGAGGCTCCCAGGCTCAGAGTCAGGCAAAGGAGAGAGCCATTTCCAGGCACTGGTAACCTAACATAGAACACTATAAAATATTTATTGCATTTTTATGATGCTGTTCTGGGTGGTCAGAGAGTAACCTCAAGGAGAGGTTCACAATCCGAGGAGAGAAACACATAAAATATTTATGTTTCTTTTTTTTTAGACAACTAACTCTAAGATTTTAATCATAAAGAAAAAAAACTCAAAGGAAATTTCTCAGATGCCAGTGCCAGGGTTTTTTATTTTCTAGCTGTTTCTAGATTCCTTTGTCAGCTAGCGCTTCTCGAACACCTGCACTGTGCACAGCTCTGTGAAGCTCCACGGGGCTGTGAGCCAACAGGGGCGGCAGATTTCTTCCCCGAGGTCGCAGGGATCTTCCCAAAGCCCCATCATGATCAAGTTATTCCTCTGCTGAAGCCTTCATGGCTTCCTCCTGCCCACAGGATAAAGTCTGAACTCCGTTATTAACCTGGCCTAAAAAAACCTGCATGATGAATTCATGTCACTTCTCAAGACACTGGCCCACAGAAAGCTTCTTACAGACCTCCTACCCCACCCCCCCTGTGCTCTGAGCCCTCCTCTCTTCCAGAAAGATTCCTTCCTCAGCAATTGCCCTTCTTCACACTCTAACAATTCAGCAGTGGCAGGAGTCTTCCTTCACCCCCAGCACCAGGTAGAGCACCTGTCAACTGACCTAAGTCCAGGGCAGCACTTAGGCCTGGATGGCAATGGCCTGTTTATTTGATGGTTTCCCTCCAATCAGAGACTTTCTGGAGGACAGGGCTTGCTGCCTCTTGGGTGTACAGCTCCCAGGCCCCACCCCCAGCACAGAGCAGCACAGGGTCGCCCCTTGGTAAATGCTTGTTGAGTTGAAACGAGGTGTTCCTTGGCCTTGTGTATCTTTTCACTGATGGCGGCATCCTGGGGCAATGGAAACAGGCGTGGGGTCCACAGTCAGCAGACTCGAGCATGAGCCTGTCCTGCTCATGGCCCTGGGATGTACTCATGTGGGTCATTTTCTCAGTCTTTCGCACAGGCATGGTGACAGTGAGAGTCAGTTGTGAGACTTTAATAAATCTGAAAGCACTTTCAATCTGTAAATGATTCTAGCCAAGCTGTGCTTGGCTTTCTCTGGAGGATCAATGTCAGTCCAGAGGTTGTGTTTGGTGGTGTTTGGTAAATGCTCAGAGCTATTAGGGAAGATGGGATGTTTGTCCCTCAGAGATTCTTGGTGGGGTACATAAAAATGGAAGAAGAAATAGTCGTGGCTTATTTACAAGGGACAGTGCAGTACTTACTATGTGGCAGATGAAGACACCAGAACATTATGACCATGACCCTACCCACGCCATACCTGTTGTCTAGCAAGCTTGGAGCTCTGGCACCAGGAGCTATCATGATTTTCCTCCAAATTAGGCATAGTTGGTACAGAGAATTATTCTCCTATTCAGACAGAAGTCATATAGGCAGGCTCAATAAAGATTTACACTGAAGATGTGAAATCCTCTTGTGAACTTGAATGGGATTGGAAAAGGAATGAGAGCCAAGAGTACAAGAGCCATCTTTCCTGGCATTGGTGTTAAAGTCTAGATTTTGAGACATGGGCCATCATTATGGTCATGCTATACTCTTCAGGAAAAAGTGACTCTTCACAGACATTCAGGAAAAACAAGGAAAAATAAGAATTATTCTATAATAGCTCTGGACTAAAACAAGTAGAAAAACCACTCAACTTCTTTCTACTCTGAATGCATCTCCAACCTGGATGGCACAATCAGTGGACATCATTCCTCAAAGATTTGAACTGACATTCTGCCTACAAAATCCATCAGGCAATTTGTGACCTAAGCCTGTTCCTCACTAACCCATCTGGCTCTTCAGAGGGCTTGTCTGGTCTGGTGAGCGGCAGCGGGAAAGGAGTCCTGTGGAATACACAGCAGCGCATGGCAACTGGGCGCTCAGTTCCCTGGGTGCCCTGGCTGCTCCTGGTCAAGGCTGGGAGGAGCAAAAGACAGTCCAAAGCAGCAGTGTGAAGTCAGGATCTCCAGGTTGAGATGCCTGGACTGCCAGATAAATTCTCCTTGGAATAGAGCCGATGCCAGGAGCACCCACAAGCCCACAGCTTGCTGACAGGAAATGCTACATTTCTGTTTGATCATGACACTCGCAGTTATGCAAACTTCAGTAAAAGTAATCACTGTCACTTTGTACTCTTATCTCTCATAGCTTCAAAAGTTTTATTTTTGATGATGAACTCTTTAAAATCCTTATAACTAAATATATTAATAAGCTTTTCTTTTCAAATGGAACATGTTAGTGAGCCCTGAGATTCTCCAATTATACCCATTTCTGGCCTCTTGCTAGGCTGGCAGCCCTCAGGCTGGCGCGGGGCAGCTGCGTGGGGTGGGTGGAGAGAACTCCAGGACACGCCACCCTGGGACACGCACCTGCTCCTCTGGGAGGGCTCAGAAGCCCAGCTGAGACATGAGTCTTCCTCTCGCTTAGAAGCCCGGTTTCATGCATCTGACAACAATCTCCGTAATCTTCGGATGCTAATTTGGATGTAAACACTCAGGGACTCTGGGCTGAGGACTTTTCATCTTTCCCAGCCCAGAAGGCATATTATCATGCCACACTCAGAGGGTAAATTATGGCAGTTTATTTCAGAGAAGAAATAAACTCTTTCCCCTTTTCCCTTAAAATTGGTTTTCTTTCGCTCTTCTGTTTTCCTTCTCTGCCTCCTCTCATTTCCTCTTACTCTCCTTCCATTCCTTCCATCCTTCCTTCCTTCTTTTCTCTTTCCTATTCTTTCTTCCTCCCTTTAAGCATGGAAGTGCTTAATTCAAACAAAATTGGAAATTTCAAATATACATGTAAAACGCTTAAAAGTAACTGCTCTAACACAGTGAGTGGCACCTGCTCAGCCTTATTCCCTTCCTGTTTTCCCCTTAACTACAGGGTGCTCACCACACTTGGACACACGCACCTGTACACACATGCACACCTGTACATACACACACTTATACACACAAACACACCTGCAAACACATGTACATGTGTGCATGAACATGAACACACATACCCACAGGGACAAAAATATACATCTGCACATACAAGCATACACATATACACCTGCACACACACACAGTCTTGCATACATAAACACACCCGCACATGTACACCTGCACACGTATGAACACACATGCATGCACCCACATGGACACACATACATACACGTGCACACTGTGCAGTGGGCCCTGCGAATATGCTGAAACCCTAAGGGCTCCTTGAAGCCTGGTGTGAAAACCACAGTTTTGGGGCATTTTGGAAAGCCAAGTGTACAAAGAAATTAATGTTGTTTTCCTGACTGCTAATGAAACCTCAACTCTGCAGCCCATGGTTCAAGGAGTAATTTCAACTTTCAGATCTTATTATTTAAGAAATACATTTCACAGGTCTATAGCTGCTATAGATAGTGATTCCTCTGATGGATCTGGGCAAAGTCAATCGAAAATCTTCTGGAAAGGATTCACCAATCAAGATGCCATCAAGAACATTTGTAATTCAGGGGAAGAGGTCAAAATATCAACATTAAAATGAGTTTAGAAGAAGTTGATTCCAATCCTCAAGGATGAGCTAGAGGGGTTCAAGACTTCTGTGGACAAAGAACTGAAGATGCGGTGCAAATAGCAGGAGAACTAGAAGTGGAGCCTGAAGATGTGACTGAATTGCTGCAATCTCTTGACGAAACTTGAATGGACGAGGAGTCGCTTCTCATGGATGGGGAAAGAAAGTGGTTTCTTGAGTTGGAATCTACTCTTGGTGAAGATGCTGTGGGCATTGTTGAAATGACAACAAAGGACTTAGAATGTTACGTAAACTTAGTTGATAAAGTAGCAGCATGCTTTGAGAGGACTGACTTCAATTTTGAAAGTTCTATTGTAAATAAAATGCTATCAAACAGCATCGCATGCTACAGAAAAATCTTTCATGAAAGGAAGATTTGAAAAACTTCATTGTTGTCTTATTTTCAGAAGTTGCCACAGCCACTCCAACCTCCAGCAACACCACCCTGAACAGTGGGCAGCCATCCACATGAAGGCGAGACCCTCCACCAGCAGAAAGATGACAACTCGCTGAAGGCTCAGATGATCGTTAGTATTTTTAATTAACGTATGAACATTATTTCTTTAGCCATAATGCTATTGCACACTTCATGGACTATAATATAGAGTAAACATAACTTTTATATGCACTGGGAAACCAAAAATTTCATGTGACTTGCTTCATTGAGATATTGACACCATCACAGTTGTCTGGAACTGAACCTGCAATATCCCTGAGGTTATGTCTGTAGAAAACTTTGAAGGAACTTGTTTCAAGTTGGATAACCTTCCATCCCTTCGTGAAATCTACTTTTCCTTAAACTAGAGAAGGTAAAACCATAAGCAGACATGAGGAGTATTAGAGCTGCCTTCCCTCTTCCAGACTCCGAGGGACAGGTGGGCAGGGCACGTGTCAGGAAGCTGTGTGGTCACAGGCAAGGGCTCACCGGTGTGATGGTTTTCAGGGGGCTAACAGTTTGGTCCTGGGAGGTGGAGGGGGTACCTCATAGATTCTGCTCTGGAATTAGGTTTGACTGTTACCTTTCTGCTTTCACAGACGCACCTTTTGTAGCCCTGGGTGGGGCAAGACATTGGCCGAGGGCAGCTCCTCCCCAAACAGGGTTTCCTGCTTGTGTTTAAAAGCTCCAGCTTAGGCCGGCGCGGTGGCTCAAGCCTGTAATCCTAGCTCTCTGGGAGGATCGTTTGAGCTCAGGAGTTCAAGACCAGCCTGAGCAAGAGCGAGACCCCATCTCTACTATAAATAGAAAGAAATTAATTGGCCAGCTAATATATATAGAAAAAAATTAGCTGGGCATGGTGGCGCATGCCTGTAGTCCCAGCTACTTGGGAGGCTGAGGCAGCAGGATTGCTTGAGCCCAGGAGTTTGAGGTTGCTGTGAGCTAGGCTGACGCCACGGCACTCACTCTAGCCTGGGCAATAAAGTGAGACTCTGTCTCAATAAAAATAAAATAAATAAATAAAAGCTCCAGCTCTAGCCCATGAGGCAGTTAATTTAGCATTAAAAATGCTGCATAAAACATACGATTAAGCTTGGTTCCCTGGAAAAGCTCATAAAGATGTGTTGTGTTGCAGCTTTTTTTCCTTTCTCTGCAACACAGTACTGCAGTGAGCATCTTTCCCATTCCATTCTAAACTTCAGAGAACAGGTGGCCTGACACTGAAAGGTGAGTCAGATATTTTTCCATTAGGCCATGCTTTTAAAATAATTTGCAGAATTCACAGAAAAGTAACTTAAGGTCTTGTTTTCATTTTGCAAGAATATGGAGGTTCCGGACCTTCCCTAGAGAAAGCTCTGACTGCAATAAAGACAGATAAAATTTATGACAATGACTGAGATGGAGGCAGAAAATAGTGTTTGCCAGCGTAATGCATTACCCCCAGAGGTATTAAGCCCAAATTAACAACAGTAATAGTTCCTACACTACCCCATACCCAAGCCTCCACAGTATCAAAAGCAGTAGCAAACACCAATCTCTCCAGCTTCCTCCCTCCCTTAACTTTACACTAGTTCCCCTAGTTTCCATTCCATTGTCCTGAAGAGGCATTTTCCTTCCTGCTCACCTCCTACTGTGATGGTTAACAGATTTGGGGCACACCATCTCCCCTGTCCCCCAGGCAAACGACACCCTGCCCCACGTCCAACTCAGATCCCAGCTCCCAGACTGCATGCCCTGGTAATGAGAATCCGAGTTGGCACATTGAGGGGGTTGCTAGCAGGATCGAGGTGGTAAGGGCACTCCTGAAAGAATCCGCAGGGTGTTCTTGTTCACATTTTCACTCTGTAGATGAGCAAGGGAAGGGCTTAGAGAGAAGGTAAGAAGGCAGATGACAATAAAGTAGACTCATATGCAGTGGTCTTCCTACATTTCTTATGGCCAAGCTGATATTTAAGAGCTAGAATGTAAGAAATAATCAGGGTTCATTAATCGATTATGGCAAACATTTCCAGAAGGCCTGTGATGTGCTGTGTGGTACAAATAGTTTTCAAACAATTCGAGAGCCGTAAGAGCAATGCGAGTTCATAACCACACCCTGCAGGAAGCTATGTGGCTGGTCTGAGATTCGAAGGGTAGGTTCATCCAAGGACTGAGGGCCCGGGGTGTTGTGCATATAAGACCACATGTCGAGAAATATGTTTAGAGTGCCAGGAGCATAGCACTCAGGGAGGAGGGTAGCGGTAGAAAATACGCTGCAAAGGTTAAACAAGGGCTGTGTGATCAGGCTAAGTAATTTGAATCCATCCTGGATAAATGGGTCTAATGATGAGATCTTCATTTTAAAAATGTAATTTTGGCAACTATACAGTACAGGATACACAAGAGTGGGGAGGGGCTGGAGGAAAGAGATCAGTGAAAAGGCAGGTGTAGTAGGTCATGCAAGAGTTAGGGGCCTGAGGAAAGGCACCTGGGAGCTGCCCTTATTGGCTATACCTGAGGACGGGCTATACCTGAGGGAGATAAGGAAACTTCCAGACTGACTGAATAAGAGGCTCAGGAGTAAGGCAGAGCTTGGGGATGCCAACAAGGGTTTTGACTTGATCGGCAGATTGTATCTTCTCTTCAAATGGTCTGAGGGAGCCCCTTCCCATCTTAGATCTTGAGAAGGATGATGGGAAGTGATCTCCCCTTCTTCACTCTCCAGAACTCTCAGTAGAAGGTTATTTGTGACTTTATTCATTCGTCATAGTATTTCCAAATAGGACGCAGACTTAGACGGGGAACTGAGCTTCCGTTCTATCAGGTTGAGAATGGCCACCAAGTGGAGTATGTATTGCTGTCTCAGTCTTCTTCAATCTGTCATTTCATTTAGGACAGGGGGAAATGAATCAGAATCTTTTCTGCTTGAAATAGATGTTAGCTCTTCTCTTGGAAATAACTGATCAATAAACATTTAAAGATCAAGCCCTCGTTCCCATCAGCGCTGCACCATCTGGAAAGCTGGCACTAGATAGGAACAGGGCCCTTCCCTCCCTCCCAGGCTTGGGAGCCCGCAGTTTTCCAGTAATGCAGCCCTGGGCAGTTGGTGTGTCCCTTTTTGGTTTAATTGTATTTTTTTTTTTTTTTTTTTGGCTCAAGAACTCTCACATTGTCTGGTATACTCCTGGCTCATCACCAATTACTAATGGATTGTCTTGTGGCTAGGAGCCCATCATCGGCCTGGAATGACTATTAAAGTTTTTAAGGGTCGACTTGCAAACAGGTGAAGGGGAAAGTTGGACCTCAGGCCAGGGGCCCAGTCAAATATTATGAGCTATTTCTTCAACAGCAAATTGCTTCTAAGGGATCCGTTCAGGTTGTTTCGAAAGTCTTTACTGGTTTGTAAAAATGCTATTCATCCCTCAACTGTTTCATTTGCCACAAACTTTCGCATCTAATAAAACCATCCCCTCCATTTAAAAATCATTTCATCCTCTTTCTGGTTCACCCTGTATAACTCGGGGCTGATAGAACAGAAAGACCTGTCTTCGGCAGTCGTGTTGACAGATACTCTGCCAGTGTAGATTCCCACAAGAATGAAAAGAAAGAGAATACAGTACAATTCTTCTAAGTCTGCTTCTTGATTTTTATTACAACGTATCTGGATAAATTTTAGTGTTGGGGGCATATTTATTTTTATCCATCGTGCTGTGATTTTTAGTTATTAAGAAAAGAGATAATGAGTGAGATGTGCACCATCTGGGGGATGGTCATGCTGGAAACTCAGACTTGTGAGGGGAGGGGGGTAAAGGGCATTTATTAAAACCTTAAAATCTGTACCCCCATAATATGCCAAAATAAAAACAAAAAAAGAAAAGAGAGCCTTCATTTTTCAATCCACACAGAAACCTTGCCTGTTACAGTTTTGTGTCTCAGTCAGTAAAGCACAATCTGAGTGAGCATACGTGTTTGTCAGATTCTCTTTGATAATAAATCCCCTTCTCTTAAGAGTTCTGAAGTTTTGGAAACTGAACAAATTTACCGTGTTATTTCACACAACCTACTTAGAGTTGCCAGATATGGCAAATAAAAATACAGGATGCCCAGTTACATTTGGATTTCAGATAAATAACAAATGCTTTTTATGGTAAGTATGGTCTATGCAATATTTGGGACATACTTACACTAAAAAATGAATTTGTTATTTATATGATGTTCAAATTAGGTGTCCTTCATTTATCTGGTACACCCAAACCTTCAGTAAATTGAGAGTTAACATACAAAACCAATAACTCTGGCTTCCTCAACATTTTGTGTTTTCTCACAAGACAGTTTCAACCACCTGACTACTTTCCTTTGAAGGACAGCTCCTCTCTGCGTATTTGGAGAGGGCTTTTGACAGGACGCTGTCATACCAGATTCTTAGTTAATAAGCATATGGCCTGTCCTTAAGGGATGAACGCTGAAGGAACCTGTAGGGAAAAAAATAGTAGCTTCCAGGGATACTTGGCAAGATGGGTCTCTCCCCATTTCGTTCATGACATGCAAACAGAATGGGGCTCTGATATCCTGGGTCACCAGAGTGGCTAGGTTTAGGCTTCACAGCTGTTCAAATGCTGAGGCATTATCTAACACAATTCTTACATTGTGAAGATCTTAGCCAGGTCTACAGCTAGGATGGGAATATGCCTTAAATTGGAGCCTTTTGTAGCCATTTCTCTAAATTACATTTGACAGAGACAAAAGATTCCACTTATATTCCAATGAAAATTGCTTTACTGTTAGACCCTCTTAAGCATGTGTCACTTCACAAGGAGAAGCTAAGGAGAGCACTTAGCATTCTTTTCATAGGTTCCCACAGAAAAATGTTCCTATTTTTCACTTCTAAATTCCTTTGGAAAGTTGCTGACCTTAATTTCCCCTTCTCTCTCAGGATGAGAAGATTAAGGGAAAAAAAAAAACCCATGTGCATGAGGTCATTTAAAGACCCAGGGCAGCCAAATTAATAAAGACATCATATGACATCCATATTAATCCAACCTTCAAGTTTTCACAATCCCAGGATTACTTCCTGAGTGGTGGTTAGGATCAGGCATGGACCATGGAGACAAAACGCAACTCTCTACTTTCTCAGTGAGGAAACTGATCCCCAAAAAGGGACACCCTTTTCCCAAAGGCACAATCAAATATGAGATACAGTGAGTCTCACACCTGGGTTTCCTGAATCTTTTTTCCCACAATTGTTTCAATGTTACCAACTTATTCTATATGCATAGATGAAAATCATTCAGGTATATTATTGCTTAAAAACAAAAGCTAGTGCCCCCATGTTCATAAGAGCATTATTCATAATAGCCAAAAAGTGGAAGCAACCCAAGCGTTCATGGAGAACTAAGTGGAACAACAAACTGTGGTTTATATGGTTCGTGGAATATCACTCCACCTTAAAAAGGAAGAAAATTCTGACACCTGCTATGACGTGGATGAACCTTGAGGACATTATGCTGATTGAAATAAGCCAGTCACTAAAGGATAAATACTGTGTGATTCCACTTATTCAGGACACCTAGAGCAGTCAGGTTCATACAGACAGAAAGCGGAATGGTGGTTGCCAGGGGCTGGGGAAGGGGGAATGGAGAGTTATTGTTTAATGGGTACAGAGTTTCAGTTTTGCAAGATGAAAAGAGTTCTGGAGACAGATGGTGGCAATGAATTTACAAAAATGTGAATGTTTAACACTATTGAACTGTACAGTTAAAATGGTTAAATAGTAAACTTTATGTTGTGTATGCTTATCCTAATTTTTTTTTAAAAAGAATCATCTGAAAAAAGGAAAAAAATCTGACTTTATGAGAGGCCAAGGTGCTTACTTGGAGTGCTTGCTGATAGGAATTGAGTTTAAAACTGAGAACAGATTTGAAGCATTCAACTACATAGAGGATATAAAAATGGTTAAGAAATTTGTTTCTAGAACAGAGATCAGTGACCTTTCAGAAAGGTGGATATAATGTTTGTCAGGTGTCCTGGAGTGGAGTAGGACAGGCAGCCATAGACAAGGCACTGAGACGGCCATCCTGTCCCAGAACATCTCCTAACATTCTGCTGTTTCATTCAGAAGACTCAATTTGGTCCCATAGTTCCACTTGTAAAATACAAACGCTCCAGAAGAGTTACATTCCAAAACCCCTAACCCCTAGTGCAACACATTTAGCTTTCATTTCTGGACTTCCCAACTGATCTCCATTCTCTAACTCACTTCCCCCAACCCATTCTCCACACTGGAGGCCCCTGTTTACAACTCCCTTAGTATCCCACACCCTTCCTTCAAAGGCTCAGCAAAGGATAGGCTTTCTGTGCTGTGTTATGTTCTTAGTGTCTGTCCACACCCAGATCCCTGAAGGCAAGCTTGACGTCTCCTTTGTTCTTCTTGTGGTTCAGTGACCAGTGTAGTGTTTAGTACAAAGCAGGCTCACAACAAATAATTTTTAGACACCTGGGTAAATCAACACACAGCTTAGAAGACTATTAGGTCTTTTAAAGCTCACCTGGGCAATGGTTAAATGAAATTATTAAAGTAATCACTGAGGTACTTCCTCCCATCTGCTCAGCAGTTATATATGGACTATTCTACCCATACTGCCATTAAAATATCAAACGTGAAGAATGCCAACAGGAAGCATTTCCAATGTAAAATTAACCTAAAGATTAAATTTCCAACTTTTAATATATGTGACATCAGAAAAAATAAAAAGAATATCTTTTAATTCTCCATATTTCAGTTCAAACTATTTAATAGCCACAAGTAAAACCCTGTAAACTTTTCTTATTTGATGCTTAATGGGAACTACCACTTACACTAAATAGAAACAACCACGCCATTCTTCCAGTACGTTAGCAGAATATAATCAGTGTGTGTGTGAATATATATGATGCTTCCAGAACACTTTTTGTCAATACCCTTAATACTTTGCTTATTAAATATTCTGTTTCTTTATGAATTAGAATACCAAATAATTCTCCTTTGGGTAATCCCTCTTTGTGACCACTAATGTCCTATAGATTTTTTCTGCAGAAAAGAGACTAAAGAAAGCAGAGAGGAGATTGGGCCGTTCATGTTCTAGGCCGAGTTCTGGGATTCTGCGCCAGTGTTATAACTCAAGATATTACACATCTGCTAGACCTCTTAAAACTGAATCTAGGCTCATATTGCAACTAAAATTAATTTGCTGCCTTCTTCCTCCATAGGAAAGCTAAACAAGCTAATGGCTTATTGTATTAGAAGTGGTTTTAACTGAAACATTTTCTATTTTGTCATTTTTCTCCTATGAAAAATCAATTCTAAAGGTCTTGTCTCTTGGAAAAGGGTTACAAAGCCATTTGGAAAAGTTTTGTTTTGTAGGTTGAAATTGAGGTGCTTTTTTTAAAAAAAAAATTCACCATAAACCAGAAAATGTTTAATTTTCAATTTTCTTCTTTTTTGCAGAAATAAAATACATAATAGCTAAGGAATTAATAAAAATAGACAAGAACCTAAAATTCTTCTCTAGGTTTAAGAAAAATAAGGATGAAACCAAACAATCTTCCCTATTCTTTTATATGAAATACATAACTTAAACACTATGATGAAACTGCAGATAAATTTCTGATTGGATGAAATAAAATAGTGGATTTTCTTTGTTGTTATCAATTGGCTTCATCCTGGATGGACATTTGGTGTTTTTCCTAAGAATTCAAAAATACTTCTTTTCCAAGGACTTCTTGTTTCTGTTCCTTCTCGTTACTTACTGGGTGATCTTGGATAGAGGGTTGGATCCCATTTAGACTGTGTGTCACCAAGGGACCCCAGGCGGTAAAGCTTCCGCTATGAAATAAGCTGGAGAACAAAGTGGGCCATGCCTTGCCTGGAATAGCACAATTTGATAGCATAATACAAGACTTTCCAGTCCGGTGTTTAAGAAATGGAAGCCAACATCTGCTTTCCTTGGGGTCCAAGCTAATCACTCTTTACTCAGCAAAACTACCTTTTCATTTCTCCTCCTAGATAGCTAGCTTTTATAACTGGCAAGGAACACTTACAGCAGTATCTGTAAGGCAGCGATTTCTTGACTGATGCTAATGATTTCCAGATGTCCTAGTGTCTCTTCTCTTATTGATCTAGCATTTTAACATTTTCTTCAGCGTATTTAGATTTTTACAACCAACATCTTACCTTCATGAAGCCTTGAGGATATTATGCTAAATGAAATAAGACAGTCACAAAAGGACAAATACTGTATAATTCCATTTATATGGGATATCTAGATTAGCCAAATTCATAGAAACAGAAAATAGGATGATGGTGTCAGGGGCTAGGTGAGGGGGATGGAGAATTATTATTTAATGGGTGCAGAGTTTCAGTTTTGTTAGATGAAAAGAATTCTAGGGACAGATGGTAGTGACAGGTTCACAACAGGGTGAACGTCCACTGCTAAACTGTACACTCAGAAGTGGTTAAGATGGGGAATTTGTTAAGTGCATTTCGCTATAATTTTTTTAAAGCCCTTCTGCATTGCCTTACCTAGAGGATTGAACTGTACTATTCCAAGGCAGTGTGCCCGCAGAGCATGCTGGGATGGAAGCAGTAGGCTGGTGGAAGAAGAAAGCAGGGCTGGCTTAGCCTGAACCAGGAGGACAAACATACCTGTGTGTCACTGGCCAGGGAAGAGGGTACCAGTCCAAATCACAAAGTTCAAACACAAGTATGGCAGACTTAAGGGTAACACAGACGTGTGCCCATATACAAGGAGGACAATGAGGAGAGAGTGGGGCACAGAAGCAGAAGTGTCCAGATAACGGACAGCCTCACAGGTTGGCAGGTGGCAGCAGCCGTGTGCTCTGAGGCCCCCAGCTGGGGGGTGGGGGCAGGGTGGAACCTCTAGGAAGGGACCAGCATGATTATCAGAGCACAATTATCAGAGTCCCCTCCAGGCATGCTGGAATTAGAAGAAAGCTTCAGTTTCCCACAAGGAGCTTGATGCAAATCAGGAAAAAAGAAAGAAGCTCAGGCAGTTAATATTTTAAAGCGTTTTCTGTCTGCTTTATATTTCTTATTTTATTTAATCCTCATGCCATTAATAACACTGATCTCACTTACCTTACCCTTAGTAGGTGCCAAGCATAGTCAGCATGTTTTTCATAGATTGACTCATTTAATATTCATAAGACTCACTGTCTTATTATTAATGCTATTAATACTATTTTATGAGGAAACTGAGGCACAGGAAAGACATAATCCTGTAGGTTTGGGGATAGAAACTATAATTATTTGCATTATAGATAGAGGAACTGAGGGTTTTAGAAATTGAGTAAATTGTCCAGGTCAGGCAGGGCATGGTGGCTCATGCCTATAATCCCAGCAGTTTGGGAGGCCAAGGCAGGAAGATCCCCAGGAGTTGAGGCCAGGAGTTCAAGACCAGCCTGTGCAATATAGTGAGAACCCATCTATACAAAAAAATTTAAAAATTATTTAGGCGTGGTGGCACATGCCTGGAGTCCCCACTACTTGGGAGGTTGAGGCAGGAGGATGATTTGAGCCTAGGAGTTGGAGGTTCCAGTGGCTTATGATCATGCCACTGCACTGCAGCCTGGGCAACAGAGTGAGACCCTTTCTCTGAAAAACAAAAAAAGAAACAACAACAGAAAAAAACATCAATTTTTCCCAGGTCACACAATAAGTGGTAGAGTTGAGCTTGAGCCTTAAAGCTGGGATTCCAGAGGCTGGATGGCAGTCACTGGGCTACACAGGCCCCTGGGCAAAGTCCAAGGAGGATTAGAAAAAAGCCACAGCTCAGCGAGCACAGAGTCGCTCCCAGAGCTCCCTGGTATTGGGATGATGAGTCCAGAACAAATTCAAGCCTCACTCCCCACCCCCACTGCACCCACCCAGTCCCCAGGCCCTAGAGACAGAATCGGCCTGCCCCAGCCAAGATTGGCTCAGGACCGAGGTGGGCTGCGCGCAAGAGTGTCACTGAGCAAAGCTGGAGGGGTGGAGTCCACCACACTGCCTTGCTAGAATGCGCAGAAGAAACATGACATGCATTCTGGGTAGATAACCTTAACTAGCTGATGCAACAACATAAGCTACTGATCTTACTTTAATTTCCTTTTCCATTTAGAATCGTGTGCCCTCTGGTCTAGAAACGGTTCTTATTCAAGGAAGAGGATGCCTTGAGGCTGGCAGTGTTATCAATTTTACTCTTTCATAAATTGTCCAGTTCCAAGTATATATTCATCCAGCCTACTTCAGAGCATGAATCAGAATAGCATATGCTAAATCTCACACTGAAATAATTTCTCACACTAAATCATATCCTTCTGAGCCTAATGAATAAAGTCTCTGGATCTAGGTTTTTGGCCTATCAATTATGATAAGGCCTCAGATCATGGACATAGAATTTAAAGAGTTCTGTGACTGAAAGTTCATGAAAAGCAGAGAATAATGTTGTCAATGTAAAAACAACAAAGAGTTGTTTCTCATTTCCCGTATCTACCCCTGCAAAGGCTATAGTATCAGCTTCTGAGAATTTGTCCTATGCCATCTAATACTGCGCTTGGAATTTAGTTTAAATGGAGTGAGCTCAACATAGAGAATTTTAACTATGTTTAACATGCTGGAGGAATAACCACTTTTAGGGAATAATATATAGCAGTTAGAAGTACTTTGTTTTCTTCCCCTATATGTTATAGGTACTGACTTAAAATCTGAAGCATCTGCATAAATATCATCATAACATTGCTCATGCCATTTTGATTATGAGGACAAATAATATCTTATACTTTGTCATATGCGTTGTCTATCATCTGGGGATCTCTATGTATGTATCAATAATTAATTTTATCAGTCGCTGTGCACAGACTTTTTTAAATTTAAGCTCGATCCACAGGACACACCACCACAAGACACACCAGTTTTACTTACATTTATTGAGGGGGAAGAGAAAAAGAGAGAAAGTAAGAGAAAAGTACCACAGAGGAAGAACACAAAAGAGTAATCATACCACTAGGACCCCATTATCAGCACCAGAGGCTTATCATCACCAGTAATCTCAACACCAGAGGGAGGCTAATCCTCATGGGCAGTCTCTCTGGCAGCGGTGAAGGCAACACCCTGGGATATCAAGCAGGTAGGCAGTGGCATGCCAAGAGAGGTTGAATAGGAAAAATGGCGGCCCCCTGGGGGCTTTTCTGTGCTGTTTATATAGTGGTCTGAACAAAGGAAGACTTTGGTGCCAAAAAGGCGTATGCTCTGGTCACGTGAGGTACTGGATCTGGCCTGGAGCAGGGGCCTGTAGTGACTGGTCTCATATAACAGTTCTGGGCATGAGCCTAGGGTAAACATTCCCAGGTACATAGCTCAGCTATTAATTCCCATTTCCTCAATAAGTGGCCAACTTCTCCAGGGAATGGGTACATACCTTGAGCCTTATATATTTATATGACCCCAAGCAGGCCTTAATATTCTGTACCTCAGTACAATGTACTACAAAGAACTAGTAACTACTGGGCAACTAGAATCAGGCCTGTAGCCTGAAAAAAATTTATTTCAACTTCATAAGGTTGTAAGGAGATTTTGATAGAGGTTTATAAAATATCCCAGCATTAGTACTCTACCTTTTCTGACAATGAATTTACCAGACACTCTTAATACTGGAGAATGTAAGATAGTTGAGAAAAAGTTGCAGGCTGAGGAAAGAAAACTTAGATTGGCAAGATTTTCCAATATTATAAAGTAATTTAATACCATATCATTCCACACTTATGTTCCTGGGAATTACCTATGTTTCCAACATTTTCAATAATCTTAACTTTAGGATATTTTCCCACCATTCTACTCTGAAAAAACTTAATTCACTAATTTCTCAAGCACTGGATGATTATAAAAGATCTTCTCAGTCTTTGATGCCATTGGGGAAGAGCTATTTTCACACATAATCATTTGTGCTGATGACTGTTGTGACACTCTATAGCTCGAACAAGAGGAACTAAACATTTTGAACATGAGGGCATCATTATCACCCCAGAAGCAGTATTCTCTTTCTCTGTCTCCTGCTTTGTATTAATATTGTAATACTCGACTGTCTATGAAGAAACCACTCACTAAGCACACCAACTGATGTGGCTGGTGATTTTATTCAAAAAAATCTCCATGAAGAGTGCTAGTCTACAGATGTTTGAACTGAAAACAAGAGGCTGACTCCAGAGGTGAAAGGTACGTGGTGAACAGGTTAAGAGTTGGGCTGGAGTTCATTTTTCACAAGAGCCTTTCTTTCTGCCTGTACTACCTTGGTCGGCCTGTGAACCAGCTCTGAGAAGTCTGTTTTAGCATCCACAATCATGGCAAAAGCTCTCTCAATAATCAGAACGGAAACAGCTACACCGGTGACGTGATTTCAACCAGAAACTAGATTTGCCTCCAGGGGCTGAAAGCAGCTCTGTGCATGTTAAATTCTGCATGTGGCTAAGATCTGCTTCCCGTTTCCTGGGTCTGGAAGTGAATAAAGTGCATATCTGGATTTTCAGGCCCTTTATCTGTCATCAGAAGAATATTTTAATGTGCCTATGTAATCCTTTAAGAGATGGCATCAAGAATAACCTGAAAAACTTATGTTTTCAGGCAGGGGTCCTCAAACACTTTAAACACGGTGCCAGTTCACTGTCCCTCAGACCGTTGGAGGGTCGTGGGAGAGTGCGGCGCACATTCCACACATGCGCGCTGTGGGCCCGGGACCACTCGGCTGCTAAGCAGGACAGCCAGCAGCAGCAAAAACACCCGGTGGGCCAGTGGGATAATGTCCTCAGCGGGCTGCAGTCTGAGTAAACCCCTGTCAGGTTTACTCAATTTCATCCAAATATAGCATTTAGCATCATAGTATCCCTCTTTTATGTCCTGAAATGTTTCAAGTTTGACTCTAGTGAAACAATAAACGTTCTTTTTTCCATTCTTCCCTTACGTTTAAGCAACTATTTGTTATGGTTTCTTATTGATAAGACTTCCTAAGGGTGCCTGGGTGGGGGTTATTTCTAGAATTCTCTAGAGGGCCTTTTAAAAATATAGGTTCCTGAATTCCTACTTAAGTTAAAATGAATTCGAGTTCGTATGAGTGGGGCTCAGGCCTGTGTATTTGAAAAAAGACCCCACATAACTCTGATGAGTACCCTGGTTGAAATCATTGGCATTTTATAAACACATGCTATTGAGATTTCATTTAATAATGAAATATTTTAAAACCTTTAACATGAATATTAAATAATAAGGGATGATGGGGACAAGATTACTTTTTACTCCTTTTGCATAAACCACCCCTATTCTGCCAAATCTGAGGAATTCTCTACTCTTTAATGTAATATAACTACTTTCTTAAAGTTCTAGTTTGAAGTGTGATGCCATTTTTGAAGCCTGAAATTGCTTTTCAGTTCATCCACAGAGGAACTCTTTTAGTTTGTATCTCCAAGGTTCTATTTCCAATTTCTGATTCTGTTTTCAGTTTGGACATACAATATATTCCTAAACTATCTTTAAAAGCTGCTTCCAGATTTTCTGAATAGGACTCTAAAGAAATGCTACCGAGTGTGCCTCACAAATTTTATATGACACAGATTTTCCTTTTAATTCCATATTATATCATTGTTTTTTTTTCCAAAGAGGCTGCTTTAAAAGAAATACTTTTTTTCTTTCTCCCACCTCAAATAAATAATGCTTAAAAGCTGTTTAAGATACTCAGGATCTGGGGAAATAGAAATCATACGAGACTTAAACTTCCCAACACTCTAGACCTTCTTAAAAGCACAATAGGTAATTTAGTTTGTAGAGAAGTTTATGTGTTGCAGAGCAGCCTGCTCCCCCCACTCATTCCCCTCCCCACACACATAAAATAGCTTGGAGTATCACAGGGAAGATGAAACCTATAAAATGAGTTTAATATGTGCTGTAATAATGGAAAACTACAGAGTAAATATTGTCTCCCTGTGTCATATAAAAGATTAGTAAGCTAAGAATTCTCACTCCTTACAGCATTAAGATGAATTGAAATGTACCATCTTTATGGTAAGAGAATTTTTTATTGATCCATTGTTTTTCAGACTCTGAGCTCTAGCTTCTGCTCATGGTGAAATAGCCTAATACAACTTGCATCCCTGAGAAATTATAAAACCTGGACAAACAGAAAATAAAGCAACTATTTGAAATATTTGGAATAACCGAAAACAGGCAAACTCTTGAAAAATCAGCTATTGCAAGTGAGATTTGCAAGTGTGTGATTTTTTTTTCTTTTTTTGCTTAAGGTTACTCCTCAATCTCTGTGTATTTAAGTAGCAGAAATCAGCAATCTTACTGATTCAGGGTGCCAAGGGGTAGAGTTTGAGGTTCACAGAGAAGCCAGAAAGTTATGAAAAAGATCCTGGAAAGAAGGGAGTCTTAGAAAGTGACCACAAAAATCTATGTACAAAAATATGATTAAACTCTTGACATATTACTAAACCAAATATGTTTGGGAGAGATCTTAGGGGAATTCAGGCAAAAAGCAAGTGCCAGAATCTAAAAGAACTGAGCAGAGATTTCAGCTGCTACCCACCATGTGGGTGACAATTGGGGGCTCAAACCAGCCAAGTCAGTTGCAAGCTAGAACAAAGCCACTCTTCAGCAGAATGTCACAGAATCCAGGGTCACAACAATGTGTCTTCATAATGCCCATTATCCAGTCAAAAATCACCAGACCTGCAAAGAAATAGGAAAATGTGACACTTTTTTTAAAAAGTAGTCAATAGAAACAGATATTGACGTGACCCAGATATTGCAATTAACAGCCAAGGATTTTAAAGCTGCTCAAGGAAGCCATGTAGTATCAACATAGCATTTCAAGTCACCTTAAGCACCACTGAGAGATTTCAGCCTTTGGATGATAATACTGATATTAATGATAGATAGTTAATAGATAGTTACAACTTACTGAACACTCACATATATGGTCAAATGATTTTCAACAAGAGCGGGAAGATCATTCAATAGGGGACGCTGTCTTTTCAACAATACCTATAGAGAAAATTCAATATTCACATATAAAAGAATAAAGTTGGACTCTTAACTTACACCATATACAAAAGTTAACTCAAAATATATTAAAGACCTAAATGTAAGAGCTAAAATTAAAAAAAAAAAACCCTTAGAAGTGAACATGGGGGAAAGCTCCTTGACTTTGGATTTTGCAATGATTTCTTAGACATGATGTCAAAGCATAGGCAATAAAAGGAAAAATAGATATATTGGACTATATCCAAAAACAACACAATCAACAGAATGAAAAGGCAACCCATGAAATGGGAGAAAATATTTTCAAATCATATATCTGATAAGGGATTAAAATCCAAGATATATAAAGAACTCCTGTAACTCCACAGCATAAAAACAAATAATTCAATTTAAAAATGTGCAAAGAACTCTAATAGGAATTTTGCAAAAGAAAATATACAAATGGCTAGCAAGCGTACAGAAAGATGCTCAAAATTACTAATTGTCAGAGAAACGCAAATCAAACCGCAATGAGATAACACCTCCCACTTATCCATCCACTTAGGATGGATACTAGCCTAAAAGAAACCACAAAAACAAAACTAAACAAAAAACAAAAATAGAAAATAACAAGTGTTGGCAAGGATGTGAAGAAATTGGAAATTTTGTGGAAGTATAAAATGTTGCAGTTACAATGGAAAATGGTATGGAAGTTCCTCAAAAAATGAAAAATAGAATTACCATATGATCCAGCAATTTCATTTCTGGGTATATATCTTATAGAATCAAAAGGAGCATCTCAAAGAGGTATTTGTGCATCCATCTTCATAGAAGCATTTTCTTAATAGCTAAAAAGTGGAAGCAACCCAAGTGTCCATCAATGGATGGATGGGTAACAAAATATAGTATACATGTACAATGGAATATTATTCAGCCTTAAAAGGACAGAAATTATGACACATGCTATAATGGATCAACCTTGAGAACACTATGCTAAGCAAAATAAGCCAATCACAAAAAGACAAATACTGTATGATTGCACTTATATGAAAAATCTATAGTATTCAAACTCATAGAAACAGAAGGTAGAATGGTGGTTGCCAGGGAGTAGAGGGAAGAGTAAATGGGAGTTGCAGTTTAACAGGCATAGAGTTTCTCTTGAGGAAAAGAAAAACTTCTGCAGATCGGTTGCATAACAATGTGAGTATATTTAACACTACTAAACTGTACACTTAAAAATAGTTAAGATGGTAAATTTTATACAGGTATACTTTAGAGACATTGTGGGTTCACGTCTAGACCACTGCAATAAAGTAAATATCACAATCAAGTGAGTCATATGAAGTTCTTGGTTTCCCAGTGCATATAAAAGTTATATTTGTACTATACTGTAGTCTATAAAATGTGCAATAGCATTATGTCTTTAAAAATGCACATTCCTTAGTTTAAAAGATTTTTATTGATAAAAAATGCTAACGATCATCTGAACTTTCAGTGAGTTGTAATCTTTTTGCTGGTGGAGGGTCTTGCCTTCATGTGGATGGCTGCCGACTGATAAGGGTGGTGTTGCGAAGATTGGGGTGACTGTTGTAATTTCTTAAAATAAGACAATGATGAAGTTTGCTGCATTGATTGACACTTCCTTTCACCAAGGATTTCTCTGTACCATGCAATGTTGTTTGATAGCATTCTACCCACAGTAAAACTCTTTTCAAAATTGGAGTCAATCCTCTCAAACCCTGCTGCTACCTTAGCAACTAAGTTTATGTAATCTTCTAAATCCTTAGTTGTCATTTCAACAACGCTCACAGCACCTTCACCAGGAGTAGATTCCATCTCAAGAAACAGCTTTCTTTGCTCATTCATAAGAAGCAACTCCTCGTCCATTCAAATTTTCTCATGAGAATACAGCAATTCAGTCACATCTTCAGGCTCCATTCGTAACTCTAGTTCTCCTGCTATTTGCACCACATCTGCAGTGACTTTGTCTGCTGAAGTCTTGAACTTCTCAAAGTCATCCATGAGGGTTGGAATCAACTTCTTCCAAACTCCTGTGAATGTTGATATTATATTTTGACCTCTTCCCGTGAATCACAAATGTTCTTAATGGCATTTTGAATGGTGAATCCTATCAAAAAGGTTTTCAACTGACTTTTCCCAGATCCATCAGAGGATTCACTATAGCAGCTATAGCCTTATGAAATGTATTTCTTAAATAACAAGACTTGAAAGTTGAAATTACTTCTTGATCCATGGCTGCAGAATGGAGGTTGTGTTAGCAGACATGAAAATAACATTAATCTTGTACATCTCCATCGGGGCTCTTGGGTGGCCAGGTGCATAGTCAATTGATATTTTGAAAGGAATATTTTATTTTATGAACAGTGGGTCTCAATATTGGGCTTATAATACTCAATAAATTATGCTATAAACAGATGTGTTGTCATCTAGGCTTTATTTTTCCATTTACAAAGCACAGGAAGAGATTTGGCATAATTCTTAAGTGCCCTAGGATTTTCAGAATGATAAATGAGTATTGACTTCAACTTAAAGTCACCAGCTACATTATTCCCAACAAGAGAGTCAGCCTGTCCTTTGAAGCTTTGAAGCCAGGCATGACTTCTCCTCTCTAGCTATGAAAGTCCTATATGGCATCTTCTTCCAATATAAGACTGTCTCATCTCCACCAAAATTCTGTAGTTTAGTGTTGCCTCTTTCATTAACCATCTTAGCTAGATCTTCTGGATAACTTGCTATAGGTCGTACATGAGCACTTGCTGCTTCATCTGGCACATTTATGTTATGGAGATGGCTTCTTTCCTCAAACCTAATGAACCAACACCTGCTAGCTTCCAACTTGTCTTCTGCAGCTTCCTCACCTCCCTCACCTTTCAGAGAATAGGAGAGAGGTAGGTCCTTGCTCTGGATTAGGTTTTGGCTTAAGGGAATGTGGTGGCTGGTTTGATCTTCTATTCAGACCACTCAAATTCCTCCCATGTCAACAACAAGGCCGTTTTGCTTTCTTATCATTTGAGTGTTCACTGGAGTAGCACTTTTAATTTCCTTCAAGAACTTCTCTTTGCATTTGCAATTTAGCTACTGTCTGGCATAAGAGGCCTAGCTTTCAGCTTATCTTGGCTTTCGACATGACTTCCTCACTAAGCTTAATTATTTCTAGCTTTTGATTTAAAGTGAGAGACATGCCACTCTTCCTTTCACTTGAACACTTACAGGCTATTGTGGAGTTATTAATTGGCCTAATTTCAATATGGTCGAGTCTGAGGGACGAGGGAGGCCTGAGGAGAGGGAGTGGCCACTCAGTGGAGCAGTCAGAACACAGGCAACACGAATCAGCTAAGTTCGCTGTCGTATATGGGTATGGTTTGTGGTGCCCTAAAACAATCACAATAGTAACACCAAAGATCACTGGTCAGAGATCACCACAACAGACATAATAATAATAATAAAGTTTGAAATGTGAGAATTACCAAAATGTGACACAGAGACAAAAGGGGAGTGCATGTTGTTGGAAAAATGGCGCTGACAGACTGGCTCGACTTGGGAACCCCACAAACCTCTAATTTGTAAAAAAAACACAGTATCTGCGAAGTGCAATACAACAAACTGCAATAAAACGAGGTATGCCTGTATTATGAGCATTTCACAACAACCTTAAAAAGTTTTTAAATAATTGTAAAAAAATTGTCCTTTAGCATAAGCTTGAATGTGGGTTTTTTGTTGCTTTTTTGGTGTTTTTTTTTTTTGGCATTGATTATGCAGAGCAACATAAGCTTGAATTTGTAAATAAAATCTGCATATCAGAACACATTTTTCGTTTGACTAAGTGTATGAGTTGCAGCCATTGCTAAGGGAACCACTGTAATTAAGTTTCATTATGCAGAAATGTCCAAACACCCATACTAATGGATACAGGAAGAGAGGGGTGGGCTACTTCTGGACATTCTTCCCATGTGGCTAGAAGAAAAACTCTAAGATTACTTCTAATGGCAGAACAAAGCTTTGTTATACCTTTCTGATGTGAAGAAAACCCCGTCTACAGGCATTTCTGTTTTTTTCTGCTTTTCCACATTTAAGGAACAAGGATGAAGCTGAAACCGAGCAAATGAAAATAATACCCTGTCTTCCGTGCCCCAGCACACCAGCACACCAGCACACCAGCACCAGCAATATTTCTTCAGCTGAGGGAGGAGAGAGTTAACTGCAGAGCCAAAGATCCAAACCTGGTATATACCTGGGAAAAAAACTTGGGACTTTGTTTTCTGCAACAGTGGTTCTCAAAGAGTGATCCTCAGCCCAGCAACGCTGCCCTGCTGAAGTTCAAGAACCCATTGGTGTAAATGCCGTTAGCACTCATGGAGTGGGAGCCTACAAGGGTGGAGGGATTCAGATGAGGAAACATGGGTGAAAACAAAACACATGCTTTTGAAGGCACAAATTGGGAAATACAAAAAAAATAAAAGAAACAGAAAACTAGGTCAAGAGAAAAGTATTGCATGTATGTATTTTAAGTTTGTTTCTAAAGAGCACCTAATATAATAAATGTTTACATTTTGTTGCTGTTTTCATTAAAATAAAGTACATTTTTATTAAAAATTTTTACGAGAGGCCAGGAGCGATGTCTCATGCCTATAATCCCAAGTACTTTGGCAGGCTAAGGTGGGAGGATCGCTTGAGGCCAAGAGTTCAAGACCAGCCCGGGCAATGTAGTGAGTGAGACCTGCCTCTACAAAAAACTAAAAATATTAGCCGGGCATGGTGGCGTGTGCCTGTGGTTCCAGCTGCTCTCGGGAGGCTGAGGTGGGAGGATCGCTTGAGCCCACGAGTTTGAGGTTACGTGAGCTATGATGATACCACTGCACTCCAGCCTGGGCAATAAAAAAAAGAGAACTCTCTGAACACTGTGTTGATAAGTCCTGTGCAAAAGGCTTTAAGTGTGTTATCCCATTGAGTCCTCACAATAACCCCATGAGGCAGGCACTATTATCCCCATTTTACGGGTGAGAAAACAGGTCTGAGAGGTTAAAGAATCTTGCCCATGGTGACTCAGCTGAAGAAAGCAGTAAACTTGAACTCAGCACTGGGACTGTGCGACCCAAAGCCAGCCTGAGCTTGGTGAGCACTCAGTGCTCTCTGTTAGGTGGATCCTCTTGATGACGAACTTCAGGACAGCCTTAGTTCCTAACCCAGAACCAGCTGCAGCTCTTCCTGCTCTTTCACCACTTGAATACAATCTGCTTCCACTTTCCGTGCATTATTTCTTCTGAAAACCGCAACCTTACACCTTCCCTTTCAACCCAGGCTTCATTCTGCTGGCAAATGGGTTCTCTGTAAACATGACTTTCAACCTGCCAGAGTCCAGGTCAAAACCTCATAACTCTCCACTCTCCTCTCTCTTTTCTTCATGCCCCTCGCCTGTTGGGTCTCACTCTGCAGTCACGGATTCGAATGCCCTACCCTGCTGTCGCTGACAACAGCCCTAGATCTGCCGTTATTCCATTCTCCAGCACATTCCCTCCTCCCTAGACCGGTCAGTCTCTTTCCAGTCTCGGGAACATTCTTTAGCTCCTATCGACTTCTCGACTGGAATATTCTCCCCTCTCTCTTCTGCGCATTCAAATTCTGCCCCTCATTGCCTCTTGGCTGGAGCCCACATTGATCTCTTTCTCCTCTGGGCTCCTTTGGCTCTTGCTACCTGCTGCGGGGATCTCTTGGCTTTACTGAACAAGAACCACATTGGCAAAACATTTATGCACGCATATTTATAAACTACATAAACGTATCACCTAATGGACATGGTAAATGCACATTTTAAAGCATCACAAAGATAGAAATTAAAAGTAGATGAAAGATGAACATTGGTGGTTCTGGTATTTTCTCCCTTCACCCTGGAAGATCATCCTGAGGGCCCTGAGTGCAAAGCACCCCCACACGGTGCAGTCCCCAAGCCCTGATCACTGTGTTGCCATGACGTCTTGTGCTACCAGCCGTCCTTGTTCAGTTTGTCATGTGTCCTTAGCTTATTTTCTTAAAAAATATGTTGTATGTCCTCAAGGGAATGAATTATGTTTCCAGTGACTAAAATGAAGTGCCATAGAGTAAGTGTCCAAGTCATTATTGATATCCTTCCACTGATGTCCACAGCACCCAGCAGACAGGCAAAGCATTTGAGGCTGTTGGTTATTGTTGGATCACAGCTCCTGGTTGGGTGTAAAACAGGATGGTCATAGTTTAGGGTCATCTAAGTTCAAAGGAAAGCCAGGCAGTTAATGCATAGGGTGTCGCTTGGCCAATTCCTATGAAACTGGAAATTTCCAAAAGAACAGTCTGCCGTGCAGCCCAAGAGAGAATATCTCACCAAGTCTTAGTGAGTTAAGAATGCTGTGGCTTTTTTATTTTCCTAACCATCTTCTCTATCTCTGTTTAACCTTATAGATGTCCCTGGGTTACCTGGAAGTCAGCTAGCACTCCCTGAAGCACCTATCAAAATGGAAGGTGACACTGTGCACCCTGGCCAACACCCAACACACAATATCATGTTTACAAGTTGCTCCTTCTCTCTAATAAAAGTTGTAGTCAATCACTGCTCAGAATTCGAACCTTGGCAGGGAAGCGCCGAGAATCCTATTACTTGGGTGTGCTTTTTTCGATTTAGCTTAAGTGTCGCTTTCACATCTTTAAATGTACTCTTATGTTATTAAAAACTCCTGAAACATGTCTCATTTCTTTCTGTTCCCCCCTCGTGTTTTACACCTTTGTTAATAATCTGGGAGATGGAGACTGCTGTACCTAAGTGAAATTCGC
This sequence comes from Mirza zaza, assembly GCA_008750895.1. NCBI lineage: Eukaryota > Metazoa > Chordata > Mammalia > Primates > Cheirogaleidae > Mirza > Mirza zaza. The sequence goes on from VSMD01084269.1 coordinate 273,130, forward strand.
TAGTGCTGACAAATTAGATAGTCACAGAGGGTTCAAAGAGAGGGAAGGAATATGGGCAGGAAATAAAAAGTCACACTATTCCTAATAAATAATGAGAAAATGTCTAGCTGCTGCCATGAGTGACTCATCTGAAGCATTAACACCTGACTTAGACATGCGATAACACTGGCAGGGAAGACAAGACTCAGCAAGGCCTGTCTTCCATATGCCTTAGTGTAAAATGCCAGGGGCTGCTCTGTTCCACCTTCATTGGAAGGCAATGGATGCCTGTATTGACCTCTTGGTGAAAGAACATTACCGACCGGTACTGTGGTCATGCGTATGATTTTGGAAAGCAAAGTCTGGGCCAGGAATGAGCCTTTCTCCTGGCTGCTGGAGAACAGCTCTTGGAATGATTCAAACAGTGGAAGCCTGCCCCGTTTTCCTCCAGTCCAATGTCATGCTAAGAGGCACGGAGCCTGGCCGCACCTGCGGGCACCTGCAGGATAATGGGAGTGATCCCTGGGGTCAAGGCCAAGTTGGGGACAGGAAGGACAGTGAAGTTGTTGGTGTCCCCCTTTCACTTAGACTTCTGGAGGTCTGTAGGGTGCAGAGTGAACAAACCATCTTCATCATCACCATTATCACTATATGACTTTTTATTTCCTGCCTAGCTTCCTTGTTATTGCTTAGCAAGCAGCTAGCATGTGCAGAAACTATAATCTCTACTCCTTGGAATCACCAGGCTAAGCAGACATTAGAATATTATTTGTCAGAAGAGAAAATATGTTCAGAAGGATAAAATAACTTGCTCAGATTCACACAGTGGAAGTCGTCACAGCCTAACTTAAACGCAGCCTTTCCCACTTCACTGTGCCACTTCTCGCCTGCATTGGGTGGCTACTGAGTTTTATGTGCTCACCATAAATTAAGATCTATGCACCTTTATTCTTCCACCTGCTGGCCAAATGCCTCTAATTCCTAAATCCACCATCTTTCAAGTTTTGTTGTTGCTGTCGTTACTGCTACCATCCGGTCCCTTCAGGTTCTCTGTGGCTTCTCTTTGAAGTCCCTGGCAGCAAGGAGCCCTGATGGCATTTTCCTAAAATGCCAACATCCCCCTCCCCATCCACTGCAGAGTGAGTGTCCAAGGGAGGAATGTTTTCTTCTTATTTTAATTGCATGTCAAATACAAGGCTCAGATACTCACAGTCATTAACTGAACTTCAACACAATGGTGGAAAAAAGTTTAATTTTATATATACATTTTTATTTTCTATTTCTATACCAGAGTTCATTAACTGCAGCTGAACATGCTAGTCTTGACAGGGGACTAACTTTATGAGATGTAGGAGGTGGGAAAAAATAGACAATCTAACTCTGAGAAAAGTATCTTGAGGGGAAAAAAAATTCTTTCCCAAGTACCTTTCCCACTTGCACTTCAAGGCAAGTAGAATGTTACCAAATACCTTTTCCTAAAATATGTCCTTCGAAATCTGTGAAATAGAAATATTTTAAAGAGCATAAAGAGCTAAAAAAAAATTCAAGATTTATTCTAGTAGGGTGGCTCTCAAAGTGTAGTTGTGGAAACACTGGGATGTAGCTGAGACCCTTTCAGGAGGTCTGCAAAGATGAAATTATTTTCACAATAAAACCAAGTCATCCTTGTCTTTTTTTACTTTTAATCTCTCATAAGTGCACAGTGAAATTTCCAGAGGTAGCATGACCTATAATGATGTTATTGCTGTGACAACTTATATTCTGATATTTTTAAATTTCTTACTTTTATTTTCTAATACAATAAATGTGGATATAATCCACATCAGCAGAAGCTCTTTGGGGTCCCCAATAATTTTTAAGAGTGTGTCTTAGTCTTTTCAGGCTGCTATAACAAAATACCATAGGCTTGGTGGCTTATAAACAACAAACATTTATTTCTTAAAGTTCTGGAGGCTGGCAAGTCCAGCATCAAGGTGTCAGAAGATTTGGTGTCTGGTGAGGGCCTGTTCCTCATAGCAGGTACCTTCTAGGTGTCCTCACCTGGCAGAAGGGACAAACAAGCTCCCTTCGATAAGGTCGCTACTCCTATACATGAGGGCTCCACTCCTGTGACTTAATCACCCCCCAAAGGCCCCACCTCCCGACACCATTACCCTGAGGGATAGAATTTCAACACATGAATCTTGAGGGCACAAACATGCAGAAGATAGCATAACGTAAAAGATCATGAACACGAAATATGTGCAAGCTGCTGCCCCAAAACATACTTGCTCATTTGAAATTAGCACCTCATATTCAGAAAGAAGGCACATGTCACCATGGTGGTGTGATGAAGGGAACGAGAAGAAAAGCAACATGAGTTCCAGTACCCCACAGACTGTTTGAGCACATCAGGCCAGGAAACACATCTGGCAAGCTCTTTGCACACACGGTAGCAAACTGAAAGGAAGGAAGCAAAAGAGCAATGGTCTATTCATGATTTCAACACTCATTTGGATTAACACTCAGCAAAAACGAGTGGATCTACATAGGGGATTCAAATGAAAATTGGTCTGCACACATGCTGGGTTTCCCGACTGGTTCATTCGACCATGCACGAGTACCTGGAGCGCCACTGGAGGCACATCTGCAGGGTCTGTGTTCTTCGAAGAGTGTGGAAAGGAAATCAGAGACAAAAGTCATGTCTTCCTGGCACTGGCTCTTCTTTAAATCCAAATGACAGATGTGGAGGCATGATGGCTTTACAGAGAGCCCACCTGTTCAATCTTGTGGAGGATGGCACTCCTAGAGCAAGTGATTGAGTTCAGTCTCAAAGTTGCCCGGTCGCGTGTTGTGCGAAAGCAGTCTGATTGGGTATTGTGAGTGCAATCAAATGTAACAATACCGTGCTTGGTGGTTATGTTTGCACCCCAAAGTTGTAATTATCTGATGAAATAAGAAGTAGCACTGATGCCCACTGCTTCAAAACTTTGGGACATTAAGAGAGGGATAAATTGTCCACTTTTAAAGGTCCAAGTTCTCTGAAAACTATCTCCTGGTATTGATCAGTGTCATTAATACTAGTAGCTTTATAAAAGCTCTATACTCCTAAGTAATATTGAAAAACTCGAAATCATTCTAGACAGTCATGCAATATCAGAAAATGTTTTATGTGGAATGAAATTTCAAGTATCCAGAAATTTCAAGTACTTCTGGTTAGCTGTGTGTTCTCATCAATCACTGCTGGAGGGAGAAGGGCACCCAAAGGAAAAAAAGAAAAAAGAAAAAAAACCCTCAGCATAATCTACCTTGCTGCTTAACTCAAACAAGCTCAAGCAACGGCTGCACAACAATGTGAATGCATTTAAGGCCACTGGGCTGAACACTGAAAATGGTTCAGACAGTAAATTTTATGTAATGTGTATTTTACCACAATAGAAAAGGTTAGGGAGGATGCTTAAGCTTTAGCCAAGGAAAACTACTCCAGCCCTGCTCTCGGCTGCCTAAATCCAGACAATGTCCAGAGTTAGACAGGTAGACTGTGCCTGCATTTGATATTTGGCCTGCTCTCAGCAAGCACGAATCCATATGGTCAATACAATGGATATGCATCTGCACTTTGAACATGAAGATTATTTTAATCACTATATCTGTAGTTGCTATAAAAACAATTAAACTATGAATGACAGATTTTTGCCCTGGATTGCCCTTCATTCACCAGGGAGCTAACCAAGCCTAACACTCAGTAAGACTAATCCTAAACTTCCATGCTTGGCTGCAACCTTCGTGTGGCTGTGTAGACTGCCTGGTCTCAGCCAGACCTCAGTTTGCAGAGTCAGTATTCCAGCAGTCAAGCCCTTAAGAAATGTGATCTAAGAGTCACAGCTATGGCTGTTGTATTTCTTAAATAGGAAGATTTTCATAACATTTATTTAAAAAAAAAATCCTGTGCCTTGTATATTCACAGTACTTACTAAGTGAAAATGATGAGGTTACCAAGCAGTGCATACAGTAAGATTCTATTTTTATATTTAAAAAACACAAGCATAAGATTGTCAGAAACTTAAAAGAGCTAATTTGATAGCAGGAGAGATAATCTGGGGACGGGGAGGTGGGAAGCTGTGGAAAAACATACAGGTTTATTTTCAATAAAAATAGAACTTAACAAATAGCACATAAAATGGCCTTTAATATAAAATGGTTCTATACATCTAAATTTAGTCTGCTGAGGATAAACCAGCCAACTACTCAGGACACTAATTATGTTCCAATCTTCTTACCAAAATAGGTATGAGTTTGATTTACTAAATTAAGGTGTAATTTTATATACAAAAGCCTTTTCAAAGCTAAGTAAAGCAGGCAACTAACTCATGCCCTGAGAGAAACGGGAAACTATTGGCATTACAAAGCAGAGGTTATCTTTCTTCAATGATCAGTGCAAACCCTGCACACACATGTATACTTTTTATAGAAAATAACAGCAACAATAATACTATCCAGAATTTGCTATACTGGCATTAAGAAAATACTATTATTCTGCCCCATTCTTAGGTAAATAATTATATATCCAAGTCATGGCTCTCAGTGTATTATTAGAGAAGCCATTTTGACATAGCAGGCTACCTTGGCATAAGGGTCACAATGGTTTTTATAAACTTTGTGAGCTATTATATAAAATAAGAAATATGTTGTAATAAATGGTGGGCTAGTTATGGAAAATAACCACAAAGAGGCATTGGAACCATGGACAGCTAAGGTTTGAGCAGAAACAAATGTTCTTTTCACTGTTCCCTCTACTCACGTAATGGATTTATTCATTAAATGAAAAAGAGACCAAAAATATAGGTAGTTACTGTTCATTTAGGCAGTTTTTCTCGGCACCCATCAAGAAGCTGGCAACTATGTCACTGGTTTTCTCTATGGCAATGTTCCTAATAAATACATTTTGATGATAATAAAAATGATATGAAAAAAAAGAACAAAATAGCTCTTCTCTCTGTTAATTATCAGAGATTTTTCCAGGCCCTTCTTTCATTTTTCCATCAAAAGAAGTGCCAAATCTAGGATGCTATGGGAGCCATCATTTTAGGCCTGGACTGTAATGAAAAGGCAAATAAAGTGTCAAAAAATATGTTACAACTATGAATCGATATATATTGCAAGGCTGGTATTTTTATGTCATTTATCTTATCTTTCTTGATAAAAGGAAAGTCATAATTCTTAATTGTGTTAACCTGGAGAATTTTGTTTTCTCCATATTGTGTTATATAATTTAAATCAAGAAAGAATTATCCAAAATGGGAAGGAAATCTGTGACCAAAGTGGTATGAATTAATTCATTTCTTTTCAATTAAAAATATTGACTGATTTAAAGAATGCTTGCTAAAATAATTACTAACATTGTTTAGCGGGTGCCCAAAATCTTTCTAAGCATTTTACACACATTAACTAAGTGAAGCCTCCTACCTTCTCACTGTGGAAGGGGCCTGTCATTATCCTCATGTGACAGAAAAGGAAATCTAATGGCGTGGGTGCTGTAGTGGCCCGTTGCTGATAAGGAAGTTGACTTACAGGCCATTTACACATTCTCTGTGGTGAGTGGAAAGTCAGTAAAAAACATTCAGCAAAGGGGCCTCTCTGGCTGGAATGTGGCCTGTTAGCCCGAAGAGGGGGGTGGGGAATAGTTCAAAGGCTACTGATAGCCCAGGCAGGAGAGGACGGAGGTTTGGAAACTATGGAGACAGAAGACGAGGGCACTTTCAAGACATAATCTGGAGGCAGATCTGGCCAAACCTGACAAATCTCCAGTGACTCGGGCCCCACAGGAATCTTTGCCACATGCACATAGACGCAGGCTCAACCGTGGAGCACAGCAATACAAGGCTGGGAGAACTGTCCTTTTCTTACTGATTTTAAATTCTGGCTCATCTTTTAAAAATAAGCGTCATCCTCCTTACTGATCAATAAAATGGGAAACATGAAGACACTAACAAGCATGCTCAAAATCTGAGGCTTATACGGTTCCATAGAGCAAAGCCTTCCCTTGAAAGTGTTGCTCACATTGTGTCTACTTAGTATCAACTCATAATCTAGTTTCTTACAGTTCCAAAGAAATCCTTCCTGTTTCCAGGATACCTGTGTGACACCTGTGTATAGACCTTTGTCAAATCCCTTCTCGTGACATCTTGAGTGTGGCAAGGTTGTGCATCAGTGCCACCCCCCCCCCAGCCCCCGCCCCTGTGAGCAGCCCTCCTGCCACCTACAGACCACTGCTTCAGTCTGAGTCAGATGAGGTGGTAACAGTGCAGGTGGGCCCGAGACAGAGACTGACTAGGTCTAGGAGCCCCGTGGTTGAGATTACAGAATTCTGTCCCTGTAACGTTGGCCAGTCATTTGCCTAGACCTGAACTGACCCCAACTGATCTCATGAGAGTATTATAAAGATGCACTTAAAGTGCAAAAATTCGACTCCTGGAATATACATTTTAGAGCTATAAAATGTCTGTTCAGCCCAAAAGCCCCTTTTCTGGCCCTGTCTGTTTTGATGAGCTTTTCTTCTTCCCCCTTTTCCCTAAACATAACATCCTGTTAAAGGGAGCTCAAATCTCTGCTACCACAAATAAACTCAGGGTCCACCAGCCAGGATGGAGTTCCTGCCACCAATCAAGGTGGGGGCCTGACAACGTGTCATCAGCTGCTGTTAGAAGTCCTAGATGGTGCTTAACACAGGGATAGTGACTTTAAAGCTGCAAGCAATACAATGAGTGCTGGGACCCAGTCAGTTGCTTGCCCTGGTACAAGATGGCTTTGTGCCTGGGGGATGTGTTCTGCTGGAGGAGAGGCCTTTTCCTAATTCTCAGGAAAGACAGCCCTTTGGGTTAGCAGTGGCCCTGCACCTAAATCCTCACTACGATAAAGGATATGGTCATTACCCACAGCCTAACAAACAGAGGAGGTGCGTGGCCATAGAACCAAAGTAGCTGGAGAAATGGTTGCCTCCTTTAGAAACTGGGCTTCTGAGCCTAGTTCCCAGGGGGCCAAAAGATCTTTTCTAGTAAAAATGAAAGTGAGCGCAATCCCAGTTAATGAAAATAAATATCACTAACTAACTAGGGTCTTTGTAACAAAGAGTGTGGCTGTCATTTTAAAAGAGAAAAAGTAGAACTCAGATTAACATTCAGCCTAGTTACCAGCATTGGCTTAAAGTGATACAGATGTCAACAGCTGCCGAGTTATAAGGATAGATCAGCTTCATGTCATACTTTGAAAATTTCTTGCTTTGTAATATTTGGCAAAGAATTTGCTTTTCAGATAATAAACTTCAACTTACCGCTGAGTTTGCACACGTCACCCCAGATCAGAAGATAACCTCCCCGGTTTCTGTCTCCTAGAGCGCTCTTTTCACAGGCTGGCATGCATCAGGCCAGAACAAGAGAACGTCAAACGCTAAATCTTCACAGTGACTTTATGATCTGCAGTTATATGGAAGATTTATTGATCAGTCACTGCTGCTTGATATTTTGCTGCAAAGGGCAGAGCTTACTCTGTAACATTCTGGTAACAGCAGCTTATTTAAATTTTTTATTTTAATTTAGAGACAGTTTTTAAAAAAGCATTCTGGGGCTAGTTCACACCATGCTACACCTAACAAGTTCTGGAGTACAGAGGAATCACTGGGGGATCAATAGTTTTAAGTATCATCAGAGGATTTCACTTGGGGGCTAGCAAGATAGGAGTTTCTAGCTATAGAAGGAGGAGGACGAGGAGCTTCAGATTAACAGCACTTTAAAACTTTTACCATTGTTTACTATAGGTAGCTTGGTGAGAAGGAAGGTGATGGAATTTATAGTTTCCAAAGTGCTTTCACCAAATTACTTCGTATAATCTTACCTAGTCTATGAGGTACTCAATGCCATTCCCAATTTATATAAGGGAATAGAAATTTTTGAGGGTAAGTCGAGATCACGTGGCTACTAAAGAACAGAACCAGAGAACTTAGAAGGCATTTCAAGAAATCATAACTTTATTTGACTTTTTTCTTAACATTTGAGGTTTTCAGCAGCAAAATAGCAGCATCAGAAAGAAAAGATTTATGCTGCCAAGGCAAGCCTCCAGGTCGTGCACGGGTAGGCATAGGACACCGGCAATGAGTTTTGCCAACCATTGTGTTAGCAATGATGGCTCCTTTGAGAAAACATGGAAAGGTCTTCCTTTCAAAAGATGCTTAATGCATAAACCAGATAGCTATTCATTTAAAAGGCTACACAGTAATGAGATAAATTTAAGAGAAATAACCCTCTTTCCAATCACCTGACCATCCCATTAAGGAATGTGCTAAAAACCCTTAAAAGTTAGAAGACCTAAAATGTTTATCAGAGCTATATCTTGTATTCAACTCACTGAGCTTCACTGCAATATCTGAAATATCCATCTGTATATTTTGAGGGATTTACAGAAAATAAAAATAACATTTGCAATTCCAAATTTAAATTGCTATATCTTACGTGTTGTTACCAAGTACACTCATTAAATAACTGTAGAACTGGCCTCAGTGAAACTTGCTTTCTAAACACTTTTCAAATGTGCACTCAGAGTCTTCCAAAGTATACGAATAAGGTACATTAAAAATTTGATGACTAATCGATGCTGAAAATTTATCCAATGTGTATGAGTTTCCATTTCATTTTGTATAAATGTTTTCTGAGGACTTTTGGCTTATAAAGGACAAAGTTGGACATAGGTCTTTAATAATACAAGAAGAGATTTTATTTCCCTTATGAGCTAAGTGGCTACCTTAAAAAAAAAAAAGTACTAGGTTTGAAACATCCTGCCCCTTTAATGAGTTCTTTCTGCTCCAAGAGACTTCTGTTTTAACAAGAGAAAAATATGTCTAAAACCTTTTAATAACATGATTTTAGAGGCTACATTTGGAAATATTCTTAGTACATTTCATTTTAATGCCTGGTGTTATATAATTTAGTTGTTTGGTCTGATAAACTGTCAGTTGATACCTAATAGTACCCTGTTTCCAGGTTACTTAATTTAGTTCATGTTTATCAAACACATAGTCTTTTTCTGTCTCCATATTTTTTATAAGATTTTACTACACTCTGCCTTTAATGTGTATAGGATTCTTCTCTATGAAACCTTCCTGGTCAACACCATTTGACTTCAATTCCTCAAGTCAAAGCATGTGGATATGTCTATAGTGTGTCTTAAGTATTTATGTTTCCGTAATTTCATCCATTCAGTTAACCAATATTTATTGAGGGTCTGTTGCATACCACAGGCTCTGGTATAGGCAGTGGGGATTTAGCAGTAAACAAAACAGGGTAAAATCTCCCTTTTTGTGGAGTTTATATTCAAGGGAAGAGGAGGGGAGGTGTCAGACTGTAACTAGATCAAGACAATATATAGTGTGTTAGATTGTAATGCATGCTATAGAGAAAAGTCAGGCAGGTGGGAGAGAGACGATGGCTGGAAAGAGAATATGATGTTAAATATGGTGCCTGGAGAAAACTTTTCTGGAGAAGACAAGTTTGAGCCAAGACCTGGAGGTAGGGAAGGAGGAGGTAGTTACAGGACTATCTGGGGAAGAGTGTCCCAGGTAGAAGGAAGAGCAGGAAAACCAGCCTGCCTGAAGGGGCCATAGGTAGAGAGCAATGCAGGACATGGGGAAAAAGAGGTAGACTGGTGAGGACTTGGGCTGTTTATTTGGAGGAGGTGGAAGCCATTGAGCAAGAAAGTGAAATAATATGACCTATATTTTGGAAGTATGAGAGGGTGTCCCAAAAGTTGCCATACATAGAGAAAATGGGAAGTTGTAGCTAAATGTAGCTTTATTTATACAATATTTTTACAACATTTTTCCTTTGTATGGAGATTTTTGGGACATCATGTACTTAGGCTGCTGGGCTGACAACAGTCTTAGGAGAGTGAGGAAGGGCTGATGCAGGGGACCAGTTAGGAGGCACAAGATAGTCAAGACACGAGATAATGTTGACACCAACCAGAGCAGTCACAGTAGAGGTGGTAAGAGAGGTTGGATTCTGGATCTATTTGAAGGGAGAGCGATCAGAATTTGCTCCAGATTGGGTATGGGATGTGAGAGAAAGGGGATTATCAAGAATGACTGCAGGATTTTGACCTGAACGACAGCAGGGACAGCAGAGTCACTTTACTGAGCAGGTATGGCTGGGAGCTATGGAGGCAGCAGCAGTCCCAGGGCCCATGGAGATGACTGTGTTGGAGCTGGGGCCCAAGAGGCTGGAGGGCCAAGGAGGCAGCAACTAGCACAAGAACAGGGAGGTTGCTGACAGGGTCGGAGATTCTTACATAAGGCCAGAGGGCGCAAAAAAGTCAATATGCTGGGGATAATGGGAGTCAGATTTCTCTCTGTCAGAGGAGAGACTTACAAATATAGAAAGAAGGAAGGCTAGAAAAAATCCTGATGTGCTGGCTTAGAATTGGAGGTATTGGTGTGAACTCACCATATAGAGACAGGTACAGAGATATAGAGATAGACATGTATTTTTAAATGGATATAGAAATAGACATACACACAGAGTAATAAACATATATGTGTTATGTGTGGTTGTGTGTGAACATGTATCACTTGATTCCTAACTCTGTCCACTGAGAGGGCCTAAAGTTTATAACCTGCCAGTAGCAGTGAGCTCAGATCTCATTTCCAATCCTCCACTAAGAGGAACCAGGGTTCCTTGGAGAGTGGGCTGATTACAGGGCTGAGGTAGGGAAAGTACACAATGAGCCTGGAACATCTTGATGTACAGGAAAGTAAGTGGCTGCTCAAAGGACAATGGGGACATGCCAGAGGGACTTAAAAGCCTGCTTGAAGACATACCCACTGGCAAAATCTGGGACAATTTGGGCATCAAAATAAGTTATGAATGTAATATAATAGAACACAATCCATTGAATGGAATAGGAATTCATGAGCCTATACTGAAATAAGGAAATAAATGTGGAGAAGGGCAAGATCTTCTTTATAGAAGAATGCCAACTAATAAATGCAAAAAATGATGCAAATGAAAAACCGCTATCTGGCAACCATCACAGTGGTGGTTGATTCAGGCAGGAGTCATCTATGCCCACTAAGACTGGTTGAGTAGAGGTTTAATGAGAAACAGAATATTGATGAACCCTCAGAGCATAACCTACAGAATACTTACCAATTACAATGGGAAAAATGGTCACTTTTTAATAGAAGATCCCAGTATCCACCAATCAAGGAGGATGATCAAGGTTCACATCACAACGATGGAACAGTTAAACATCACATGCCTCTTAATGAAATGCACCATCAAGAGCATAGTATCGTTTCTTTGATATTCTTGACAAGAATCTATGGCCTGAATCAGACACAAAGGAACATCTGATGGACCCAAGTTGACCGGCAGCCTATAGAATGAAAAGTACATGTTTTTCAAAGCCATCGAGGTCATGAAAGATAGAAAAAAACTGAAAAATTGTAGCAGATTAAAGAAGAATATAGAGACATGTCAACTAAATGTAATGTGTGATCCTATATTAGATTCTGGACCTGAAAGGAAAAAGGGACATTTTAGGAAAAGTTGGCAAAATTTAAATGGATTTTATGTATTGGTGGGTGGTATTATTTCAGTGTTGTATTATGCTTATAAAGGAGAGAATCCTAGTTTGGGGAACATATATACACAGGAGTACTTAAAAGTGATGGAAAATCATGTTTGCACTTGCTCTTAAGTGGTTCAGAAAAAGGATATTGATCAAGAGTATTTATCTATCTAGAGATATACCAAATATAAAATAATAACAACTGGGAAAACTAGGAGAGAAGAATATAGAATGTCTTGTACCATTTTCCCCTATTTATGTAAGTTTGAAATTATTTTAAAGAAAATTATCAAAAAGAGACTTCATTGGTCATTAATTCTAATGTCCTTTTACAGAAAAGGAAACACTGAAGGACAAAACTAGAACCTCTAAAGTTATAAACAAACAGTAACGTGAAGATTTATGAGTTTCAGTTCACAGGCAACTCAGTGACTATCAACAGTGTGATTGTACAAAGGAACGGCTGTAGCGACAGACAGCCACACACTAAGCGAAAGTGTTTTGCTGGGAGGACTGGGCTGGAGCGCCATGTTCATACTCTAAGGATGTCAGTGGCAATTTTGAGGATAAGAGATGATGAAAGACAGTGAAAGTGCATCATGCGAGGAGAGACCAAAGGGACAGGGCATGTTTAGCCTCAACAAATGGAGTCACACAGGGCATCTGTTATTCGTCTCAAACAATTTGGAAGGCTTTCTTGTGAAATGGGGTTTACACATTTACATGACCATTGTGAGTAGAAACAGAACCAACAGGTAAAAAATGCAATGAGGCACATTTCACCTTTGACGAGGGAAGATGAACTAGACTCTTCGGGGATAATTAGATTTTGATCACAGGGTGCATAGGCAGGATGGGCACTTGATAAAAATAGTCTAATGGTAATAAATGTCACAAGTTATAAGTGTCCTTTATGTCCCTTTTAAACACAGTTTATAATAATAGCTACTATTTGTTGAATGCCTCCTATGTGTAGAGCATTGCAGATGCATTATCTATTTAATCCTTGCCACAGCTCAGTTAGGGAGGCTCCCTTATCCTCTTTACATAAATAAAGAAAATGAAGCTTAAATATAGTATCCCACATGCAAATCTAGCAAATCACACAGAGGGATTGGAGACAGGATCAGTTCTATGTCTGCTGGCTCCAGAAGCCACTCCATGTCTCAGCTTCTACTCTTACCTCCTCTGGATTCCAGCCATTCTGTTTTGTCTCCTCCTTCAGAATTTTGAGACATGCAGGGCCCCAGGGCCCACTGATTTTGCCCAATGTCAACAGACTCTCCAACTTTCTCCTCCCATTCTTTCTCATTCCTCTCCTTTTTCCTACATCATGCTGTCTCATTCACATGAGCCTTTAAGCTCCTTAATATCAAGGAAAATTGCTTTCCTGAGGAAGAACTTTCCATCACTTCTATGCTAGGAAAAGTGCTCACAGAAGGAGTGCATCTTGTCAAATTTCTGTGCCTCACCTGGCTGTCAGGATAACAGATGCATATCTGGTTTAACAATCACTGCTGTCTTAGCCCCTCCCCCTACCCCCATGCTTATCAGATATTCCTCCAGTTATTGAGTCAAACTGGACTTAAACTTGAGCGAGCCATACCTTCATTCTACTCATTGTTTCACCCAATTCAGGTCAAAGTGCAATTCGTAGGTAAGCACTTAACCTGGGGTATTGAAATATCTCCTTGTGAATGATTTGCCACTGGACTGCTGTCTTTTGGAGTTTCAAGAGGAAGGGTGAAGATGAACTTGTCTCTTCTGAGAAGGGCAAGAGTAAGCACTTGGCTGCAGGGAAAAAAGTTTACTATTAATTCCCAAAGTGAACCCAAGATAATAGGGTCTCATGAAACAAAACCTTTGGCTTAATGCAAGGAATTCGTGCTATAAAGCGGTATTCCAAGTTACTTAGCAACAGTTGACAGGGAGCGGCTTTTGACGGTGCCAGCTGTTCTCAGTCTGCCCTTGGAAGGAGCCACCTTCTGACTTCCTTTAGAAAAGCCTCTTCCCTCCGCCTCGTGCTAAGAGTTCCCCCAAACACAGCTAGATGTGAGTTTGCATGTGCACGCTCTAGTCCCGTTAAACAGTGCCACACCTGCACTCTCAAAACAGACATTTCACTAATGGACTATTAAATGTGCTATTTGGGCGGTTAATTTTGAAATGTCATTAAACTAATAGGCACTTAACAATGTACCTCTTTCACATAGATATACCCCAGAGTCAGGTGTTTCTGTCGATTGGATAGCCTTCCACACTTGCACTTGTCATATTGTTGCAACTTTTCCTCCTGCGGGAGGAAATCAGTTTTCCAGAAAGCACAACTTTAGAAGCTATTAAGAGGCAGAGTCAGTGAGGGTGGGCCTGAATGTCCTCGGCAGCCGATGGCACAGTGAACTCTTGCCTGGACTTGGGGTAAAGGTGGAAGTGAAAAGAAAGATAATGTTCCCCTTGTTTACGTCAAAGATTCAGGAGTTGTAGGAAGCACAGACTTCCCTCCTCTGTGAACCGTCATGAGTTTTCATGGCCTGGACACCGCAGGCCACAGAATCAAGCAAACACGTGGCCGACACGCTCCGCCTCCGGGCCTGGAAACTCCGTGGACACCAGCGGGTGGCTTTGCACTGGAACCGGAGGGGCCTCCCCTGCGGTGGTGCAGGCTGGGTGAGCAAGGCCAGAGACTGCACACCGCTCTTCTTCGCACTTGGCGCCTCCCAGAAGCCGGTGATGCTTAAGGGAAACAGCCCTCAAGCCTCTCTCCAGCCCACACCCCTAGACTCTGCGGCTGTGACTTTAACTCTTTTCAGAGGTTGCAAAAATGTAACACTAGCAAGAGAAACCAAGTTACCAGGCCGCCGTGAGGCGCCGGTAGGGGCATTTCCTACGGCCTCTCGCCTTCCTCCAGTGTCTACCCACACAAAACTGTGAGTGTGTGTGTCGAGTGCGTGTTGGATTCTTCCCCTGCCTGCACAGCCCGCTGCCTATAAAGCCCAGGGAGGCCTGCCGGGAGACCGCACTTGGCGGCTCGCGGCTCGGAGGCGGGCGCAGGGCGGGGCCGAGCGCGGGGACCGCCCGGGCGCGGGGCGCAGCCAACGAGCGGGCGCGAAGGGCGGGTCGCGCGGGCTGAGCGGCGCGGGCTGTCACAGGCGCCCGGCGCGCGCTGCAGGTGGCAACTTGGAGGTGCCGCCGCCACCGCTGCGGGAGCAGCCCGGGTCTGGCGGCCCCTTCCAGCCTCTGGGAGCCCTTTCCCGCCGCCGAGCTGGAACGGGACCGGGAGAATTGGAAGGCTAGAGCCGCTGCGCAGGGACCTGTGAGCAGCCCTCCCTCGCTCTGCCCTTGCGCTACTTTTTCCTGCGAGCAAGGTTGTGCCGGGGGGCTGGGAACCGGCTCCGGGAGGGGCCGCAGACGAAGGCGTAGGCGACCCAGGTGAGCACCTTTCCTTTCCGGTGCCCCATCCTTCTCGGCGGCCGGGCGCGGACCTGGAGCGCCGGCTCGCCCCGTGGGCAGGGGCCGGGCGCGGGCGCCTGCCCTTGGCTCGAGGTCGATGGTGGAGAGAGCGAGGAAGGGGCGAAGCTGGCCCGGCCGGGGGCTGCCTGCCCGGCCTGCCTGGAATCGGCGAGGACCCCAGGGCGGGCACCCCGAGGCGGGGGCTGAGCGAGGAGGTGCTTTGAGGGCCGAGCGCTCGCGCCCCGGCTGAAGCGGCGGGGTCGCCCCTGCGCACCGCACGGCGCGGGAGTGGCCGCGGAGCCGGGCGCGGCGCCTCCGCGAGCCCCCGAGCCAGCGCGCCGGGCCGGGAGAGCGGACGAATCTTCAGTCCCCCAGAGCCCAAGGCGCCGGAGGACGTCATCCCTCTCCGCTCCGCAACTCCTCCTCCGCCCCTCTCGCCTCCACCCCTGCGCGCCCGCGGTTTAGCCTATTCGGAGATTCCGAGCCTTTGCCAGCGCGCGCAGCGGTTGCCGCGGTCACTCCCCTGCCCGCCCTCGCTGGAGTTGGAGCGCCCTGGGGTCCGGCTGCCTGGCCCCGGCCGCCTAGTTGTGCGCTCCAGGCGAGTGGGGCTGGCCCGTTCTCTGCGCGCAGGGCCGGAGGTGAGCGCGGGCTCGCTCTCCAGTGCTCCGTCCGAATCCATCCCCGCCCCGCTGCGGTTTGAGCCGCTAGCCCAGAGAGGGAATGTGGGAAGCCAGATCTTGTCCGCCCAGGGGGACTTGGGCGCCTCCTAGGAAGGTGCGAGCCTTGGAGATGAGGCGCGAACCTCCGCCTCCATCTCAGCGTTTCAGTCCCTGCCTTCAAGTGGACAGTGGCTCTGACCTCCGCATTCCGCTTGCGGCGTGTGCGGCGCTAGCGGCAGCGTGCGTGCGTGCGTGTGTGTGTGTGTGTGTGTGTGTGTGTGTGACGGGGAGCGTGTGCCACCCTCCGGGACGCAGAGGCTCGGGAGCCCGCTCCCCTGCCCCGCCGAGCCGCGGGCGGGCGGCTGCATTCCGGCCGCTCGGCGCTGTCGGCTCCTCCGCTCCTCCAGCTCCGGCTCCCTGTTGCCGCCACCAAAGCGTGTCCCAGGATGAAAATCATCAGCCGGAGGGTGCTGGTGGGAGTCGAGGCACTTCCCTAGGCAAATGAGGCTGTTTTTTCAAAATGCAGGGGAGCGCCCCTCGCTGGGCATTGCCTCTCCGCGCGGCTCGGCTGCAGGGACCCCGGGCGGAGGCTGGCGGAGGCGGGCCCGTGCTCCAGGAGGGCGTCGTGTCACCCAGGAAGCCGAAGTTGGGCGCTGCGGAGCCTCGGCACTCCGTTCGCGCGTCCAGCGGAGAAGCCGGGCGCGGGCCGGCGCGGGAGGTGGGCTGGCCGGGCGGGAGCTGCGGGAGGGCGCCCCGGGGCGCGGGGTCGGCGGACTCCGTGCCGGTGTGGGAGCGCATGCCGGGGCCTGCGGCGGCTCCCGGGCTCCCGGCTTGCGCTGGAAGTTGGGCGGGGTCCGCACGGCGCCCCGGCCCCCTCGCGCCGCCACCGCGCGGCGCGTTTGCCGCCCCTCGGGCCGCCGGCCGCGGCTTGGGCTTTGCCTTCCGCAGAAGCGCAGCCGCCGCCCGGCCCCGCGCCGGCGGGCGACCTCGCGCTGGAAACGCGTGCGGTGCGGGCGGCCAGGTCCTCCCGGGAGCGGGGCGGCGTCCGAAGGACCGCGAGCGGAAAACGCGGGGATCCCGCGGGTAGCGCAGGCGCGGGGGCAGGTGAGCGCCAAGGATCCCCGAGGCGGGGCGAGGCGGGGCTGACCCTCCCAGCCGGCGGTGCTGCTCCCGGCCTGGGCGATTCCCCAGGGGACCTGGCCATAGGACAGCCCCGCCCGCGCCGGCCCGCAACTCGGGAGTCATCCCCTCCCAAGTGCACTGGGTGAAGACTGGCCGGGAGGGGGCTGGAATCCACAAAAAGAAAGACTGTAAATCCCAAATCTAACTGCGGTTTAAATCTAAATTCCACTTGATTAGAAACAGACTCTAATCTGGTAAAGCAGGGTCTGGGTGGGAGCCCTTCTACTGCATTTCTCACAACGGCAGTTACTGAAGGAGCCCGCAAGATTTGCCCAAGTTGCGATTGTGCCGCTCTGGTGCTGGGGCGGGGTGGGCGCCAGCTGGCACGTGTCTTCACACGTAGTTTAGAACAAGGGAAGATTCAAGTTCAGATTGGTTCTGACATGACCTTGAGAGCCTGACTTCACTTTCCCTTATTGGCCATAGGCATTTCCCAGCCGGATCAAGTACAGTTTAGACTTAAATGACACCAAAGGGTTAAGATCCTCTCTTATAAAAGTTTCCAAAGAGGACTTTTAAATAGGCTTCTTAGAACGTGTAGTATCCTTAGAAAAATATTCTCTGTACTGAGGAGCGAAGATATAAAACCAAAATTTTATAACTAGACTATGACCTCTTAATTCCAATAATGAAGACATGGTTCTCAGTAGAATGTAAGTTATTGAGTGCAGGGCTCGGTCTTCCTCATCTCTTTATCCCCAGAATCTGGCTCAGAGTAGGCGTTCAACAAACATTTATAGACTGGTGCTTATAATTAAAGACATTGGCCTGAAAAGATATTCAATAACTTCTAGAATCAATCATTATTAAAATCAGAATATTAAACTAATTATAATAATCATTTTGAGGACTACAATGCATTGTTCAGTTACATATGTTTTTAAACTCTTTAGGATTGGTGAAATCACTTGATATAAGAAAACACTTAAGATATTAGGAAATTTAGAAACTACAGAATGATAGAATTACATGGTTAAAGTTTCTCTGTTACAGCCTCTGGTTGAATACCTCTGGAAATGGAGATCTCACCACTTTCAGAAGTGTTCTATTCCATTTTAGATAAATTTATTATTTAAATGTTAGGAGCACAGGGATGAACATGTCATGGTCTCTGCCCACGTGAAACTCACATTCTAGTCTGTGGGCCAAAAGGGAAGGAAGCATTATGATTTGGTTGCTGTTGTATAGATACATGAGAAAGTTAAGGGATTGCAGCAAAGTGATCCCACACTTTGAGCAGCAGCAGTAAGGGAGACTTCATGATGCATGGGCCCTGTGGTTTGGATTTGAAGGAGGAGGAGGGATTCTCCTGGAGGACTGTATAAACAGTCTAATGAGAAGTGCATGGCAGGTGGGCCTGCGTATCTATTCCTCTTTCCAGTTCCATCTCCTGAGCTAGAGCACTCTGCCTTCTCTGCTATACACCCACCTTTCTTCTAGTTAAGAACAGTCTCCATTTCTCTCTGTTTCTTTTCTCCAGGGCAAAGAGCCACAGGTTCTTCACCCTACCCCCAATCCCAAATTACCTATTCTACTCACAATACACTGAATGCTGACATGCTTTCTCGGGGGGGGGCGGGGAGAGAAGCAAAAACCAAAACAAGATATGATTTTTGTAGGATTTTAAGTGAGGCCAAGTTGTCGGTGAATGGCTCATTAAAACAATCCAGGGAGTGGAATGAGTCACAGTCCACTCTGGGCAGCTACTTCCTCATCTGTAGGGAGAATAATAATTTTCACCTATCACACTGTGAGAATAAATTTATGACTTCAGAGTTATCAGAGATACTTGGAAGGAAAGTGTGAGACCTGGTACATGGGAACATAGAATTTTCTGATTCAGAACTGGTCAACCAAGAATAGCAAGAAACACAATTAGTAAGAAAATATGACTTTTGATGGAGTGCTGCTAAAGAGGCTACAGATTTTAAAAGGTATTAAACCATGATATTCATGGTAAAGAAATGTAGATATTAATAGCTATTAGAAACAGTGTATGATTTATCATTTTTCCAGGGAGTAAACTGGAATATAAAACTCAAAGTAGCCACCAAATCACTGGAGGAGAAGAAAAAGATTTGTTTTTGTTTTAAGCTAGTTCAGCAGCTTATGAGGCTTTTATTTGGGAGGATTTGGTGTCTTGATGACATAGTCTGTTAAAAAGAAGTGCTGCTAGGTGTCCAACATGCATCCTAAATTTCTAAGGATCTCATAGCCCAAAGCTAATGCAGGGGCCAATATCCTAGTGGGATTGTGGAAAGAATTCAAGACATGGGAGCTTAAAGGACATTATCTTAGAATCCTACATAATGAGAGAGTGAGCAGCTAGGTTAAAAGCAGAGATGACATAGGGAACTGACACTGAATATAATTGGGGCTGATTAGTAATGATTTCAGTCAAGCAGAATGAATGAAGATCAGAACTGGAGAAAAGACATGAATGGGCAAAGAATGCCTAGTAGCACTTACATTGGGAACTCTGAAATAAAAAGCGGGAGAGAGCTGCCGTTTCTAAGTGTGGTGGGAGAACAAGGGTGAATCAGAACTTGGATACTTCACTCCTGACGTCAGCTCATTATGTGACATCCCTAAGCCACAGAGTCATCATCAGTAAAATGGGGATAAGAATGCTTTATAGAGAGACGCCAATAACAGAATGCGTAAAACACCTAACACCTGGCCTAGCTTTTGGGTGAGCTGCCCCGGCCACATGCTACTTGTTTTCTGGAACCAGGAGTGTAAGCTGTCTGGATGAATTATTATCAGATCTTTATCTTTACTATTCAGCCTCCATGAGAAATCTAGTCTCACATTTCCAATTGCCAAGGGAATATTTTACCCAGCTGTTCCACCTGCAACTGAATACATCTAAAAATTCATGCATCGATTTCATACCAGATCTACCATGTCCTGAGTCAGCCGGGTGCAAGACCTAGTCTTTATTTTTTATACCTTCCTCTTCTCACGTTACTCCCCCCAAAACACAAAGCACGGAAATGTCAGTGGCCATGTTGTGGTGGCTCCCACTAGCACTTCTTTTCTACCATGTTGCCAAGTGTCTTACCCCAGGCCCTTGTCACCTTCTGCTTGGACTATTGCAGTAATTATCCTAACTCACTCTGTTCCACCTTCTCTAACTTCTGCTTCCAGTTCCTTCCTTTTGCAGTGCTTTTTTTTTATTATTATATCAGTCTTTGCTCCAAATCTCAAGCCACTCCCATTTCCTAAAGGGTAAGAGCTAACTCCTAGATCTGTATTCAAAGCCTTATGTTCCCTCTCTTGTATCTATGTTTGGTGCTATCTCCCATGGCCTCAAAAGGAAATCCATGGCAACTCTCACCAATTCCTATACATGTAGGGTTTATGTCTCTGTCCTTTGCTCATACCATTTTCTCTAGATGAAATGCCCCTCCTCACCCTTTCTCCATCTCAAAATCCTACCAGTTCTTCACGGCTGCACTCGAACACCAACCCTCTCATGACTTTTTTCTTGATCATTCTCAGAAGGTTTCTCTCTCATTATTCCTTCTATAGCTCTTTGCTCTTTCTCCTGTCATGGAACTTACCATATTTTTATTCTTTTCAGTGTTTTATTGGTTGAGAGCTAGGAATCTACCTTATTCATCTTTATGTTCCCCACTAAGTGGTGCCCAGAGTGAGGGCTCTGTCCTAACTTTTCACTGAGTGAATGATTGTCTAGGGATGCCTGAGAAGAGGCTATGACACAAGAGGAGGATGTTGTTCCAAACCTGAGTCAAGGTGGTAGTAGGACGAAGTACCCAACCCTTGATCAGATCTTTATAGGCAAAGTGGGAAAAACAGGCAAATATCTGGAAACTTCAAAAACCACCCTCTAAGCCATTGGTCTAATTACATGGATAATTTATGCTTTGGTAGCTGGAAGAATCTGTAAAATTATTAACATTCTTCATTGTAGAGATGAGGTTATAGTCATGTGAGCTAGACAGAGCTTTCAAAAGCAGAACAGAATGTGGAGAGCCAAGCTGATAGTGGTTGGGCTGAAAGAAAAATGAGATATACTAGGCAAGATGCCCGTAAAGTGCTGAATGCATCCAAAAATATATGAGAGAATTCTTGGATTAGAACTTATGAGTTTGTCTGGTCTAGAATCCCTTTTAGGAAGATTTTCATCTGATTCCTATTGTGGATCCTTGTATTACAAAATAGAATCATGTATGTGTTCATTAACATGTGTCGTTTAAATACTTCTGATCTAGATAAAAGCCTTTATTGAGAGTTTAGAAAATGAGATTTCTTATGATCTCATACTTTTTTAAGAATGAAAAGATTAGTATATACTGCATGTTTGAAGTCAGGTAAAGAAATTATTATAAGATTACCAGCTTTCATATTCCAGGAACAAAACTGTTTCCAGTGTTCAATATACGAGTCTTCAACATGAGAGGATAAATCCACCCTCATCAAGTAATCATAAATAGTCCATTGCTTACTAGAAATGAGCAAAAAGGAAAAAAAGAGGGTATGATCAGGTACTGAGGTTTTGAATAGTTAGGAATTAGGCATGTTAGTGTAATATTAGAATTATATATTCAAACCCTCTCTGGAATATGAGAAATTGGGTGTCTCTAAGTGATCAAGAGCTGTTGTATCTCTGTTGTATAGATTTTGACACATGGTATTTATAAAGTTTACATAAATATGTTACAAAATGGAAAAGATGTTGGCCATCCACTGTGTGCAAATATTTGGCCACACATGTGTGATTCATATCAGAAGGCTGTTCCATACCCAGCTCATCTGCAGCTTACTAAGCCTGTCTCAGCCTCATCTTCCTCATTGGCAAATGGAAATAATAGGATTCCCTATATCACATAGAAAATGGAAAAAAAAAATTGAATGACACCATGTATGTGACTGTACTTTATGAGTAAAAAAGTGAGACATGCATAATATTTGAATTTCTAATCTGATAGTTTTTTAAAAATCAGCATTATGCCATATAAATCTGTCCAGCTCTGTAACCTCTTCAGTATAAAAGTACAACATAGAACATTCATAAGAATTAATTCAAATATAAGCAAATGTTTAATCAGAAACTCATATTTATCTTTAAGTAAAAAAGTATTTCTTTCTCCCTAATAGTCACAAAATTATGCAGAGCTAAATAAGGAGACCAGGAGTCTGTGTGGGCAAAGATCATTTTGATAAGCTAGAGGTCAGATTTAAAACCAATTGCTCCCACAGATTAAAATACATTTCCATTCCACCTAAATTAGTTTTCTCTTTGGATGTTGGATGCCCTTTTAAGGTTGCATTGTGAATAAGATAATATATACAAAATGAACATGTGTAAAAATATGTTGCCTGCAAACCCTAAAGAGTTGAATAAACATGGTGATACAATATAAAATGAATGAGTTGTCCTTTCTGTTATGTTTGGAACACACTGGGATGCACAGTAACTGTGAGGTTAATTACCCCACTGCACTTTCAATACCAGGAGATATTAGCTAAATATCTGGGGACAAATCATCTAAGTTTTTTAGTTCTTCATTTCTTCTGCAAAATTAGTTTGGTAATACCTACCTAAGAGAGTTGTAAGGACCAGAAATAATACTTATAAAAGGACTAGCACATAGTAGGTACTCAAACAAATGTACCCGCTTTTTGTTATCATGATGCATATTTTGTTAACATTTAATTCAGTATGAAATATTTAACAAATCAACTTTGCTCTTGATATTTATGTTTCAAGCTTTGGGTCCTGACTACGTTTATCTACTTTTTGATCATTTAAAAAAAATAAACTTTAGTCCTGAGTATATTTAAATGTAATTTTCCCTTTGCCACTTTTCAAGGTTTTTTTCTTTTTTTCTTTAAAAGATAACTAAAGCAAAATTCAGTTAGGAAGGCAAATCTGACACTCCTACTACAAAATGTTTCTACATTTCAAAATCAAATAGCAATTATTATTTTGTTGATTAACCTCCTCCATATCTGCACCATTCAAGTTGGAAAAGCAATGAGTATCACAGATGTTGAGCACTCCCTGTTCTAAATCTATGACAAATTCGTTTATACTCTTTGATCTTGAAGTGATCTACATCGATCATTTAATTACCAAAATAATTAGGTAAAACTGCTGCACTTTCATATTTTGAAATGGATGGAGCTGATCTGGTTTTTTAAAAGAGAACTTTAACTTACAGTGGATACAAATGTAACTCATGTTCCTGGGCTATAATAACTATACAGCTTAATAACTATACTATAGCTATATTTCTTTGATTCTATCACCACTTACAAAGATGGCAATTATAACTGTAGTTAGACCCCTCCCAACTAGGTTTAGGAACCCTGGGATCTCTCCTCTGCTTGCAAAACCAACTCTCTATGTGCTGTCTGCACCAAGCCATTTTTACTCACTCCTATTCTGGCCACCATAGTGACATCTAACCTCAAAGATCCCAAAAGTAACAATGGATGCCACTATCCCCATTGTGACCAGCACCAAAAAAGAGTCACCAGGACTGCCAAGAGGGGTTGTGTTCTGCTTCCCTGAGGTCTGGACGTGGTGGAGGTGCCGGGTCACTGATCCCTGTGCTCCATGAGGTCTACCTGGCACATGCAATGCTTAGACGAGTGCACCCAGCTTGTAAACTCAAGACATTTTGGAATTCATTAAATGAGCAATGGGGAACCATTGAAGGATTGCATGCAGATGAGCAATATGGGGAGGTTAGATATGGGAAGGTTACTCTATGAGTACAGTGGCCTAAGAGAACAGAAAGTCAACCAGCCAGCTGGGAGGCTTCTGCACTAAACACTGCATCCCACACAGACCTGGGCCTAAGGTTTGTACCTTGATTCTCTTTTCTCTTGACCTAGCTTTTTTCCCAGGAGGAACCTTACTTTATTTTTAATGGTTAAATATTAAAATAACAGGAGCCAAAAAATGTGTATATCTTATTTTTAAAAGGTCAGATGGCTTAGGTACTTTTCTCTCACAAAATTTATGAATCTTGGGAAATATTATCATGCTACAACATCATCTATATTATTATAAAGGATGAGTAATTTGTGCTATTCTTAGCTATTTGCTTCCTTTGAAAAACATGCTATAGATTAAAGGGAATTAGGTAATGCAACAGTGAGTAATGCTGCCTAAGTGTACGTGTGACCCAGTTGCCAAACCTTTTCATTAAGTGAAACAGTATCATGATGTTTTGTTTTATGTCTGGTACTTTAATATATGAGTATACCCTTTCCTTTCAGGTTACTCCACTCTAGGTTATTTTAAGTGTGTACCATTGGTCTCTGTAGTATGCAGTTAGAAGATAACTAAGTGTGTTTCAGGAAAAATAAGCAGCAATGTCATTTTCCAGATTGTGGGTTCACTTAATTTCCCTGGTTGATAGTTTATTCATCTTTATGATGGAGTTACAGCTGCTTCAGCTTTCAAATCTACAATCCTAAAGCATCGTCATAGATGAAAAAGCTTTTGTTTTTTAAACCTGGTAATGTAGCATAAACTTCATGATTGTTTTTACAGCTCAATGTTGTTAAAACACAATTTTGACCTGACGAAATGAAAATATCATTTTGCACAGGTTTTGCTATATAAAAATACTAAAGAATTCTTTAATAATAATATAAGCACAGGTAATATAGTTTTTGATCTCTGGATAATTGATCACATTGACCTAACTGATAACAGTTAATCTATTGTTTTTCTGAATTGGCTAAGCATTCTCACTATTTACCATGTTACCTGGAATCTTATTTTATTATTTTCTCTCCTTTCATCCCTCACCATGGATTTGGATGAATTCAAAGAGGTTCTGGGTAATCTTTTCAAAGCAGAGCAAGAGGATTTATCTAGGTGGTTCCCATTAAAATAAATTAAAATGATAAATACATGCCTAGAATATAGTACATCTCTTAAAACATGTTCTCCCAGCCTCCATTTGGCACAAGGAAAGGGAGTGTTTGTTACCTCTGATTAGCTGTTAGTCTAGTGAAAGATAAAAGTCCAGTAGGCCTGGCTGGAATGTAGCAAGTGGCACATTCCTGGGGGACTCTAGTTGTGAGCTGCTTATATAATGCTTCAAGGAACATCTGGGCTAAACCACTACTTTCCATGGAAGATGTGGTTAACTTACTATCTGGCAGTGGGTTTATATAGGAAAAAGTGTCTGACCCATAAAATTATTTCTCTGACCAAAAGTATAATTTTAGCAAGATGAAGGAAAAGGGTTGAGAATAGAAAAAAATGTAAAAAAGAAAAAACATTTCCTTACATTAGATTCCCGGGGCTGGGTATTAATGGAAGTAGGTACAGTGTATCAGAAACTCAGTAGAGCAGGTTGTATTATGTTCACAGAAAATTAATCAGAGTCAAATAAATGTGTTCTTCCTCTTTTACTGCCCATTGCCCCAGAACATCAACCTAGCCTTCACCCCACCCCCAAAATCTCTCTTAATAGTCAAGAGCCAGATTCATAAGAGGTTGTCCTTTCACACAGAGCATGTAGTAGGTGTTCAGTAAATGCAAATATAGCAACTTGATTTAGCATGGTGCTACAGGATTATAGCATAGAAATTAGAGCACACAATCCTTGTATTTTCAAAAAAGTCTTAGCGGCTGAGTTAATCAGTAATATTTTAAATGTCTCTGTCTTTATTAGATCTCTCCCTGTAACTTCAGCAATCAGTTTGATTATATCTTTAACACCAAACAGGATGTTTGTGAACATGTGCATTGTACCAGGGCTGAAAACACTGAGTTCTGTTCTAAACACATTATTTTCTTGATGGTTGGCTGGTTTTCTTGTTGTACAGGCAAGCTGAATTTGTCTGTATGGAGTTGCTTGCTGGAGATTTATGGCATAGTTCTTAACCACTTTTTGTTGATTTTCTCCTGTTCACAAAGGTACACACTGAATTCAGGAATTTGTTTTTCACCATTGACCTACTAAAGTATTAGTTTTCACATAATATGAGAACCATATCAAAGATATGGGGAAGACAAGGTCAATGACCTCTAAATGTTTAGAAGTCTTTTATTTTTCCACTGTTAATCATGTAGGGAAGAAACTTGGCTTCAGTTGTGTGTGCCCTTTGGACACAGGTTGAGCAATTTGGCTCATGTTTTCTTCCCTTTCTTTAGCCCATGGTCTTCTCTTCAACTTTTTATATTTCCTCCATAAGGAGTGCATGTATATCTCATATTTGGGGAGGTTTTGGCACTCCCTTTCTTAGTACTTTTCAAAGCAGAACACAAGCAATGATCAAAGAGTAGTTTAATGGATGCTATACATTTTGTTTTTAAGAACATAGAAATGCTTCTTTTCTTCAGCCTCTGGCATTTTTAGCCTTAGGGGTGAAAAGACTAGAGTGATAAAAGGCAAAGACCTACTTTCTGAATATAGGCATTCCCCATTTTACAGATGAGTCATTTTTCCAAAAGTGCATTTGTTACTAGTTGCTCAGAATTTGGAATTCTTTGCCCACAGAGAAAATGTTAGAAATTGTGTTTAGGTTTCTAGGCTAGCCCAGACAACTATATTCAATCTATGTTAGGAACAAATTTCGGAACTATCCTATCAGTTTCAGTTCTGGGACCTTGGAACAGGAAGCCAAATGATGCCTTCCTAAATGGATAGCCTAAGGTAAAAATCTTTGGATGAGGACATAGTACTTTGCATCTCTCTTCCTGTATCTCTCATCTGTCTTCTAGTACTCACTTCTCTGAGCTCCAGTGTCCACATACTATCCTGAGTCACGTTCTTGTGCTCGTAGTTAGACTTTGTTACTTCCCAAAATATACTCCTTGCTCCAAACTTATTACCTTCTCTCTTTCTCAAATAAAACTACCACTTCCTTAGTTCTGCTGATCTAAATGATAGATAGGAAAGCAGTCTGATTGAATTAGTTATATTTGCACAAAGGGTTGATAACCCTGTAATCCTTCCATGCTGTTTGCATTAAAAAAAAAGGAAAAAAGAATGCCTTTTAACTCAAATCAAATACATTTTCTTCAATTTGATATTCACTTATCATCTTTTACAAGCAAGGTACTGATGTAGACTACGAGAATTTAAATGTGAATAAAATATGATGCTTATCATCTTATAGGGAGACCAGCATATAGATACAAATAAACACAGTATAAAATATGATAATGATGAGTGTCAAAAGAGAACTTTATGAAAATACCAAATCTTATACATTGCTGGAGGGAAGCAGATAAATTGATACAAGAACAGTGAAAGACAATTAGACATTATTTTGTAAAGACATGCGTGTTGTCCAACGTAGGAATTTTACATCTCATTATATATTGTAGATAAACTCTTGCACATGTACACTAAGAAATGTTTCAAAAATTTCCATTATCACAAGAAATTGGAAACAACACAGATGTCTGTGGACAAGAGAATGGATAAATAAATCACGGTATGTTTATAAAATGAGATATCATGCAGCCATAAAAGAGAATGATAGATATAAACCAACCACATGGATACATTTTTAACATTGCTGGTCAAAAAAAAAAGTTTCAGAAGACTACATGATATGATACCATTTTCTATAAGGCTCAAAACCATGAAAAACTTAACGGCATTGTTTAGGAACATGAGGAGGGGCAGAAGAGGCAGTAGGACAGCATAGTAGATACACCCATATTAAGTCAGGTGATGGTTCATCTCATTAATGACTCTTATTAAGTCAGGTGATGGTTCACAGGTGTTCATCTCATTATTGTGCACCATATCTTCCATATGTATTTTTATATATATTAAATATTGTATAATATGTTTTGTGTGTGTGTGTGTGATCACTCTAGTTCTGGAGAATCATCAAAGAGAAAGCAGTTGATTCTGTCTGGGAGACTGGGAAGGGCTTTGCAAGGGAGGTTCACACTGGATTGGAGGAAAAGTAGGGTTGGGGGGCTCAGGCAAATGTTGAGTGGTGAAAAGTGGGGAGACAGTGAGGAGGGCATGTGTGTAGTTGGCTTGAGGTATAGAACAGCTGAATTTGGGAGAGGTGAGGAAAGGGATGTGTCATTGTCATTCTTGGGGAAGGGCAGGGAACCCAAAAGACAACACTAGGAAGACACTAAAAGGATAGACTGAAATGCTGGAGGAAAACCGGAGGGCACAGAACTAGGACTTCCCCATTGCAAGGGGATTTCAGACCCATGGAGGGTCGGATTCTGTAGTACAAATAAAGGGTTGTCCTCCCAGAAAAGGGAGTAACACGAAGTCAAGCTCTTTCTATCTCTCTTTCTGTTAACAAAGTATCTTTTGGTATGCATAGAGATCATAGTTAACTAAAAGTTGAGCTTTTCTTGGATGCCCTATTGTGATAGGAAGAAAAGGAGAAAGAAGCAGAGAAAAAGAACTGCCATTTGCTGAAGACCTACTATGTGCCAAGTATTCCAATCTGAGGGCTGAAAATATCTTTATTTCTGGCCTCTTCCACAACTTCTGTAGCATATAATGTTGAGATAAAACCAAAACACGGGCAAGTTACTCACCCAAGCCAAAGACAGACTATCTCTGAAATAATATCATTTCCTTCCACATCTCTCAAAAGAGAAAAAAAAAAAAAGAATTAAAAAAAAAGAAGCGGCTTTTAAAAGAATGTTTCAATTAGATACACTAAAAAGTTCAATTCCACACATTTTTTTTGTTCTGATGTCTTTAGCATTTTTAAAATTCTGTTCTCCTCTGGATGTTTTACCATCTCAGTCTTGATGGAGGGGTCTAGCACCTTATCAGTTGCCTCCTTTAGGGTACAGGCTGTCCCCTCAGTTAGCTATGTTCTAGCAAGTGTCTCTGGAGAATGTACATTGATAAAATTTTCGCTGTGACCAACCTTGTCCCCTGGCTACGTGCGTACTCTCTTCACACACACCCTGATCCTGACATGGCTACAGATTTGTCTTTTTTTACTGATTTCACTAACATACAATTTTTTTTTATTACTAAAATCATAATCACACTTTCAGTCGCTATTTATTTCTGGAAACTGCATATTAAAATGATTATTTTTATCTTGCTGACACTGAAGTTACAACTCATAAATTTTATAATCATAGTGCATTAATATTAACTCCATAGTTTCCTGCCTCTGGCTTCTCCACGAACCTGGAAGAGAGGTTTTCTCCTAAGAATGAGGGGAGAACAGAAGGGACTTGAGGATGGATAAAGTTTGTGACCACTGCTGAGGGGAGTGGTAGAAGAGAGCCAATGAGGGAGACCAAAGAGGATTTCTAAGCAGCAGAGCGGGCCTTTCTGAGGTTAAAAAAGGTCATCTTGTCTATGGCTATACCGCCCTGAACACGCCTGAACATGCCCGATCTCAGATGCTAAGCAGGGTTGGGCCTGGTTAGTATGTGGATGGGAGAAAAGGCCATCTTTTGCAGAAGCAGCCATCAGCTCAGCTCCATTTCCTCCTGCTCCACAGACGCTCCCCAGAGAAGAAAGCTG
Organism: Mirza zaza; assembly: GCA_008750895.1. Taxonomy (NCBI): domain Eukaryota; kingdom Metazoa; phylum Chordata; class Mammalia; order Primates; family Cheirogaleidae; genus Mirza; species Mirza zaza. The sequence goes on from VSMD01084269.1 coordinate 302,474, forward strand.
GGCCTTAATTCTGGCTGCATGCAAATGTGAGGTATTGGGAAACCAAAGAAGCTCATCTATTAATATAAACATCTCCCACAAATTAACCAGAAAGTTGATTTTTAAAGGTGCACACAACTCATACATGCAACTGATCATGTAGGGGAGGTTCTTCCTTTGGAAAGCAGCCCTGACACTCATTATAGGGTGATGGAGATTTATGAATCAAGGTGGTGGAAAAGTAAGTTAAGCAATTAATAATTCTGTACAACTATTACATGGAGAGAAAGTGACTTTAACTCCAGCTTCCTGCACTTATGGACTATTCTGACATTGCTCTTGGATAAAGACCAGAACTCTTCACATGGCCACTGGGGGCTTCATGGTCTGTTCCTGTCCACTTCTGCAGCCTTGTCTGGTATCATTTGCCCTTCTGCTGCCTGTCCTAGACCAGCAGTTCTCAAACATTTTAGTCTTAGGACCTCTGTACATTCTCAAAGATGATTGAAGACTGCAAAGAACTTTGCATTATGCTTTATGCCTGTTAGATCTATTGATATTACCTGCATTAGAAATTACAACAGAAATTTTAAAAATATTTATGTTTAATTCACTTGAAATAACAATAATAGATCCATTTCATGTTAACATAGATATTTTTATGAAGGTTAACTCTTTTCCAAGACAAAAATAGTTTAGGGTAAGGACTGCCATTGCAAATCTATTTAATGCCCAATTTAACAGAAGAGAGTGGGTTCTCATGTTCCCTTCTATGTTAAAAACTGAGGGTGAAATATCACACATCATGTAGCTTCTAGAAATATCCACTGTACACTCAGGAAAGAATGAAAGTGAAAAGGCAAATAATGTTTTAGTATGACCAGGAAAATAGTTGTGACCTCATGGACCCCCTAAAAGGGTTTTATAGGAACCTCCCAGTCCCTAGAGCCCCACCTTCAGAACCACTGTCTCAGACTCGGGGGCCTTGGGTTGGAGACAAGTCAATGGAGCAGCCAACAGGGACAATGTGAAATACAGTTGGGAAGTTAGGTTGAGGCTATAGCACATCCTATCTGATGGGGACATCCCTCATCTTCTGAGAAGGAGGTGAGTGTTACTGCCAAGGACACACAACAACTGAGGACATTCAAAAGTCCACCCTGAATTTACACTGCTTTGTGTTTCTCTGAGGACTTTTATGGGCATGACTTCATTTGACCTCTACTGTAGACCTCTATGAGAAAAGCAGGATATTTATTCTTTTCCTTTTTCACAGGAAACAGACATGTTTAGTGGCTTCTCAAGGTCACCCAAGGGAGTGTGAGGACTGAGCTGTCACCTCATACTCCCTGAGCCCCTCCCCTGTGCAAGTGTTTCCTCTCGCTGAGATGTCACCCCACTGTGGGAGAGACCCGTGCACGCTGGGGACTAGGGACACAACTTATAGGCAGTAGGTGTTTGGAAGCAGATATTGAAGCTTAACGCATCATTCACCTGTGTAGTCCCTTTTCTGATACTTTATCAAGTAAAAGTCGTTAAAGTATGAGAGAGGATCAGCTGTGCTTTGTGTGGGTTCTTTGTTCAGTACAATTAAAATTCACATGTCCACAGTGAGCAGAAAATTCATCATTTATTACTGAGATGCAGGAAGTGGGTTAATATCCAAAATCAAAGTTGTTAAACCTTTAAAATATCCAAAGGATATGAGGAAGACCTTGCATGGGCACTGTTTAAGGATTTGGATAGAAGGGAGATGCCACAGGAGAGGGTGGTTCCCTGAGGGCTGTGGAATGCGTGGGGACAGCCAGGCTCGTCACTAGTCTCTGTAGGTATTTTTGTCATGATTTCTTCCAGCACCGTCTTACCATCTGGTGAGAGTAAGACCCAATTTCTTGAAGTAATGCTAGGCAGCTTTTTATTCCATTACAAATTGCAGCCTTTTAATGCTTTATTCTGAATGTTGACTTTCCTTTGAAGATTGGATCTACACAGGCTGGCTAAATAGTTCCAAGAACCATAGTCAAAGCAGCCTTCCCCTCCCCCAATTAGAGTAAAATACACATGACATAAATTTTTACCATCTTAACCATTTTTAAGTGTACAATTCAGTAGTGTTACTCACATTTAAATTGCTGTGCAACTCATCTCCAGAACTCATTTCATTTTGCGAAAGGGAAGCTCTATACTCATGAAACGACAACTCCATCTGCCCTCCCCGCAGCTTCTGACAACCACAGTTCTCCTTTTTGTCTCTGTGTCTTTGGCTATGCTAAGGACCTCTTATAAGTGGAATCTCACAGTCTTTGTCCTTTCATGCCCGACTTATATCACGTAGCACAATGTCTTCAAGGTTCATTCACATTGTTGCATGTGTCAGAATTTCCTTCCTTTTTAAGGCTGAATAATATTCCATTGTATGTGTGTACATGTCACATTTAATTGTCCATTCATTTGTTGATAGACACTTGTGTGGTTTATGCCTTTTGACTATTGTGAATAATTCTACACTGAACATGCGCATACAGATATCTCTTTGAGTCCCTTCTTTCAACCCTTTTGAATGGATGGTAGCATCTGATAGAACTGATTACAGTATACATCTGTAAGGCGGAGGCCCAGGAATGCTGAGTGGACAAGGGTCACAGAATTCCTCTAGCATGACTTCAACAAAGCCTGATTTTCCAAAATGACTGTTTATGTGGAAAGCTTGTGATAGATGAGCTGTTTTACACAAAGTCTCAGTTTGGGGAGTTTGAGAGAGGATCTATACTACTTGAAAATATGTGGGTCTATACTGTGAAATTTCTTCCCTAATAGAGCAATTATTATGGCTTGTAGTATTAAAAAACAATGTATCCTACAGATGTAATGACATGTTAATTTTTTTCCTGGGCCTCTATAAAAAAAGATAATACTTATTTCTTTGGTCTTTTCTTTGAAGAATTTCAATTGTATTCTATATTTCTGACCCATAACACGTCTAAACTGAGTTATAATTTATATTCTTTGTGAGTGAATACATATTCTATATGCATTGTTTTAGTTGAATGCATATTGGAATGTGTAAATCATTTTACTAGGTTTTCTGATTATTATTTTGAGTCAGCCTACGTCTTTACCTTGCAGCAATTCCCTGCAACCCCATTCTAGTCCAGACTTGCTTCAATTATTTTTTGTCCCTATATGTTCATACATCTCTTTCATATTATCTATCTAAAAATATCTATTGCATATTTAAATGCAGTTTGGGTGTGTATTCTCTTATTTATAACTGTTACAGTGTTAGTGAGAGATCCCTTTGTATCTCATGTGAATCATCCACTGTTTTTCTACAGAAACTTTCTCCTTAACCCACAATGTATTTGGAAGTGGGGTGGCTTGTAGGGAGGGGGGAACTGATATTACCATGCTCGGTATTGGGATAAATCATCACCAGTTGTCGAACTATTTCTAAACTATGTTTTTTTCCCTTTTTTGCTTACCCTCCCTGTCTCGCTGCCTCTTGGAACGTGGAACATGGAACCCGGACCCGCCAATCATCTGGAAAAATGTTACCTTTGCGTGTTGGGACATGGATAATGTGGGTGAGTCCTAAAATTAATGCTTAAGCTGTTGATGTCTCTCTTTGTGGAAGGAGAAAACTGTCAAATGACATTGTTGAGTAGGAAAATGTCTTCAGCACCCAGCGTGGTGTGCACCCAGCCCATGCACCGCCCGTGAGCCCCAGGGAAAAGCCCTGCATGTACTATTAGCAGCATCCAAACCCAAATGAATCCAAGATGAATCGTATTCAGTAACAATTGCTATTTAGACCTTTGCTGTTTGTTTTCTTTTTTTCTTTTGGGTTTATACCATCTTTAATAATAGTTCTTTATGACAAAGCAATTTGAAAATATCCCACATAGCTTGACGTTGAATTTCCTCTTTTGTTCAGTTGTTTCTATAAATTGCACACCTCAAATTTTCATATTTACTCTTTATGGCAGACACAGATGGATTTATTTTTGTGATGCTGGCATTGTTTCTAAGATAAACCCATTGGAAATGGTACATGGTTGATGTATTTATATTAAGTGCATCACGCATCTTGACATGACTTCCCTGCTCAATTAGTCCTCAGTAGATGGTGTCAAAACTCAAGACAGGAAAACTGTTCAATATAAAAATAACTTTGTTCTTCCAAAACTGAGCAATAATGACGTGCTGGGACCCTGCATGGACCAGGACTGGGAAGAGGGTTGTGGCCTTCTGGGGGACTTCTTGCGATGGAGTGCAGAATAGACAACAGGCAGGTTTTGAATACCAAAAAAATATATTTTTTAAAATACATTTTTCCCGTAGTCCTCAAGGATATGGGAAGCAAGATTCTGGGTAAAGCCTTTGATTGACATGATATTATAGAAGAGGCTGGCCCAATATGTTCCATGCTTTTCTTAAAAGGATTTAGCATGGCTGATTAACCACTTCAGGACCAACGTCGACTGTAGTCGATAGCCACAGATGAACGCGCACAGCGACTTTAGCCGACAGCCGTGATATGGCTTTTCTAATTTTTCATTTATCAAAATAAAATTGTGAACATTTAAAAATAACGTAATGAAAACATATATGTATATGTTACCTATTCTGATTTACATTACAAGTAAAGCTGCCTGTAAAGTAAAACAAGCTTTCAGTGCTTTAAAGCTTTCCTCATCACACAAGAGCAAAACAGATTCGTCGTCAATGCACAGCACAAACTATCGTGCGAACTGTGATTGCCGGCTGTGGGCAAAGTTTTGCATTTAAAAAAAGAAAGAAAGAAAGAAAGAAAGAAATCAGTTGAGGCATACCTCCATAAAAAAGTCATTGTCTTAATTATCAATTCTACTTTTACCCCGAGTTTCCCTGTCAGTAAATTTAAAACTGCCATGTCACTGTCTTAGCTGGTGGAGGTGGCAGGATTTCACTTGCTGGGAGCAAACACATTTGTTGTTGCAATCTGTTATTTCTGAAATGTCTAAAATTATATTGGATGTTAGCATGAAATTTGGCATTGATGTTTGTAAGATTTCCTATTCTGGTGTAAGTAATTTGGGAATCTTTATCTCAGATGATTTAGTTACTCATAAATATCCTTAGGAATATGTGTCATTTGAGTTTAGTCTGTTGAGCTGTGAGCAGTTAATTTGACACAATTACCACCTAATCAGCTGTTTTGCCTATTGGGTTATGTGATACGTCTTCAGTTCCACATCTAAATATCTTCTTTTGAAATTCACATTGTGTGTTTTCCTCCATGTGTCCCTTTGGGTCTTCTCATCTCCCCCACCCTCATGAGAAATGACGATAACCTTTTAGGGTGGCCAAGCACCCTAAAAATCTCATTTGTCTGCCAGTGACACTCGGTACTCAGAGCCTCCTGAGCTTGCCTGGTACCTTGAATGCCTTCTGAAGATAACACTTTATTTGTGAGATGCTCAGGAAATCCTTGGAAATCTTGGACCCTAAAAATAGCAAGTGCCAGAGCAACAGGGTCTTACTTTATTATTTCCTCGCACCCTGTCGCAGCGTCCATGCGCTCATCTGCCTCTGTCTCTCCTTCCCCAGCCTCCTTCTGCTGAGGGGTCTTTGGACTTGGGGGTTGTTTGCATTTCTTGGAATTTGTTTTTGTTGCATTTGTAGGGAAGAGAAGGGGCTGGCTGTACAGCCTAAAGCCTATGGTTTGGTTGATAAGGGATCATTTTCTTTAAAAACCAGCTGGTGGATTCATTACACTGTCAGGGCTCGCATTCTAGGATGTGCAGCGTGGTGATATCATTACCACCTTCCTTTCACCATCATCCTCATCACTTACTCTCCATCGCACACTGGGTTATGGACTTGACGTGGTCACATTTAATTTGCATGCAGGAACTTTTCACCACCTAATTTTGCGGATGACTAGACTGAGGTGCAGCTTAACCTGTTGGAGGCCAGCGAGTGGTGGAGGGAGGCTCTGTTTTAATCTAGGAGTCTGGTTCTAGAGTCACAGCCATAAAAGGTTTTCACCAGACACATTTCCTTTTAACCAGTTTAACATACTTTTGGACTCTTCTGTACCTTCAAAGATAAAATTTTGGTGCATCCGGATGATACTTGTTTTATACACCTGAATTATCTGGCAGTTATGTAAAACTCTTTCATGAGCCCAAACTGGCAACCCTGTGGTTCCAGGGGGTGGGGGACAGGAGGGATTATAGTAAAAGGCAGATTAGGAGGGTGAATTGCCCCCAGGAAAGTGGTTTATGTTTCCAGTTAAGTGAATACATTTGCATCTGACAGTATTATCATATTTTAATGGATACCAGTTTCGGAGGAAAAAAATCAAACAAAATCTAACTTTTTTCTAAATTCAGACAAACTCTTGTACCTACAAATTCCATTTAGATTTTCGGCTCTTGGTATTGAGTATTAGGGCTTCCAAATCTAATCATGAGTCCTTCTCTAATAGCTAATTTTCTGCTTTATTAGTCAGGGTAATAAGGCCCTTCTCAAAAGCAGAGAGACGTGAAGAGCAGGAAGTTGTCTTGGTCAGCCTGCCTGGTGTGCTTCGCTTGCCTGTTTCAAGAAACTACGCTGACAAGTGTAGGGATTAGTGGAGCCCGGCTGTGGGTGGGCTTGGCCAGCATGCGGATATTTTCCGTCACCTGTGCTGGGCAGATCCCTACCTTATCTCACCTGGGTTTTGTGACAGCTTGCTAAAACGTTCTCCCCATCTTTATTCCATCCTCTGTTTCTGCTGTCTCCAACCCGCCCCCCAGCCTTGGGCTTGTCCTGGTGCCCGGCCTGTTAGGAACCAGGCAGCACAGCCACGGCGGGAGGCGAGCAGCCGGCAAGCAAGCAAATCTGTGTTTACAGCTGCTCCCCATCGCTCTCATCACTGCCTGAGCTCCACCTCCCATCAGATAACGGGGGCATTAGGTTATCATGGGAGTGCGAACCCTGCTGTAAATTGCACATGATGCCTGGTGATCTAAGATGGAGCTGAGGTGCTGATACTAACGCTGGAGGGCGGCTGCAAATTCAGATCAGCATGAACAGAGAGGTTTGACTGTACAATGAATGTGAAAACCATCCCCCGGCCCCTGTCTGTGGAAAACTTGTCTTCCAGGAAGCCGTTCCCTGATCCCAAAAGGTTGGGGACCACTGCTCTGACTCCAGAGAGACACGTCCAAACGCTAAGTCCGACCACGTTTCACTCTTGCTCTAAGCACGCCCATCGCTCCGAGTTGCTTCTAGTGCTGATGCCGTGGCCGGGTGGGCACAAGGGACTGTGTAAATCCGTTAGCTTTGCTTATTTGTCCCATTGCTCAGTGGTTCCTGGTACACAGCTAACATTAATAATTCAGGTTATTGAGACTTTCGGTAGTGCTTGTGAGTGATTTTTATAGTTATTAACTTTATGTAACTTTACTCATGGATAATTTCTAGGTAAGAAGGAGGCAAGGATAGATGAACAAAGCTCAAAAGTTCATACTGTGTTTAATGATGCTATGAACATTCTTACCCATGATGACAATAGTTACACTCACCAAATAAACAGCTAAGTGACAATAAAAATAAAATGTGTAAGAAGATAAGTCATATGAATAAAAGGTTAAAATCTGTGCATTTCATTTGTTTCAACAGCAATAAGTAACATATTTACTTGTCAATAGTACATGTTTATTTGACTTTTATATTACCTATATAATGGAGGTCTGAAAAAAATGACATGATTCTTTCTTCACAATAAAACAAGATATGTTGAAGAATTTTATGCGCTGAGATTTTTTCTTCCAAAACAAATAATTTTGTGTTTAATAGATGTCATTACTCATATGCTTATACAAAGGTGTTATCGATACCCCACCTGTCCTCCCAAAATCTCTGTGCTGCTGCTCTTTGCTTTATTTTCCCAAATAATTTTGGTGGAGGTGAGGAGTTGGAAAAATCTGGAAGTATATGTTGCATGGAAAAGTCCTCTGTCATCTGAAAAAAAAGAACCAAGCCCCTTAGGATGAGCCGCAAGTTCTTCTCAGATCCTATCACTGCCTCCAAGGTTCATCTGCCACTTTCCCTTTTGCCTCTACTTGTCATTCCTGTGTGCCTATTGGTGTGTCCGACCTTTGGCATCCCAGGAAGGCTCATGTGACTTTTCTCACCCTCCTTCTTCTGCCTCCAAGTCCTTACCTTGTCTTTACCTGGGAATTCCCACTGCCTTTTACACACAGCTCCCACAGGCAGTCTCCCTCCACCCCTCCTGGGTCTAAGAATCCCTCAGACACTTACAGCACCTGGTGGGTGCCTTTCTCACTCAACTTTGCATATTATACAGAGCAATGGATTTACTTGTATCTCCCCCCCCCCATTATTTTATAAAATCAGAAATAACTGGGACCTCACTTTTTAATGATTTCTGTATGCTGAACACCTGGAATTTGGTAGGTTGTCACATATTTCACATGTTTCTCAACAGGTAGGCTGTAAAATGCACCTAGGTGGCCAAGGTGTTTGTTAGGCCGAAGACCAAGGAAGAAAGAGGGCTGGGCCGAGGGAGAGGCTGGGCTGGCTGCAGCCCCAGCAAAGGCCTCAGCCTCCCACGTGGGGCGGTCTGGAGCTGGAACCACCTCCAGACCGTTTCTGATTAGAGTAAGAGGCTGGGGCATTCCTGTCCCCACATAGACAGGTCATTTTGGATGTTGGCTGTCTCCAGAAGGTGGTGTCACTTGGGCCAGGCACTTGTAGCAGCTAGAGAATTAGAAATCCTTCATTTCTGTAAGGGGATCTGGGAAGTATATCATTGTATATACTTCATTGTATATACTTGTATATATATCAAGTATATCACTATATAGGCTTAACTTTTTGTGAAACTAACTGGAGAGCAAAATGCCTATGAATTAGGGAAATTGGGGGGTAAGGTGAGGAAATGAGACACTTGGCAATTTCAATCTGCTCTATTAATAGAAACAGTTTTTAGGAAAATGGATTTCTCTCTGAACAAGAAAATATGATTATGAAAGACGCCTGAAGTTTTAATTAAGCCTTCCAACCCTAAAAGCAGCAAATACATGTTTTTAAAAACTAAATATAAAATTTTCTGCTACTCATTCCATAAACATTCATTGACTACCCAGAATGTACACCGCACTCTAGTAGATGGGATGGGATCATTAAAAATATAGTGTAAGTCAAATACCATGGAGTTAAGGATATTTAACCTTTGGTAGATAAGAATATTTAAACAATTAATCCTAATTCAAAGTGGGATGAAACAATGATTCTATTACTAGTATAAGCAGAGTATACCAGAGAAAAAAATGTATTAAATCAAACTTGGCTTAGTGGAAGGTGTGTGTGGGTGTATGTGTGCATGTGTGTGTTTATGTCTATGTAAACATATGCATGTATTTGTATATGTGTGTGTGTGTGTGTGTGTGTGTGTAAGAACACTTCTGAGATGTCACGTGAACTAAGCTTTTGAACCTCCAGAGATTTGAGTTTGGCTCTTCTGGGAAATGTTAGCTTTTACTTTTCTACCCACAATAATATCTCGTTTAACTTTCATAGCTTCTGCAATTGCTGGCCTCTATGCATTAGAAGGAGAGGCAATCTTACAAAACCTGTAGTTTTCAGTGAAATCAGAATCATCACTTTTCCTCATTCTTCCACTCCCAGACTCTAAAACCAGGTCCTGCCTTTTCACATGCTCTAAGAACCTCTCATGACTTGGAGCTGCTGTACAAAGGTTGGAGATGGGCCTCAGCTTATTTCTGCATGTCCAAAGGAAATTGCCTTTGTTCACTTTCTTTTCACTTAGAGAGGGCTCCCCTTCCTTTTAATGACTTCTATATATGCAGTTTCTTTGTTTTTCCTACCTTATCTTTAATTATTGCTAAGGTGATAACATTGCTGATGACTAAGACATTATATCTCTCTCTCAAAGGTTTAGTGAAAAGTAAAGAAATTGGAGCACACCGAATTATAATGGCAAAGTTCTCGATTATGCTTATGAGGCAGTGTTGATGATAAGGAAGTAGTTAAACATTACTCTGCTTAGAAAGAAATTGTTCTCAGGACCAATACCGAGTGTCAGCAAAATGAAAAACAATTGATTCATCAAGTTCTTTCCTCCATGACATAGAGAGAATGAGAATATTAGCTAAAGAAATTTATTCTAAAATCTATTTTAGTCTGTAGCTTTCTTTATCAACCAATTTCCTGGCAGTCCTAAAGCTCTATATTTAAATTTTTTTTAACATCAGTTACCCATTTTCCTCTTCTGAAGTTGTTACCCTGGGGACAAAGACAGGAGGGCAGGAGACAGAAGGACATAAATCTGTTGAGTCCGTTTTGGTCCTTCCTATTGGATTTGACATCGCCTCCTTTGTAAAGTGTCACGAGTAGACTGAAGGTGCCTGGCTCACCTTTATCTTTTAGGGAAACAATTTGAATAGAGGCTATCCTTGTAAGAATCAATTTGGCTAATATTAATACTGGCTCCAATCCTGGCAGGAGGGATGGAGAAAGGGCAGTATGTAGGGGAAAATGTGTTGGTGTGTTAGTGTGTATGCTACAGGACACACTTCTACCTGCATCCCCCCAACCCTATTTGGAAAACTAACTGGAAGACTCTATTACATTGTAGCAGATGGTCAAACTGCTTTACCATCCAAATGAGAACTTGGTATGAAAATATACAAAGTTTAATAGCCAATTTTGCATGAAAGCTTCTGTCACTTTTAAAGGTATTTAAAAAGTCTATTTAAGATAATTTGTCCAATTCATTCAGTCTTTATTTTTGCCAATAAATGGCTTCAGAGCCCAAAGCCACAGGTCCTCTATACTAGTTTCTTTCCATTTTAAAAAATCACCTCTGTCATCAAAGAAAATTAACCGCTCCAAAGTGCTATTCTTCTTTATTCATTTAGTTTTGCTTCTATAAATCATTTATGGTAGCAGAGTTATAATTTGACTTAGTAATTAGTTTGCAGAGGAAAAAAGTTCAGCTTGCATTTGGAAAGTATGAGGCAAACATCAAAGAAAACTGGTTTCGCATAATTGTTTTAGTGTAACAGATACAAATGTCTAGTTTTAAATGGAACTGGATTGGGGGATAGCTCTAACTACCTTCGCGCTTATTTGACCACTGATCCAGCCAGTTTCTTGGACTTGCTGGGAAAAAATTTCTGTGAGGTCAATGATTCATACTTGTTCAAAGGTTACACTGCCACATAGCTCAGCTGTCAGCAGAACTATGTCTTGCCTGGTCAGGATTTTGTAGAAATCTGAAGGAAAAAGAAGGACACCGCAAGATTTTATTGCCCAGTGAACTAATAGACCCATGTAGGTAGGCTATGTCAGCAGAAGCATGGGGCAGGAGTTCTTGCTGCTGGTCTGAACTTTGCATTTCCGGCACGTTGGGTTGGAAAGCCAGTCCTGAGATAGCACAGAAGGAGCCAACTTGGCAGCACTGGATGGAGGTAGTTGTAGTTTTATCCCGTAGCAAAGAGTGATCACTCAGTTTGACGGTGTTATCTCACAAGCCTTATCTCCTTCTCTAGTTAAAGTCCATTGTGAGGCTCAAAGGGTACAGTGACAGCCTATTTTTAACTGCAAGTCCTGCTTAGCCATAATTGAACATGTGGTGTACTCAGTTCAGGGCTCCCCCGCCCCCACTCAGACATCCCAAGTATCTGATTAAGGGCTTCCTATATGTCCGCATCATGGAAAACTTAGAGGTTTGACTGCATTTTGGATGTGTGGCCTTTTGTTAGTGCTCTGGTGTTTTTAAGAATCTTTTGGTTGTTTTTAAACAACAATGCATCTGTAACTGGAATGTCATGACTTATCTGAATACCACGTCAACTTCAGACACAGGAGAGCGTTAAAGTTGGTAAAATATTTTTGTAAGTATCCATAAAAGATTTTATCCCCCATGCCTTCTGCACCTCCTCCCCAAATGAAACTGAATGTTTGCATTGGAATTCCAGAGCCCTCTTGACTCTGTGGCAGCAGCTCTGCATCTAGTGCTTCCCTACAGTAAATGTTAACGGTACTATGTATTCATTTTAATGGTTTTAATGATTAGAAAGAAAAAAATGGGTGGTGCTGTAGATTTTAAGGATATATTTTTAAAGTGAAAGAATGAATGCCTTTTTGGTTTTGCTTTTAATTATAAATTTTTCTTCTCTTTCCTTTTTTAAATCACTCTAAATCTTAGACAAGAGGCTCCACCTAGTGTAAGTTTTATGTTAAAAAAATAGTGCAGATATAAAGAAAGGGCAAAAATTAGTAGAACCTACCCATTTATGATAAGATTACAAGACAAAAGATATTAATATTTTATAGGGTGCTTTTATGGTTCAGATCATTTATGTAATTTGGGGACATGGAAACATTCTCATTCCTTCATCTCTCCACAAATTCTTATTTTTATCTATTTTTTTAAAGGCAAAATTATATCACTTATGCATCCAGATACAGTTCTAGGTTGTAAACATTACCTTTGCCTGTGGTGAATGGATTTAGATCCAATTTTCTGGTGATATAACAAGGGAAGAATCTTAAATGAAATCATTTGGGATGTCTACACAGTAAACTTACAGAGTTACTGTCTAAATTTGTTCTTGTTGTTTTGTAAGCAGGGACTTAAATTTTAGATTGACAATTTTATTTAATAATTTTAATAACATTAATTATATTTTGGAAATTTTTATATTGTATCTAGCTTTAAGATTCAGATTTGTTTATTTAGCAGCCACTAAGTGGAGTTGTACTACTGTTGATCATGGCACTTTTACAACTTTATCACTATAGCGTGGTGTTCAGTTTCTTTGTATTTTTTTTCTAATAGAGGGAGTTTCTAGTCTTATATCTGTTATCAGTGAGGTCTAAGAAGAGAATGTAAATATGTCTTTAAAGGACTAAATACCAGAATGAGATAATACATATAGGAAACGCCCTTCCCTGATGCATTGTTGTTTAAAAACAATTCTAATACTGAATTCTAATACTGTATTATTATTACAGAGGTTCCCAAAGTTTTAGGGGTTGACACCCCTTTGCACTTTTAAAATGGGATTGACAAAGAGCTTTTGCTTAGGTAGGATATATCTATTGATTTTTACCATTTTAGAAATGAAAACTAATAACATTTTTAAATATTTATTAGTCCATTTAAAAATAACATTGGCAAACCCATTATATGATAACATAAATGACATATTTTCATTAAAAGGAACTGTATTTTCCAAAACAAAACAATTTAATGAGTAGTGTAGCATTGTTTCACATTTTAAACATCTCTCTAATGTCTGATAATAGAAGACAACTATATTCTCATCTGCTTGGGAATCTGTTATAATGTGTTGTTTCGAAGTGTAGTAAGAAAATCTAGCTTCACACAGAAAGGTAGTTGGAAAAAGGAGGAGTATTTTAAGTAGCATTTTTAGATAATTCTTTGACCTTGCCAATTCATGAAAGGATTTCAAGGAACCCTCTCCCGGCTCAGGGTTTCCTTGGCTTCACTTTGAGAACTGCTGGTCTAAGTAAGATGAAGCCTAGTTTCAAATCTCAGCTCTTTTAATTCCCTGATATAAAGTCCTGGGAAGTTAGTCAACCTTTGGCAAAGCTGTCAGAGAAATTAGAAACAACGTGCACACAGGATCTAGCACATAGAAGGCGCTCAAGCAAATGGCTGCCATGCCAACGGGATGTGAGTGACCACAGGCTGCTACTGTCCTGCCTCCACCGTCAGTGTTGCTGCCCTGGTGTCGCGTGGGGTGAGCCAACTCTCAGAGTCAGAAAATGAAGTCACACCCAGCTTGGGGGTGTCTAGGAATAAAACTACAGGAAGATAATGCTATTAATTGACAAGGCAGGATCTATCTTATTCCTGGGCTATATGGTTTTTATCTTTCCCTTCCAGAATAAGGCTGATATGCAGGGTTTACACAAGCTTCCTAAATTCTGAATACACTACACTTAGAGACCCTTTATGGTGGTTGTTATTATAACAAAAGATAACAAAGACGGGCTTTATTTTATATATCCACATTTAATGTGGAATTTATTGTTTAAAGTATAATGAATAATTGCAATTTTCCTAAAATAAACAGTAGAAAATAGATACCATGGGATTGGAAAAAAGTGAAAAACAAAAAGTTCTGGGAAGCCTTTACTAATACTTTTTGGTGTTCAGTACATTGTAATGTTGAGTGAAGCACCTTCCATATACACCGTGCTGTGCTCATATTTTTCTGTAACATTTTGGACCCAGCACTGTGACCGTGACACGTGATGCTAAAGGGTGGTAGTCAGGACTGACTAAGCAGGACAGTGGAGGCCGTTCCTAAAAGGCAGTCCTGAAACTAGGTCATGGCACAGGGAGGTGAATTCGAATGTTCTGAGTTGGAAAGTTCTGAGGTTGGGAAGCAGGTCCAGAGTAAGGGTCTCCTATCTGAGAAGCAGGAAGACTAGTGTGTGAAAATCAAAGGGGGCTTGGGGAGGGTCTGGTGGCAGCAGAGGGGGATTAGGAACAAATAGTAGACCGAAGCTAGACCCTTAGCCAAGTGGAGCAAAACAAGGCAAGAGTGCAGAAGAATTTGGTCCAAGCCAAATCTTGTAGACTATACTCTTACCTGTGGTCTTGCTTAGTTATGAGGAGAACTGGGGGAGGAGATTTCCAAATGCTAGAAAATATACTTCTTGAAAATAATTTTTAAAAATGTATTTAAAAGGCTTATGGAAAAATACCTCATTATTAAAAACACTATGAAAGTGACTCTAAGCAAAGAATCTTCTCATTGCATTGTCATGAGGATGATGTAATGCTTTTATTTTAAAAGAATATTTTAGCCACAGGAATAAAAATACCACATTTATCAGTCATTTAGAGGAAGATTTAAAAAAGAGAGAGAAAAGAGCAACAAAAGCTCTTTCTCAACTCTATGCTTAGGATGAGCAGTGATAAGGGGGTCTTTTCTCTTTGTACCTCAAGTGGGATCGAGTAAAACTAGTATGTTAACAAGTTTCAATGTCTCTGGCTCAGACACATTTTTGTGTCTGTTGTGGTCATCTACAAGTTCCAGAAACTCATAGGTGACTTGCCTAAGAGGACCCCACTAACCAGGTGGTGGTTAGACCCCAGGTCTCCTACTTAGCTGTGTTACTTTTTAGTGGCACAACCAGCTTTTGAAGGTCTCAGTCTACTCATTTGTTATGTAAGAAACAAGATTAGATCAGTAGTTCTCAAAATGTGGTTCACAGACCAACACAACAGTGTCACCTGGAAGTTAGAAATGTGCTCCTGGGCCCATCCCAGACCTACAGGAGATAAACTAGAGGGAGGAGACCCGGCAATCAGTGCTCTGCCACACCCTCTAGGTGATGCTGTGCGTGCTACAGTCTGAGAGCTACTGGGCTAGATGCTCTCTGAGGCCCCTTCTAGCTTTGATGATCTAAGATTCTAAGAAGTCATGTAGTTCACTCTGGCCTTCAGGTAGGTGGTTGTCTGGACCGATGAGAACAGATAATTGTTCTTTTGAAATATTCAGAGGATGGAAACTGTGTTAGGTGTCTCATTTCATTGTTTAACCATCTCAGGAAGTTCTTATACCTCATTGTTTATACAAAAATACATTTAGAGCAAATTAATATTTTTTAATTTGCTTTTTGCATTACTGTTACATTAAACATTTAAAAAGAGCTGTAAAGATTCTCCAGATAGTGTGTATGGGTGGGGGAGGGGTGTCACATAATGGAATATACATGAGTTTGTACACAGTTTATCTGGAGATTTGCAGACTCGCCAGTGCCCAGCCTTGGTCCCCATGTACCTGGCTGAGAAGCGCCGACTTAGAATATGTTTGGTGAACAGTTAAGGAAAGTAAGCAAGTATCCAGGGATTCTGAAGCAGAGGAATATTCTATAAATTTCCTCCAGCTGCCATTGGCTTGTCAAATGTGTATCGAATACTTTCTGGTGGGGTAGGCACTGTTTTAGGTCCTGGGGTTGGATACATCCTACTTTCTGTGAGCTTTCACGCAATTATTGCAAATGTGGACAAAACAGGAACCAAATGAGCTCATGTTCCTTCTGCCAGGAAATATCAGGGGGAAATTCCCAAAACAGATGGCACATGAGTTGGCCTTCGGGATTGGGCTCAAGACAGAGAGGGGGTGGACCCTTGCACGCTGGCAGGATGGCACAGCCAAGGCTGGAAAATGGAAGGCTGTTCGGGAGATGGTTTTTTCTGGCTTCTGAGGAGAGTCTACACAGCCCAAACTAACGGAGGAGTGTGCAGTGAGGAATCTATGGCTCCTGTTACAGTTTCTCCAGGGCTACGTACAAACCTCTATAAGGAGATAAAGTGAAATTTCTCCTTCCACACTTGTGCTAACATGCATAGCCGTCAATTCTCAGCTCTAAGGATTCTCTTGGAAACAAAGAATTTCTTCCAACTGAGGGCATTGGATCTTAAACAATTAGGCTAGCTCTCTTTACAGAGCAAGTAATAACCATTTGCCCAGAAGACATTGCCTAGAATTTTGAGCTGTATTTGTACTTCAACGTTAAGCCAAAAGAGAGGTCATTTTTAGATAGCTAACAAGTAATTTGTTGCTTACTCTCAATGTGCCTGTTGCAAATGGATTAATTCCATATACTTTATAGGTACTCATAAGACATTGGCTTATAGCCTTTTAACAAGAGATTTTAATTAATTTTTGCAGGAAAGATAATTTTCTCCTTATTTCCCAGACATTAGCTATTATAACTGCAATAGTTTTGTCTTGACCTCATGTAACCCAGCATCAATTCTTGGTTGTTTAATTCCAGAAGAAACAGGGCTGAGTGAAAATGTTTTCTGATTTGATCAAATTTTCATCCTCAGTATTCACTGCTAGGCTATATTGGGGCTTCAGGACTGACAGAGGCTGCTTAAATTCACAATGAAGGGAACACACAATTTAAAGAGCTGGGTTTTGAGGCTGTCTTCTAAAAGTTTGGGTGAAGGAAAATGATGACATTGCCTAGTCTGAAGTTGGAAGATATATAATCCACTATCAGAATTCAGAATGACTTAATTGAAAGTTAAATTAGTCATGTTAAAAATACCAATTAACTGAATTTTTACAAAAATGCAGTTATATCTTTTTGTATATTTTATTAAAATGCTAGACCTTAAGAGAAAAAGTATTTTCCTATGTATCTCTTAACACTGGGTCACACAAAATGAGAAATCTAATAATCTTACTTTGTGTGTATTAAATGAGAGATCTTACCTGATGAAGATTTAGTGCCAATGATGGAAACAGATGCTTAGAATGTAATTTAGAATGTAATGGGGTAAATGCTAAAAAAAAAAAAAGAAAAAGAAAAAGCCAAATAGCAAAAGGTCTCTGGTTTTGTCAGTGGTTCTGATCATTGCAATCAATTGGGCGCAATCAATTAAGCTAGTATCTCTGGAGATTAGTCCCTGGCATGGGTTTTTAAAGGTTCCCAGGTCATTCTCAAGTGCAGTACTTGCCTACATGATACCTATATGGTTGCCATGTTTGGGTAATGATGTGATTGATGGAAAGATGTCAACAGATACAGCCAAAAGATACAAAGTTGAGTTTTTTTTAAAAAATGGCAGTTACTTTGAAAACATCCAGAGACAATTATATAAAGCAAGAGATCACAGAGATAGCACAGCATGTTCCCAGAAATCTGACTGTCCAGGTCCCCGAAGTTCCTTGTAGTGATGCTCAGCTGTGCTTGATAACACCCATGTGGAGTGAGGACCTTCCAGTGTAGGTAGCATCACTGGCCACTCTGACCTGACCTGTCTACACTCCCGTGTCACCACCCTATGCCTCCAACCCCTCTGCATCTGTTCTGGGAAACCTGGCTCTGTGTTGGCTGCTTCCAGGGTGCAAGTAGCTGGTCCAACCCACCCCCCCCAACACAATCTTGGGCAAGTGCTACTAGACTGCGGGGAGGAACTCCTGGGCCATCCTCCAGCCAGCCCAGCCAGCCCAGCCAGCATTCCCAGATGTCCAAGCTCTGTTCCTGCCATAGCCATTGAGCAGTTCATCTGACTCCTATTTTAAAGACTTGAATGATTTTTCTAATTAAAGTATTTTTGTATCATAACTTTTTAGGTAAATTACTTATCATAATAGTTGATTAGTTCATTGTTTTCGCCTGTTTTTAAAAGAGGAGCCACTGAAGAAATTCACCAGGGTCTAAAGCATTTTTTTGAAAGTCATAACCACACTTAGCTTAGTTTTTGTTCATAGGAAAAAAATCTAGAATGTCCCTCAGACAATAGTTGGCCTGGCAGTTGTTTGGCAAGTGTTCTATTTTTTCTGGGAAGAGGAGTGGCTATAAAGGATTACATCACACATCCATTTTGTGGTGTTCTGTCTTCCCTGAAAACAGTAGATTGAAATATTTTGAAAGTTTTTGTTTGACTTCACTTTTCTTTTACTCCTGACGTTTCTTGTTTATTCTTTACTTAGAGGTCAGAATAAAGTGAGATTCTCATACAAGTCTCTCATACAATTCTCATTTTCTTTTATAGAAGAAAAATGACACATCTAAAATTGTTGCTGTGCCATTTGAAATTTTATTTTCCTAATATTTCTTCCACTTTTTTCCCCGAGCAAATATCATCTCTTGTTTATGTTCTCTCAAAATTCATATGTTGAAATCCTAACTCCACAGGGCGATAATATTAAGAGGTAATGTCTTTTGGGAGGCATGCTTGGCCATAGGACAGGCTCATCTACAGCTCTTTGGGGGAAGACAATAGTCTTCTGGAAGCCAAAGTAGAACATCTGCCCATTTGCAGCAAGACAAAACTTCTGAGAAATAGTGAGATTAGTTCTGTTTGCTAAAATAATAACAAGGATAATGTCTATTTAGTCATTAGGTCCAAATAGTGTTCAAGTCACTAGTTCTGAATAGTAAGTCGAAATAACAAAGTATTATGCAAGCTACTGATTTAGTTGTCTTTCAGAGTCATTAAATAGATTTCAGCAAAAAGAAGAAGGGTGGGGCATTTTGTGATGAAATTATGAAAAAAGGAAAGCCCAGGGGTACTAAAAACAATAACAATAACACTTTCCCAATTTTGTTCAATGCAACCTCACTTAAATCAGCTTCTGAGGGTTCATTGTGTTCTCTCCTCTCCTGGAGTCACGTCCAGGTAGCTTATTCTTGTTGGCCATCAGCAAGCACGTGGACATGTGTTTGAATAATCTAAAATGATCATCTACACAGAATCAGGAACTCCCTAATCCTTTCCAGTTAGGTCCATAAAATTAAAAAATTCCTGAAATGGGTCATAACTTGCATTGCCCTAGGGCTTATTTTTTTTTTTTCAAATCTTCTCCAAACAAAGAAATGGCTATAAATTCTGTGTACATTACAAAACTTTCCTGTCTGCTTCGTCTAGGATAGGATCTGATCACATGATCAGATAATGTTGATTTTTATTAGTGCATTAATTATTAATGACATTTCATCATTTTAATAAAGGTCTTTTTGAATCAAAAAACTAAAATTTGCATGCAGCAGATTTGACCTTTTTGTATGTACTTTTGTATGTATAGATTTATGAAACCACCACTACAGTCAGGACATAGACCAATTTCATCACCAGGAGAAACTCCCTCTTTGTAGTCACACCTGTCCCCCACCGCTTGCCCCTGACAACCCTGATCTCTTTTCTCTCACTGTGGTTTTGTGTTTTCTAGAGTGTCATACAAATGGAATCATTTCTATGGCATTATATGTAACCTTATTGTAAGGTTTTTTGGCTGCGGCAAAAAGAAACAGAAAGAGTAGGGGCCAAACCACGTGGCTTTATTATACACTCCTGGAGGAGGTTCTGGGGCCCCAAGAGAGGGGGGGCCCCAGAAGTCGCCATCGTTAGGGGCTGAGGCCTTTTATACCCTTTGGGCGGGCTAGGGACTTGTGGCGGGAAGAGCTGCGGATTCTCTATTGTGACCTTGGGTGGTCATTGAGAAATAGGAGGGGCTGGAGATATTTGTGGAATCCAGGAGAGGAAACGTTCTTATCCAGGTGGACTTCTGGTGTGGTTCCTCTCAGCTGGGCCTGGCAGTTTTGTCCTTGGCAGGTCTGGTCTCCTGAGCCTTACACTTACGCGGCTGGCTTCTTTCAGTCAGCATAACACCTTTGAGAGTCATCGTGCTGTGGCATGTATCAATTATTTGTTTCTTTTTATTACTGAGTATTATTTCATTGTATACAGATACCACAGTGGATTTACGCATTTGCTTGTTGAAGGATATCTGAATTGTTTCCGGCTTTTGGCAATTATGAATAGATCTGTTATAAACATTCATGTACAGTTGTTTTTGTGTGAACATAGTTTTCACTTCTCTAGAGTAAATGCCTGGGAGTGTAGGATTGCTGGGTCATATGGTAAGAACTTTGTAAGAAACTGCTAAACTTCCAGAGTGGCTCTACCATTTTGATTTCTCACCAGCAGTGTGTGAGAGTTCCAGTTGCTCTGCCTTTTAGCCATCCTGATAGAAGTGCAGTGACCCGGGCTTGGGTTTTAAATGGGGAAAGGAACAGTCCCTTAATACTATTTTAGCTTATTGATCACCATGCAGAGTCAGAGGTGCGTTGGCACTTCAAACAGACATCCCTGAGAACTGCTGTCCTCTTAAACTCCCATCTGGGCAGCTCAGGGCTCTCTGTTCTGGTTCTTTCTCATCCAAGCGTTGCTAGCCCAAAGTGAAGGGAATGGGAGGGCCATGAACAGCATCAGAGGCAGCTACAGGAGAATGGAGCAGTTTATCATCCCTTTCCCTTCTCTTATTTTGTCCTTCCTCCTTTCCCCTCAGTGGAAAATAAATGGGTGTTGCTCCTTTTAATTCGAATTCAAATTTCAATTTTAATTCAAATTCAAATGTAAAAGTTGCTTCTTCTAATTCAAATTGCTGTCTACCCTGAGGATGACAAAACACATTTTACTCCACTGAACAGTGATGGAAGAAAAAAGTTCTAGCAAAAAGAATTTGAAATAATCAAAGGATCTCTGTGTTTTTGTCTAGATCACTGTGCCACCAGCTGTGAATCTGATTAATGTCCTTGAAGCATCAGAGTCACTCTCCAGGCAGGAGTCCTCATTTAGAACAGCAGCAGACAAAAAAAAAGTGTATATAAAGTTATGAGGAGTAGCATACCTTTTTCTTTTTCAAAATGTTGGAAGGAATATTGGCAAAATTTAGAATTTGGGAAATTGATAATTAAAGCACAGGTATGTGAAGACTAGGGTATATAGGACCTATAGCAAGATTTTTGTTGTTTTCAAACATTGTCTTTTTATAACAAGTTTAGATGAGACTACACAGAGTTAAAGAATCATCTCAATATAATTAAAAACATGCCTAATAGAGTGCTGTATCTTCGTATGTTTTACAGCCACAGGATCGAAAAAGATATATTAAATTCCTTGCTTTATTGCTATTATTTTTACATTGTCAAGTCATGACTGCCTTTCATGAAGAGATAAATATATATTATTGTAAACCAAGCACCATCCTTACTAATCTTTTATAAGAAACTCAAGTAAGTTTAGTAAGGGCAGAGGAGGAGGGAGCCTGATGGAGGGAAATTAACGAGGCTATAGATAAGGTCTGATATGGTTTGGTGAATATTTCTATCAATTTGTAGCTGAGTCAGAGCTCATACCACTTGCCACAGGACAGTCGGTAAGTCAAGAGATAAAGTATCAGGGAAAGAAAAGCGACTTTTACGTGGAGAGCCAGCAAGCCAAGAAGATGGCAGACGAATGTACTAAAGAACCTTCTTAAGTTAGTATGATCTTCAGACCTCTTTTTTTTGTTAAGAGGAGGCGGGTTGCAAGAGATAACCAAGGACAACAGACATCTGGGCGTTAGCGAAGGTAAAACTTATTTGTTTTTGGTCAGTTAACACTGGATGAGTAGGTCAGGTCACCGAGTTCTTATAAATCTTCAATATAACATTGTTACTTGTGTATATACTTTTCTTATCTCCCCAGCAGATAAGAAACGACAGTTTGGGAAAAGGGATGGTCATCATCTTTCTTACAGACTATGTGCAGAACTAAGCAGAAGCTTTTGACCGAAAGGGTATTACTGCGGGGGTCAGACACAACACGGAGCTAGTTACATTGAACCTCCCTTCCGCTGTTACAGCTTCCTGTAATCATTAGCCTTTATAAGAATACACTGTGTAATGAGTTGACACCATAAAATTAGCTTTGAATTCTCCTCAATGGAAAGAGGAAATTATGATCAGCTCTTTTTATGCCTTTAGCTGTAATAAGTCCCTAGTATCACATACCCACTCAATTATTTATGAGAACATAGTGTGCCTACATCCCTCTAAGTGCAGTGTAGGACAAGTATTGAAATATCCATCTCTCAAATTAAATGCACTTTCTCATCTACAGAGTAATCATTTTTTTTTATTGAACTAAGAAGTCGTAAATACTTGGGTGCCTGGAAATTCATCTTGTAATTATTGTCCCTACCCTTTATTGTCTTCGAAAAATAAAATCCAGCCTGAGCAAGAGTGAGACCCTATCTCTATTAAAAATAGAAAAATTAGCTGGGAATGGTGATGGGTGCCGGTAGTCCCAGCTACCTGGGAGGCTGAGGCAGGAGGATCACTTGGGCCCAGGAGTTCAAGGCTGTAGTGAGCTATGATGATGACACCATTATACTCCAGCCTGGGCAGCAGAGCAAGAAAAAATAAAATAAAATAAAAAATGAAATAAAAATAAAATAAAATCATCATATTTATTAATGAATTCTACCTTGCAAATTCCAAGATTTTACTTAGATATATTGCTTTTTTTTTTCTTTTTAGCTTGTCACAAATGCCATAGAAATAAGAACCTATTGCTTTAATTATAGTGGAGAGACAGTCCTTACATCTTGGAGGCACAGTAGAGGTAACAGGTGCCTGGTGTTGGCTCACCAGTAAACCCTCTGTGACTTTGGCCAATGTGCTTAACCTCTCTGTGCCATATTTTACTCATTTGGAAAATTAACTGAAAATGATTTAAGTGAGACTAGTACTTCAATCTCAGGGATGAAACAAATTAGTAAGCATTCCACAAATATTTATTGAATAAATCTACTATTTTATTTCTACTTTTTCACTCAAGATTTTTATATATATATTTTTTCCAGTATGTCTATGGTTTGTGTATTTCAAATTTAATTTTTTTTAATTTTTATAATAATATACCAGTTTTAGCTTACTCCTTTAAAATTGGAGAAAGGCCATTTTTACACTATTGAAGGCATATTTTTAAAAAATCTTTGTTCTTATAACTTTTTCTCTTGAGTTGTCTCTTAGGGGTACTGATTCTAAAATTGGAACTACTAGGTCCCAGGCTGGAATCCACATTCTGACTTATTGACTACTGCATGGTCGTTCTCCAAGTTTATTGTACTCATTTACAAGAATTATATGGCTCCTTGCAACTCCTGCCAACATTAGATTTATTGTTTTAATTTGTGTTGCCTAGTTTAGTAGGTACGAGATGATCCTTTCCTCTTGCTTAAATCTGTGTTGCCTTCATTGTCTGTGATGCTGGATGTTGTTCTAAAGTGTGCTATTTTGGTA
The DNA here is from genome assembly GCA_008750895.1 of Mirza zaza. NCBI lineage: Eukaryota > Metazoa > Chordata > Mammalia > Primates > Cheirogaleidae > Mirza > Mirza zaza. The sequence continues at coordinate 326,102 of VSMD01084269.1, forward strand.
TTCTTTTGGGTGAATTGCATTTTCCTCTTGTCAATTTGAGCTTAGGTATTATCTTAAGGGATTTAAGTGGTTATTTGTAATAGGCTTACATTCATAATATGGGAGTCATTATTGTGATAACTATTGGTTTTTATACTCATCTTTTATTTCACTCTCATTTTCATGTCATACAGAATTATTTTATTTCATTAAATTAAAGCCATTTAATGAATGAGTCATGCAGACAAACTCTAGCTCCTTCCCAAAGTTAAAATTCTCTCTCTCATTCTTTTAAGTTTTTGTTGGTTGTTTTTACACCATTTGGAAATTATTGTGAATGTCATGTGAAGAACAGAAGCAGGAGGGAAAGAAGGAATTTTATGGCAATCTCTGGTCTAGGCTGTCAGGGTGCCTTCCTTCCCTGGGTGAGTCTTTTTCCAATTACAGCAGTGCCCCCTTACCCTGGGGGAATATGTTCCAAGACCCCCAGTGGATGCCTAAAGCCTCGGAAGTACCAAACCCTATATATGCTATATTTTTCCCTATACATACGTACGTATGATAAAATTTAATTTATAAATTGGCACAGTGAGAGACTAATACCAGTAACTATTAATAAGATAGAACAGTTATAACAATATGCTGTAATAAAAGTTATGTGAATATGCGCGTGCTCTCTCCCTCTCTCAAAATAATCTTAATATTTTCAGACCACAGTTGACTGCAGGTAATTGAAACTGCAGAAGGTGAAAGCAGCGATAAGAGGAGACCACTGTGCAAGGCCCACGGTCATTCAATTAACTTCTACCCTTCCTGCCGCTTCCTGATCATTCCTATCCACAAAACTGCATAAGATCATTCTCCTCACTAATCGATTTCTGGCAGAGATGGTGACTTATATGAGTTAATTTTCATGTCCAAGATATATATTAACGCCTATTTTAGTGAATTTTATAAATGTTACAAACCAAAATATGTAATTTATTCATAATTACGATATTTTAATGTGTTAGGGTCTTGCTGCTTATTCTTGCACAGGGATAAAGAATTGTGAGTTTTCTGAGCAGATTAAAAACTGATGACTATAATTACCTGAGACCATAAGGATTCAAATACTGAGTCTGTTTTTCCAACACCTGCCTGTAAATGTGTTATGTTGTCAGGCTTCATGGAGCAAACCGAATAACCAAGCTGCCAAATAATTATCTTTGGAAATAATTTAAATTACTGTACATAAAATCCTATTTATTTTAAATAATACCACACAGAGAAAGAAAATCACAGTATAATAAAATTCATTGATTTTTATTATAAAAATTCATTTATACTACTTACTCATAATATATGATCCTTGAATCTTTCGGCTTCTCCGTTTAGTGTGGCTTTGTCAAATAAAAGCCTTTTTTTGACACATGCAAAAATATGGAATTTTGCTCTAACTGAATTATTGAAGTAAAGAACAGATTTTACTATCTATTGGCCTGATTTCGGGATGTATCAATCATGACCATTGTAGAAAGCAGGAGTCACCTTCAGCTGTGAGTTTTAGAGAATGTAATGCAGGTAATTTTATAGAGGAGTATAGAAAAGGAAACCAACAGGTGTTAAGGCACCCAAAGACTAGTAACAGTAGGAAGCTGTTACCACTCTAGGGCTGAAATGATAACGGGAGGACATAGTGTTAACAGAGCCCATTGAGAGCTGGAGTAGTAAGAGGGAGACCGTCTAACAAGAGCTGTGCTGGCAGAGGGACAAGAAACGTGGCACTCACGCAGGAGGCAGCTTGGAGACAATACCCTAGCTTCTCTCTCTAGTTTTTCAGCCCTCATGGTATCATCTCCCATTGTTCAAAGCCAGCCCAAGCCAGGTGTCAGGGGACCTGAGTAATATGGTTCATGGAGCAGACCCTACCCACCCCCCAACTCCCTGGTAAAGAGCAGAGCAGAGAAAGTAGGAAATGGAGCTAGGGTCCTAATGAGAGAAATAGCATGATAGAATTTTGAGGTTCTCTTTGAGGAAATCTCTTAGTAAACACAGTCAGAAGACCAGTATTCAAAACAATCTTTTAAATAGATCTGTACTTGAATTACTCGTTTCAAAGATAAATCCTTAAGATCTTCTTATATTATTTGGGTAGCAATAACAAGTAGAGACACGATCACTCATTGGCAGTAGTTCTACTGTAGCTAAAACTCAGCATCCACTTCTTGGAACTCATAAAGTCAGATTCCAATTGGCAAAATTGGAAGAACTCAAAAAGAATAAAAGCGAAAATGTAACTACTGCACCTAGGCATGTTTATTTAATTTCCTTTTTCTTTTAAATTTCAGTCTCTGAGTCTTCTTTCTTGAAAAGTATCACATAATTCCTGAAAGGATAAAAAGATCATTATGTTAATTTTTGGGAAACTGTACCCTCCTCTAAACAAGGCAACCATTCACTAAGACAGTAAGAGCCACACAGTCTCGCAATCCAATTTTCTGAGTCATCGTCTCATGCTGTACTTAGCATTATATTCATTTTTTTTAATTCAAGACAGTCTCTCTTTGAAGCCGTATGCCTTTGGTTTGAATTTGCTACAGATTTTCACTTTGAAGCAGATAAAATAATTTGATACTTTGGATTGCCTCATCATCGGTGGTTGTAAGTTATTTTCATATCTCTGTTGATTAGAGTGGTAACATTCTTCTCTTTGCAATAAGAAGCACAAAATATTACTCAGAGAAGGTCACTTACATTTATTGAACATCTATTACATGTCACAATCCTTTTATCTTTTTATTTGTTCTTTTCTTCATACCCCATTTTATTCCACAAAGAATTTTAGAATAATTTTTGTTAACAAGTGACAATCCTTAAACAGCTATATGCTGTAGATGCAAATAATTTCACTTTATGGATGAGGAAAAGAAGATTCGGAGGCTTTAATGTAGCATTGCAAAACTATGAAATGACCCAAATATGTAAGTTAAACCTTTCTGTCTCCCAGTAAAAATTAAATGATATGAAAACAACAAAATATGCCTTTCATCACATATTAAATACCTTCAAATCAAATGGAAATACTTACCTCAAATGGAATACATTCTATTACAGAATACCCATGCAAGGAACTTTGGATCTGCCATGGATGGGCCCTAGTTGAGCCTTAGGGATTGAATCTGGGAAATAAAGGCCCCAGCTAGTGGCCAGTGTCTTCTGTGCCCTCATTTACAGTGGCATTATGGGTAGAAAGCATAGACATAAGGGACACAGTCTGGGTCAGAAACAGATTGGGGAAGCATTTAAAAATTGTTTTACAGAACCACATCCCTTAAAATGGTTAATCTGAAAGTTCCAAAAGCATTTATCATCTAGAAAAAAAAATAACATAGCTCTTCAATTCTAAGATGCTGTATGATTACCCCATCAATTTAATAACAGCTTCTCAGGGGGAAAACACTATCCCATTAAATATATTTATCAGTTTCACATCCTGATTTCAGACATGTTGAAATATTTGCAGAAAAGTACATGTTAGAAATGAAGACATAAGGAGTTGCTTCTGGCATAATTTTCTGGAAGTAAACTTTTCCCCTGGTGGTCAGTTGAATCCAGATGACATTCTGAAAACAAAAAGAAAGGAAAATGATCAAAGCCTGTTGATTTTGAATTGTGCTACTCTTAACAACTTGTTGAAGCCGTGGTTCTGCTAAAAGGGCCATGACTGGGGCACTGGACTCTCCAGTGGGGCGGGGAAGGGCTTTCAAGTTTGCTAGACATGGATTAAAGTGACGAGTCACTGAACTTCGCCAGCTGTCCTTCATACAGTGAGTAGGTGGGTGAGTGCCTATTTCATGTGGCTCTTGTGATGTTTAGAGAAGCTAACCTATGTGGGATGCCTTGCCTACTATCTGGCTCGTAGCAGGGACAGTTGCTGTGTTCTGTAACAGTTGTCCAACCTATTGGGCTCAGCCACTCTACCTGTGAGTTAAAAGAGTATACTAAAAATAGTCACAAAGTATTATTTCCTTGACTCATCTCTCTACCTGCACCTCGGGAATTTCAGAATCTTTTCAAGGTTCTCCCATCTATTCACCAGCTTTCTCCCACCCCGGCACATAAGGGCTGTGTCATTGGCACAGTCCTTGCAGTTACCCTGTGATGTCTGCTGCTCTGGCTTCCTGCCATGATGGCTGCCGTGGCTCCTGGGAGTTGCTGGTGACTTAAGCACTGTCTCTGCTGAGACTCCAGCGCCTGACTTTGCATTTACACTTTTATGACAGTCTCTGTCATCCAATGGGACATTTAAATTTTTATGAGAGGTTAAAATAGTTACTGTGAAAATTACCACTTATGTTCTACTTCCAGCTCAGTCACAAACTATTTGTGTAGAATCAATAAGTCACTTAACCATCTGGGACTCAGTTTCTTCCTTTCTAAAATGAGGGCTAGAATGGTTCATTTCTTTGGTCTTTTCTGAGGACTAGATGTTCTCTGTGTTAAAATTATTTTGGCCCTTGTAAAAATATATACCAAGTTTCATTTGTGATATTTAGAAACATTAGTTTTAGAATATCCTTAAACATACACTGTTTAGCATTTAAAAAGTAAACATCTGTTTAATGTTGGGAGAAATTAAATTGTCGGCTCCAGATGGAGTTCGATTCTCTGTGGAAATATATATTTAAATCACAGATCTCTAACCAGCCTTGAGGCAGCTGCCAAGTTTTTGGGTTTCTCCCACAATCCCCTCCTCTACCTGTTTTCACCGCTTTGCAAGAAGAAGACTTTGTGAAGTAAGTAGTTCCAGCTCTGTGGGCTTCTCTTCCGTGTCGGGCAGCTTTCTAGCCTGGTGTCATACGACAGCCTCTCTGTGTTTCCTTCAGGATACATGAGCACAAATCCCTGATCATGGAGCCCCACTGCCTTGGGATTCAATCTGAGGAAAAAAGTCCCTTGTGGTCTTTGAATTCAAAATCACTGGGGGCTTTCTACTGAGACACCATAAAACAAATTTTTCTAGTTTGATGTAAAACTCAGTGTTCCAAATCTTTCTTTTTCTTTTCCTTTCTCACCTTTTATGTGAAAGGTATAGGTGAAACCACAACATCTTAACATTTTTTTCTTATAGGTTGCCATAGTAAGGATTTGGAGAGGTTTGGGTTTGTTTGTTTGTTTGTTTTGCATTTCTATGTCCCATTTCCAACTCTTACCTGTCTCATTTATTTATATCAGAAAATATTGAAAATGATAACCTATTTACCCTTTCATTATTCTATAGAGCAGCAGTCCCCAACTTTTTTTCACTAGGGACTGGTTTCATGGAAGACAGTTTTTCCACAGATGAGGGGGTAGGAATGGTTTGGGGCTGGTTCAAGCACATTACATTTATTGTGAACTTTATTTCTATTATTATTACATTGTAATATTTAATGAAATAATCATACTACTCACCATAATGCAGAATCAGCGGGAGCTCTTAGCTTGTTTTCCTGCAACTAGATGGTCCCATCTGGGGGTGATGGAAGACAGTGACTGATCTGACAAGAGGCACAGAACTTAGGTGGTGATGCCATTAATGGAGAGTGGCTGTAAGTACAGATGAAGCTTCACTCATCTGACCTTCCCCTCCTGCTGTGTGGCCCTGTTCCTGACAGGCCACGGAATGGTACTGGTCTGTGGCCCGGGGCTTGGAGACTGCGGCTATAGAGTCCCTAGCATCTAAAAATTCAATTTTCGAGACTGTTCTTGCATCTAAACTTAAACTCGCCTGAGAACTTTATATTAGACACTATAAGAGTAAACCCCTGAAACAAAAACACTCAAAAATAAGATATGGAAAGCCAAATTTAGCAAAACTGGATTCTCTATAAGTAGTGCTAATAGTCTTATCATTATTTTTTTCATTAAACATTTCATTAAAGTGTTTAATGGTTACACTTCATGTAACTATTCATCAAACACTGGTTACATTCCAGACTCCATTCATTATATATTAATATAAATAAAGCTAAGGTTTTTCTGCATTTGGTTTTGTCATATCACAGACTGGATTTTTCCAAATTTAGAAAGATCTGATCTCAAATATTGACTATGAAGTTCCTCCTAAATTCACTTTGTGTGGGCACTCACAGATGTGGGACTTATGCTCCAGAGAAGTGGAAACTGAGGTACATGCGGGCTGTGCGGCCACTGATGTGGAGGGACAGGCCATGCTAAGAAGTACACGCTGCAGGCTGGACGCGGTGGCTCACGCCTGTAATCCTAGCACTCTGGGAGGCCAAGGCAGGTGGATCGCTCAAGGTCAGGAGTTTGAGACCAGCCTGAGCAAGAGCGAGAACCTGTCTCTACTAAAAATAGAAAGAAATTAATTGGCCAACTAAAAATATATAGAAAAAAAAATTAGCCGGGCATGGTGGCACATGCCTGTAGTCCCAGCTACTCGGGAGGCTGAAGCAGGAGGATCGCTTGAGCCCAGGAGTTTGAGGTTGCTGTGAGCTAGCCCAGGAGTTTGAGGTTGCTGTGAGCTAGGCTGACGCCACGGCACTCTAGCCCGGGCAACACAGTGAGACTCTGTCTCAAAAAAAAAAAAAAAAAGAAGTATAAGCTGCAAATGCAAATGGTGGTGTAAGGATGACAGTCATGGGGCCAGGTGCTGCAGGGACTTCCATTTATCTTAGGTCCTTTGTCCTTGTACTTCCCACATGGACAACTCTATGTAATATTTGCTGGATGAAGCAGGCAGTCTTAACAACAGTTAGGAATCTGTTAAGCTATGCTGGAAAGGCAAGGCAGCTTTTTGTGTGTGTATGTTTGTCTATTTATATATGTGCATGACCATATCTATACACATGTATGCATTAGTGTGTACACCTGTACATATATGCACATGTCTGTACATATGTATGAGTGTGTACTATATATGTGTTTACATGAGTGTATCTATATAAATGTGTGTATGAATGTGTGTTGATACTTATGTATATATGAGAGTATTTATATGTGTGTGCAGATATAAATACATATTTATATATGTATTTATATATATCTGTGTATGAGTATGTATGTATACATGTGTGCCTATACCTGTGTATGAGAATGTTTACATATGTGTGCATCAGTATATATCTATATGTGTATATGAGTGTGCATCTATACATATGTGTTTCTATACATACATGTGTATCTATATATGTATTTATGTGTGTATATACACATGTGTATGAGTGTTTATATCTACATATTTTGGGGTATCTACACATATGAGTCTATATGTGTATATCCATAAACATGTATCTATCTGTAATGGGTGTGTGTATCTATACACATGTGTATATGTATCTTAGACATTAAGAACATGGGCAGTGGAGTAGGAGAGAGCCAGGCTGAAGACTCTTCTATTTTATATCATAGTCGTATGACCTTGGGGAAATTTCTTAACCTCTTTTTCTTTTGATCACCTCATCTTTAATTGTGAATAACAATTATTATTATTATTCATGCTTCATAGATTGTCGTGAGAGTCATATTAAAAAACAATGACAAAGTCTGGCTTGTAAGCAACCAAAAGTGTTAGTCATCATCATCCTTATCGCCATCTCTAATCCTTGCATCCTAAGTGGATGGAGGCTGAGATAGGGAAACATCCCCTCCGGGAGCATTGGTTATGGTATGTTGCAGGGCCGGGATTCTAGCTCACTCTTTCTATTGCCCAGCTGTATCTCTTAGACCTGTAATATCTTCCCTGCCTTTCTACTCTACCTGGAGAAAGGAAGTTTATCAGCTCCAGCTACGACCCATGAACAAGATCACTCATCAGCATGGGTGAATGGGAGAAGCTAGTACTGTTTTGGGATCTCTAGCTGAAAAAGGAAAAGCAGCTCCTGCCTTGGTAGCAGCCTGGGCTTTCGAGTCTGACAGAACTGAATTTGAGCCTCTAAGGTGTCAGTGTATGACCTGGGCCAGATTTTTGTTTATTTGTTGTTTTTATCTTACTTTTTTGGAAGTTTTTAGGACCTCAGCTGTACAAAATTGGATTCTTAATAATCTTTGGTTAATGATACACTTTCGTCAGTGTTTCCTCTTTATTTTGTTATTAATTAGCCATTTTGAATAATGTAATAAACATTATGAAAACACATGCAAAACAACAGCTAGGATTTTGACAACAACCTTAGCCTAACCGTTTGGCTGTTCCCGCATCTCATCCTCTGTCTCCACCTCCACGGACACATCCCGAGATCCACATTTGTTATTCCTTAACTTTCCTTTTTATGCAATCTTATCACATTCGTAAGTATTCCGAAAGGAAATCTTAAATTATAGCTGCTCTTAACTTTTTAAAAATGACATCCTGTTGTATATAATCCTTTGAGATCAACTTTTTACTGTGAAGTTTCATCTACATTGTGATAAGCTGTAGTACATTTGTTCTATTATTCAATACATCAGTGTGTAAAATATACTGTAGTTTATTTATATACTCTCTTGTTGATGGACATCGGTGTGTTTTCAGGGTTTTGCTGTATTGGAGCGAGCTGTTTGATATATAGCTCCTTATGCACGTGTGCAAGAGTTTCCTTTGGGTAGAAGTAGAATTGCTGGATCAGAGGGCATAGGAATGTTCAACCTTAAGAGGCAGTACCAAATTGTTTTCCAAAGTGGTTGCCCTGATTTTCACTTCCATTGGAATGTGGATCCACATTTCTTCTAATACGTGGAATTTTTAGACTTTGTCATTTTTGTTAATTGCCTGGGTGTAAAATGGGGGCTCTAATTTATGCTCTATGACGTGACCTCTCACTGGGTTTTATTATACGTTGCTCTGACTACTAATGATGCTGGCCACCTCTTCTAACACTTATGGGCGATATGTGTTTCACTGCCATGAAATGTCTATTTATTTCTTTTGATCGTTTTTCTGTTGGGTTGTTTGTGATTTTCTTATTGGTTTTTAGATGTGGGGTGAGTTATTTGATCGTTTTGAGATCATTTCTGTATCTATATAAAGGGGGATGAAAATACAATGTTTACAGGGTTGATTTAGGATTAAATTAATCCTTCCATATGGTACTGTAAATACTGGCATATAGCATAATAGATAATCAAAAATGTTACTTCTCACTTCCTGCTGGGCCCTGCCCCATCTGCAGGGGCTCCTGTCTGCGGACTGGCTTTGTTGGAATTTGCCCTTTTAGCTCTGCTTATTGGTGTGGCCAGGGTGGTTATTACTACTCGTATTTTTGTACTTTAGGAATAAAGCAAGTTAAATGAACTCAGACTCCCTTGGAGGAAATATGAAGAAAGAAAGTAGAGTGAAGAGATTCAATGATTCCATGGCAAAATGAAGGGAAAAAAGTCAGCATAATTATTCTGATCATAATTATTCTGATTATTCTATATTGATCTCAGTAACCCTGTCTGTAGATGTTTGAAGTATGTATTAACATGACAATTAGGAAAACTAAGGATTTTTAAAAATATACATAATTAAACTGAAAATTTGGTACCAAGCAAAAGATTCTGTGATGATGCCTGGAAGCCAGCAGTCATAGGTGGCCTTGTGACACTTCAGGTGTTCTGTTTCTCTGCTGCTGGGATTCCTTGCACAGCACTTTGGAGAGTGCTGCACAGTCGTGCGGAGAAGCTACCCTGGGACCGGGAAGAATATTAGAAGCATCTGAAGGACATCATCAAATGCTGTGCGGTATTTGCTTTCTGTTCCGGGCCTGACTTTCTGAGTGTTGAATTCAAAGAGCGCGTCTGGATGTGATAGCAAAGCCACTGCTTCACCACCCGGGATCTTTCTGTGTTCCACTAAGAATATTCCTGTGGGAGCAGAAGCCGGAGAGTCGATGCTGCAGTCGCTGTGACATTGCTGCACTGCAGCATGCCATCTTTCATCTGCCTCTATCTGTGCTCAAAGTCCCTCTTAGGATTTGGAGGTAAATGTTGGTATTGCCGGCACTAACGTATACTTGTGAGAAGTGACCGTTGTCACTTAGTGATTGTAACTCTGGGTTTGATAAATATTTAAGCAAATCCACACATAAATTCAACCAGGAAAATGTGGAAATTATTCTTTAGTGCATGATGCCTCTTAAAATGACTGTTCATTCATGACTTAGCTATGCTGATTGTTCTCTAGTTTTTCTCTGATTTGAAAGCTCTGCTTTTAATTTTTTAGTAGGAAAATCTGAAAATGAAAACAGACCACGTTTAGCTACAGTGTCATCTCACCTTTCCCTTTGTCCTTCTTCCTGCACGCTAGTTTGACCCATTCGTCAGAAAGTCTTTGCTCTGGGGACACTTTCTTGAAGGGTTTGAAAACAACCCTTCAAGATGGCAACCCTTCAAAACAACCCTTGGGATGGCAACTTCCATTTAGGAAGTGGTTAAAAGTTGAGTTTGAATGCTCTCCAAAGACAAGAATGCTGTGTACTTATGCTTTGATTTTGCAATTCACAAGTTGTAATTCCTTTTCCTTTGTGCCAAGAATGACACAGTAGAGTAGTGAAATATAATTTAAGTTTATTTTGTATGGTAATTGTGAAAACAACTGGTAACCCAGCTTCACTGAAACACAGACAGTTACTTAAACCTCAAAGGGCTGGAGTTGCCTTCGAGGAACCCATCTCAGGCTGCAGAGTCTTACGTATGGATCCCTCAGTGGATTTGTCTGTCTTACATTGATCCTTGGGAAAATATATTTCACATAATTGATATTAAAAGTGACTACTTAGCAAGGCTTGTACACAAAAGCAGTAGTAAACTCAGAGCGGTAGGTCAGTAGGCTCTTTTGTTGTTGAGACCTTTTGATCTTAATGTGTATTTAACAAAGGGAGTTCTTAATGTTTCAGAAGAGACCGTTTCCTATCTGTGTCACCTGCCCCATCCTGACTGACATGGGTCAGTGACTGAACAGGAACCCAACCCCTTTCCGCCACTGATGACTGAGTTGTGATATCTTTTAATTTTTTTTTCTGACGGTAACTTCCCAAAGACAATACTATTACCTGGGAGAAGTAACTTATGCTATGATATTTTGAGTATTAGTCCTATTTTTGTAGCATATCATATTTTCCTTTAAATGTCTAAAACTGAAATATTTCTCACATTTTTAATGAATCCAGAAATTTGTGCAGAACTTTATAAAAATTACTTTCTATAGTGGAAGTTACAGAGGAAATGGACTTCCCTTAACAGAACTATTTTTCTTTACAAATCAACTTTGATAGAATATACCTTTTAGTAGCAAATTGGTAAGAATTTACCAAAAATCCAAATCTTGTACCTGAATATTATTTATACCTGTAGTTTTGTTCACGTCTTATGTATTCTTATATATAAGGACATTAAGACCAAGAAAGGTTGTGAATTACTCAGAATTAAACAAATGGCAGAACAAAACAGATGCAAATGGCAGAACAAACAGGGAACTAAGAACAGAAACCAGTTCTCCTGACAGAGGGCTTCCCCCTAGGAGCTGCCATTCCCTACTACACAAACGGTGTTGTCACAGAAGTAGTGGACATGCAGTAGCACTGAGCAGGGGACATACGTTGGTACTTAGTAGCTATGCTTGGAGAAATAACGGTACAGTTATGAAGGGCTTCACAAGTTAAAAATGATGTAACCAGCCATAAGAACTGTGTTGGGGGTTCTCAGGTTCAGATTTTCTTGGACAACTCCTAGGAGTCAGCATACAGTCATAATCACAGCTAAGATTTATTGCAGGAAAATGACAGAAGCAAAGGGGAAATGGCTCATGGGGCAAAGTCTTGGGGAAACCAGGCTCAAGCTTCCAAAGTCATCTCCCAGTGTTGTCACACAGGCGGTGCTTAATTCTACAGCCGCAAACGGGGACAACCCAAGTAACATGTTGGGAAGCTCCTTAGAGACTCAGGGCCCAGGATCTGCCCTGGGCGCTGGTCAAGGAGGCAGCCTCTGCCCAGGATGTGGCAAACTCCAGACTCCAAGAAGGAAAGCAGGTGTTCAGCATCAACCACAAGAGAAACATTCTAAGTTCTGGATATATTGGTTCTGAGATGACAAAGGGAGTCAAATTAGGAAAATAAAATATAAATATGTATAACCACAAGTGAAATACATTCAAGATGTCAAGATTTTGGTAGATTACACTTTTTAAAAACTGATTCTGTTATGAGGTTTGGGTCCATGTTACATTTCTAGTGTAATGATTAGAAAATTGGAGAAAATCATATTACTAGAGAACAAGTATTAAGAGAGACTTTTCACTTTGTATTAGCTGTGAAGGACACACTGTTAACAAGAATAATGTCAACAGGAAAATATTATTAGTGTTATTAAAAAGTATATACATACTAGGTAATTTTTTCAAAGGACCTGAATTAGCTTTGTATTGTACTTACCACTGCTCATTGAAATTAGGTAATTCTTCACTGGAGTTCTCCAAATTAGTCTTGATTTTTTTTAAAACATAAGTAGCTAATTTTCCCTTACTCATTTGTATGCAAAATGTGAATAATAATGATAACATTTATAATAACAATTCCCTAGAGGTTTGTTTTCTACGTAGGATTAGGGTCCTAGTGGATATAGATTTGGAAAAGGATAGAAAACAGGTGTCTGCTGGTATAACATGAAGTACTGAGGTGCCTGGTAGTCTTTGAACCAAACCAATAAAGCAATGCATGCACTCAGGCTTCTCAACTTCTACAATAATATCTCTTCCCCACTAATGATCTATATCATACGTACAAATTTCAGCTACCTAGGAGTATCCATGCCATATCTCTAGCCACAGTGGCTTTTGATAGTTCATATTTATAGTTATATTTCTTACCTATAGCTACTAAACTAAATATTCAAGCCCTATTTATTAAAGATATATGATTGCTTTTGATTGGTGATATCACCATTTTACTTAGCCAAAGCGATTTTTCTACATTTCTCATGTATTTTGTTCATTTTAATGAAGCTATTCTCTTACTTGTGCGGGTAGAAAATATAGTAACAGGTTTGGGATAATTTTTTGAATTGTATATGTGTGTGGGCCAAATGGTGATGTGATGGTTTTGCAGTATTATGAAAAAACTTCATAAATATGCATTGTGAAGATGATATTCTTATACAAATTGGATGTGTCAGGATTTTTAAATGTCACTTTGGGTTTAATCCACGAAGTTTCTTACTTGCATTTTCTTGACTTTCCTTGGAAGTGACCCTGTAGCCACAGAGACTTACTTTCTTCCTAGCTACCAAAGAGTGAGATTTCCTTTCTTTCCTTCTTCTGTGCCCTCCTGGCTCCCACCTACTACTATTACTTGTAATTCTCATCATCTCTCTGGATGCCAGGACTCTCAGAGCAGCAGGAAGTGGGGAGATGGCATGGGGTATCATGCTATGCTCCATTCCACTTGGATTCACACAACAGAAGAGCAAATAAGAGAATTAACTTCTTTCTCCTCTATGCAACTATTTTGTTTGTTGTCATTTTTTAAAACTCATATACTGCTTTGTTCTGAAACAGACTTGATTGAGATAGGCATCCCAATTATTCCAACAAAATATGGAATAATTACAGGAAGAAAAAAATAAAGCCCTGACAAAATGAGTATGATAAATGCATACTTTAATGTCTTTTACAATTGATAGAGGTAGGTTGCAAATTTGGTTCTTAGGTTCCTTGAAGTGAAGTAGAGAGGAAAACATGAACATGAAGATTTGAAATATCTGACAGCTAAAATCCCAAGTTTTCCTAATACTGAAACTTAAGAGGATTTTTTCCATGGATGTCTTTAAAGGGAAATATAATGGACAATAACTTAACATCCTTTTACAGCTATAGAGTGGTGAGACTCATATGACTATTGCTTATGACATCATCAACATATGCTTATTTACATGGTGCACAAACCTCACTGAGAACAAGCGGTTCTGAAAGGCCCAGTGATTCCAAGTACACAGGTCTGTTCAAGAGTAAAATGCAGGGAATTGAGATGAATAGGCCATCCCCATATCCTTCAGGCAATTATATTCATGAACATGTTTCTCCCAGCTGAGCTTTGGATAAGAATTATTCAAAATAGAGTCTTCGTTTATAATCTCTGAGTATAACTTAGACTGTAGTGTTTCCAAAGTATTTGGGAATGGAGGAAAAGTAGACTTAATTTTTATCCAACGAATCCCTGAATGGGTAGCTGCTGTGGCTTTACTGAAGGATGAAATGAAGGAGGACCAATCAGCAGGGACAAAAATCTTCCTTCAAAAATAATTCTGGATCCACTTCAAACCAACATAGACTATTATTCTAACTCAGGTTGCTTTACCTTTATAGCAGTAATTTGTAAAAGTTAAAAGTTTGGGTTAGGACTCACAGAACAACCTCATTGCCTAGAAATGAAATGCCATTAAAGCCTATTGTGTTATTTCCCCTGGAGAGATCTTAAAATGTGTCCTGCCAAAATACAACTAACTATCCATGAGTATCAAAGCTTTAGGAGCCTGGCCTTTGGTACAGAATAGGCTGAAAAATTAAACTCCAGAGATAGTGCTTAAATTTGGGTCACATTCCTTCCCATTTCAAAATAGAGACAAGCCCATAGAACAGTTTGCATTCCTTTCTCTAAAGAGTAATTTTCTAATGTGCAGGCTAATGTATTTGAAAGTGAAATTTAATTAATATTCACTAATGATTCAAAGTGAGGATATTTAGAGCCAATATTTGTCTCTGATACTTCTTGGAATGCTTTCAAATGTGTTCACAACTATTTTTTGCATAGTACATGACTTCAGAATGCCAGTTTTTCACTTTAACCTTGAAAGAATGCTAGTATAATAGAAAGGTTCACTTCAAAATTTCAGAGCAATGCACATAATTATAATTTTCTGTGTATAATAGACTTATATTCTGAAAAAAAGTCTCTAAAAACTTGGCATTTGATAAGAAAAAAATACAGACATTTAATACAATGAAAACTATTTTATTTCAAAGATTACAAAGTTAGATGGAAAATGCTGATAAGAGCTTGCTTTCCATAATGACTTTAGTCTGCTCCTTAACCTCTGACATCTCTTGCCACATCTCTGTTGCCAGGCAACAGCAGAGAAATAAAACCTGTGTGAGTAAAGCAAGTTCCCAGCATAAGAATGGGCTTATTCTAGAAGCTGGTGAGCCAGTTATTTAGAATTTTAAATACATTTTTTATGTTTAAAATATTATACATGGTAGTTCAGTACCCAAGCCAGCCATTGCAAGCCTAGTTAACTCACAGTTCTTTGAAATATTGAAAAGAAGCACCTTGCCTTTTCAGAATAACTTAATGATTCTCTTATCCAAAATGCCAAATTCCAGGAAATGAGAAAATGCCACTTAACAGCCAAAAGAGATGTTATAATGCCCTTGTATTAGAGCATGTACTTCTTAGTCAGAGGAACAGTTAGATGGAGCCACAGCCCATGTATTCGTATACTAAGTGTAATTTGAAAAGTCTAGCTATTTGATTTGAAGGGTGAGAAAGGATGATAAAAGGAGGCATACAGACAAAATTAAGGAGTGATTGCTGACAGCCTGAAGGCAGGAAGGAACACAGAAAACCTCATACAACTCAGAGCACAGTTGTCTGTTGTCTTTTGCAACAAGGTATAAAGCAATACTCCCCTGTAGATGTCCTGAGAGCATTCCTGTATTATACCTCCTTATAAAGGTTATCACAACCACTCCATAACCAACAAAATGATGCTTCTTTTAAGGACTCACAAGTGTGCATTTTGGAAAGCTTGAATCATAAATAGCTAACATTTAAAAGAAAACAGCATTAACCACAGGTTTGAAAGGGGTATGCTATGCCTTCAGCTCTAAGCAAAGTTCATCTAGCTAGAGCAACAAAAACCCAAGAGTTCTGCATAGCTGAACTTTAGTAAAATACAATTTAATTACACCTATATTTTATGAGATGTTGCCATGGAGAAATATGTTGTGAATTCCAACTAGAAATGCTAGATAAACACCCCCCACACACATAAACTACAGAAGGCTGCCTGCTCTTGGAGAAAGAGATGACATGTTTTCACTCTACATAAGAGAAATTCGCATCTCTAGGTCAGTCACCAGGGCTTTATGAATGCAACAGGGTGAAGGTGCAGGAGGCCAGGAATGTGCGGGTCCCTCATCCCTCCTCTCATCTCTCCCACTGGTCCCCCAGGTGCCTATTCAGGTGGCTGCTCGTTCACAAATGGGCGTATTTCTAATTAGAGGGACAACTTTAAATATTACACTTCAGCAATACTTTAATCTAATTGTTCACAAGCCATGCTGACTGTTAATTACTGTTTTGTTCATGTCCACAGCAGTGACAATAATTCCAAATTAAAAAATGAGTGATTGGTATTAAGCATTTGATAAAAAGAATACAGTAAGTACCAATACTTGCTAAAAATAATGGAAATAGCTGACCATCTCTTTAAGATGCAGCCATCTAACTAAAAAATGTTCTGTTTACCAAAAGAGAGCCTGCTGTTATTGTTTTGTTTCATTATTTCTTCCTTTAGATTGCCTCTGTATCTGAAGGACTAAATTTGAGTGTTCCTATCCCAGATGACTGAAAATTCTAAAATTCTGTGCAGTCCTGTTGACAGAGACGGTGTCCAGTCAAATCTACAGATTGTCATCAAGATGCATTTTGTAAAATTGTATTGATGGAAATGTTCCTTAGGAGATTGCATAAGCAGCACTAAATTCAATCTTCATAGGGTATCTCAAGTTTTAATAACTGAAAGTTTTGGGCTTCCTCTCCTCATTTTTCAGCTTGAGTTACTTATAGAATTCCTTAAATTCAATGCATGTTAGGGCTGTGCCAGGGTTCTTCTCAGTATCTGGTGAGAAATAGTTAGCACACAATAAAACATAGCCAATAACAACTTCTGAATCTGGAAAGGTAGCAGTCTGAAACTATTAAATGAGCTTTAAGAGAAAAATATTTAGCATGCTTCCTCCAGTAGAAAGCCTGTGAATGTTTTGAATGTATATTGCTAGGAAGGTGCCTTGGGGAAAGTTACAGCAACTCTGTTAGTCTCTGCTCATGTTGACAAATAATCAGTATCTCCCACAGATGTTTTGCATTTAATCAGGGCTTGCGTATACCCTGTGGGGCCCCCAGCAAATGTGGCTATACCTCTGGGAACTCTAGATCCATATTTCACATTTAGTCTTTCAAAAACATTCTCTGGTATGTCAACAAAGACTTTGCTTTCTCTCATACCTTTTGGGTTTTTTTAAACCATCCGGAGGAATTGATAGAAACCATCCTAGAGAGAGAAAGGTAGCTTCTGGGCGCGGCATGGAGATGGTCCTCTCTTAAGGACCAATGGTCTTCACTTTTTGCTTGTGTACCGCCTAAAAAACACTTTGAAAAATGATTTACTCCTTGTACATTTTTAAGTTCACATCTAAAATTTGTACATTAAATTTAAATGGTTATAGACTATGTAATTTCAGATATTATGTATAATTGTACTTTTTATGATCAAAGTATACCACTTTTTTATATGTATCTTTTAAATACTCTAGCAATTTGCTATCTGTCATATATTTCACAAGTATAAGAATAAACTTTTCTTTTATAGGTATTTTGCATCATTTTTGTTACTCCATAAATAACAACTTCTTTTTTTTTTTTGAGACATGGCATACAAATTTATTTAATGCAGATTTCCCCCTTTTCTTCATAAACTTCTATTTCCATTCTACTTCCTCCTCAGAATATTACCCTAATGTAATATCTTCATGCTTGAAAGCATTTTATTAGTTAACCTATCATAATTCTCTGCAACAAAGTGGGTATATAAAATGAAATTTAAACTTCATTTTTCATTTTATGTGACCATAACATTCTCAATTTTAAAAAATATTTTCCTGGTTAAGTGATCATTATACTTATTAGTAGTACACACTTGGATAAACAACACAAACATATTACAAACTATGATAAATATGACACATAAAAAGTAAACTGTTATTGGAAAATAATCTCCTAATAATACAGGCAGAGTATTTTTTCCCATTAGTTCATGTATCTGTGGATAAGTATATATGTATGTATTGCTAATGTGAGTCAGGGTCTGGAACAATTTCTTTCCATCCTTCCCTCCCTTGCTTCCTTTCTTCCCTCTCTCCTCTCTTTCTTTTTTCCCCTTTCTCACTTTCTTAGATAAGCACAAGTAAGATTGTTGAGGTACCAAGTGGATGGAAATGGAAGGAGAACCATTTTACAACACTTATCCTCCAATTCTTTGAACTAATCTATCAGCTACTTTGTCTTCTCTTTCTTCAAGTTGGTTGAAAGGAAAAAAATTAGAACTGATCTGAGTTGCTAAGGATTTGTTAATCATTCACTGAAGTAATTCTAATCATTGAAGAAATGTATTTTCTTAAAGCCAGCATCAATTTCTTAGGTGGTACCCTTCTGTTTGCCCATTAGAGGCGTTCTGACCGGGCTGGTTTGCTTTCGTGTTGTCTGGTGGAGGAAGAGGCTGTGACTAGGAGGTAAGAAAGGAAAGCCTGTAGATAATAGTCATTTTCTGCAGCAGATCAGCTGGAGGATCTGGAAGCTGAAGATCTAAAAACTGAGTCTCATAAACGAGGCAAGTGCCAGCACATTCCTTTGAGAGAATCTGTGTGCTCCCAGAGGCATGCACACTCCAGTTTGAAGATCATTATTGTAGATAACAAGTATTTTGCTATGTGGCTGATTGTTAACAGGGAATAGTCCTGATTATGAATCAGATGCTACCACTATTTTCTAAAAGCCCTGTCAGGTGGAGTCCTGATGTCCCTGTCCCATCCCACCCTGTCCAGTGTCTCTCCTCCCCACCCTTCACAAGCCTTGATGGAGGTTGTGGGTGGGTGCAGGGACCTGGGGCTCCACTGGTGGCAGGAAATCCAGTAGGAGTAAGGAGGTTGGAAAGGGAGGTGAGAATTTTGATTTTCTTGGCAACTAAGCTGAAGAGTTGAGGTGATAAAAAGTTGAGCTATCGCAAATTCCTGACACATTTCTTACAAACGTATTTGTAACTGAGTTCATCTTCCTCCCTTCCTGCTCATTTCTTGGAATGAGATGTCCTTCTCAGTTCAAGGGCATTAACTCCACCTGCACTCTTGATGCCCTCTCCTCCCAAACTCTGCCCCAGAACCCACCATCTGTTCCCAAATCCCAGCCTTTCCTTCTCTGTGATTCTTTTCCCTTTAGGTATAATTATGCTCAAGTCTGCCTCATCCTTCAGAAATAAGAGCAACCACGTGCAAAAAATGCTTTCCTTGATCCATTTCTTGCTAGCACCCTCTCTCCTTCCCTTTATTATTTTCTCATCTCTAAAATGGCAGTGATAATAGTAGCTGTATTATAGTTATTCAGAGAATTAAATGAAATAATACCTGCAAAACACACAAAGCCCTATCATTACCCGTAAGACATCAATAAAATTCGGAGATCATTATTATGATTGTTAGCCAAGCTTATTGACAGTTAAATGTCTCCATTTCTTTAACTCTCATTCACTCCTAAATCCACTGAATTATTAGCCCCAAAAATCAATTGAAATTTATCTGACAAGGCCACTTGTAACTTTTACATTCTAAATCAAATGGACTCTTCTCAGTCCTTATTTTTGTGGCTGGCTTAGGTAGCTCTGCCCTGTCTTCCTCTCTGCCAGCTCCTTCTTGTTCTTGCTCAAGGCAGCTCTTGTTCAAACCATGACTATGGGTGTTCCCAAGGGCTCCATCTTGGGCCCAAGGTGTTCTTTTTCTCTGTGCAGCCTCTAGAAGCTCTTTTCCACACCCGAAGTTTCAACCTCTCCATAATCCCAATCTCCCAGGTTGGTGGGTTGTTAGGAACTGGGCTGCACATCACCGCCTGAGCTCCACACCCCCACCCCCAATCCATGGAAAAATTGTCTTCCACGAAACCGGTCCCTGGTGCCAAAAAAGATTGGGGACCGCTGGTTTAGCATTTATTTAAAACTCTTTTAGTCTCCCCGACAACACATTGCTCCCCCACCTCCATCTCCTTTATCGATAAATGGCAGCACTACCCAGACAGGCGCCTAAGCTAGAAACCAGGATCCTGTGCAGAACCCGCCTTTCATGGTCAGACAGTGATTCAGCCAACACCTGTGCACTGGGTGGAAACTATGTCAGGAAATGGGACTTCCAGTCCTGTCAGTTTTTTGTCTGATATATTTCTTGATCCACCTGGCTTTTTTTCTTTTTTTTTTATTGTTTAACTGTTTTTATTTTGTTCCTAATCAAACTTTTTAATCAAATATGGTCATCACCCACTCTTTATAAAGTGCTGCCGTGTTTGCTAGCTTTTTCTTTTTTCTTTTTTCCTCACTCCTTTTTTTAAATTTTTTTTTATTTTGGCATATTATGGGGGTACAGATTTTAAGGTTTCAATAAATGCCCTTTCCCCCTCACCCCCCACAAGTCTGGCTTTTTTCTGTCTCTACGACTAGTGCCCTAAGCATAACTTAACACTGTAGTAGTGATAATAACTGCTTTATTGTTATTATTTCTTGCTTAAAGAGTAGCAAAACTCTCTTACTTGGTCTTCCTGCCACTAACCAGTCTTGTAATTCTCTAGTGTTTTCCCCTGAAGGCTGTCAGTCAGAATGGTCACTCTAAAATACAAATCTAACCCTGTCACTCCCCTGACCACAATCCATCACCCACAGGGTATAATTCAAGGACTTACATAATTGTCACTCACTTGGGCCTTACCTGCTTCTGTTCATGTTTTTCCCATCTTCTAGTCTTACAGAGTTTCCCATACTACTGGCTATTTCAAGGATCCTGTGCTTTTTCTAATTCAGTTGTTCCTTCTGTCTGGAATCCTTTCCCCATGTCCTCTGCACGTTTTTCTCTTCTATCTATACTGCTGGTAAGGCTCAGCTGAGGCTGGGTTGGGTGCTGTACCCTGGGCTTGTCTCCAGCAGAGCATTCCCTGTGTTAAAGGAAAGGATTGGTTCACATGTCTTTTGTCCCATAAGACAAGTAACATGTCTCTTTCTCCCTCTGAAGCAGACACCCACATTCTTTTATCTCTGTTCTACTGCTACCTAATACTGTACAGCCATAAGTCATACAGTACATGCTCAAACAACGTATGAAGAAAGCTGGATGGGAAGAGCCTGCAGGGAAGGTCCCAGGGGGCTCCAACGGAATCTGCAGTGGTGTTGGGGTAGCAAATCCCCAGGGGCTTCATGGAGGGAGAGGATCTGAGCTAGTGGCCAGTCAGTATAGCCTGTCCATTATCGTTATTGTCAATATTTCTACATCAACACCATCGCCATGGTTAACACTGATTTGGTTCTGATAATGTATCAGGCACTGTGACTCTCACTGTGACTCTCTTTTAGCTTGTTCTATTTAATCTTCATTTCTAGCTCTGTGAGGTAGGTACCCTGCCCCATCCCCTTTTTATACGTGAAAAAAATTAGAGAAAGTAACTGTAAATTGCCTGAGGTGACACAGCTCATAATCAGTTGAGTGAGGAATGGAACCAGGTCATATCATCCCTACTTTTCATTGTTTCATCGTTCAAGCTACAACTCAG
The DNA here is from genome assembly GCA_008750895.1 of Mirza zaza. NCBI lineage: Eukaryota > Metazoa > Chordata > Mammalia > Primates > Cheirogaleidae > Mirza > Mirza zaza. Next base: position 347,656 of record VSMD01084269.1, read on the forward strand.
TTGGGATACAGAGCAACAAAACAAATTATTATTTTTTCAATTTTTTTTTACTTCGAAGCTTTTTATTTTGAAATAATTTTAGACTTACAGAGGAGTTGTAAAAGCAGTGCAGAGAGTTCCCATATACCCCACACCCAGCTATGCATAATGTTAACATCTTATATAAACATTAAGTAGAATGATCAAAACTAAGAAATTGACATTGGTAGAATATAGTTAACTAAATACAGACTTTGTTCAGATTTCATAATTTTTCCAGTAAAGTTCTTTTCCGTTCCAGGGTCCAATCCCCTTGCATATTGGTGGACTCATTAGGATCTTAGTCTCCAATCTGTGGCAGCTCCTCAGTCTTTCCCAGTCATTATGACTTGACACTTTTGAATAAATAACTCATCAAGCAAAGTATTAATATTTTGCAGAATGTCCCTCAGTTTGGATTTGTCTCATGTTTCCCCATGATTAGATTGAGGTTACGCGTCTTTGGAAAGAATCTACAGAGGGCATGTGCCGCCTGTGTGCGTCACATTGGGGAGCGTGATGTCTTCTGTGTCGTGTTACTCATGACATTAACTCTGACCACTCGGTTAAGGTGGGGGGTGCTGGCTTTCTTTACTGCACTGTCAACATGCTTCCCTTTGCAATTAAGAAACATTTGAGGGGAGATACTTTAAAACTACGCCACTTAAACTTACACTCATTAATGTTAGTGTTCATCGGCAGATCTTCCCATCTTCCCTGTAGCAATTATTACTGTGGTTTTCTAATGGTGATTTTTCTGTTTCCTTCATTCATCCTATAATCATTCCTGGATACAGAGCAACAAAACAAATTATTATTTTTTGATTTTTTGTTTACTTTTAAGCTTTTTATTTTGAAATAATTTTAGACTTACAGAGGAGTTGTAAAAGCAGTGCAGAGATTCCCCATACACCCCACACCCAGCTATCCCTAATGTTAATATCTTATATAAACATAGTACAATAATCTGGAATTCTTTTGTATAAAGAAGTGGTTGCTTCTCTTCCTTTGGTTTCTTTGTTCAATTATTTATTCATAGCAGTATGGATTCATGCATATTTACTTTATTCTTTGGATTATAATCCAATACCACCCTCATTTTATATTTTTGTCCAAATGGCCCAGCTTTGGCCACTAGGAGCTCTGCCAGGTTGCCCTGTGTCTTTTCTGTGTGCCCACCCACTTCCCTTTTAAGCACTTCCTTACTTTCTGGCACCACAGGATGCTCCAAGATCAGGAAACAAAGCAAAGTAAAAATTAACTACAATTGCATATCATATGGGATAATTAAAATTTCTCATTGGATGTATCATGCAGTCTATCACTAGCCCTTTAGGAGTTGGCACTTCTCATAAAAGATTTGCCTTGTGTGGCCCTAAGGAAACCACAGAAAATAGTAAGTTCTTTGTTCTCTTCCCCCCCTAGTAGAAAGTCTTGGAAATTACCATGTAAAGTATGGAATGTAACATTCCAGTCACATAACAACACTTGCCATTTAATTTTCCTTCAATAAATGTGCAAATGTTCCTGTTTCTGATCAATGTACCTGAACAAATGTAGATTTCTGGAATGGTGTGGTGAACGGTGCAGCGGGCATCCTGCAGTGTTCTCTAGAAACTTTAGGATCTGCGTGCTTAATTCCCCTATTTAGATGAACTTGTACTTTACCTGAGGCTTTGACTTAGTTCATAACCAGTTGTCTCTTCACACAGAGTGAATTAAGTTTGAAAAAGTTGAAATTAAAAAGTTGCTCTTATCAAGTTGATTGTGCTGCCAAAATTGTTTAGTCTTTCTATATGTATCTCTGAGGAAGCTTGTTCTTAAAAATTAACTTTACAGTAGGGATGGGAGTTCTTCACTCTTAAAGTTACTGCATCTAGATTAGTGTCAATTGTGGCTGTTCTTCACCCATCACTCATCAGGCTGTTGCTATGCCACTAATCAAGGGAACCCATCTAATTTTAGGTTTAGCTTTAATCAGCTCTTGTGCTATTTCCATTTTTATATCAGCCTTTTATACAAACACCTGAGATTGCTTTCAGCATTTTTGTAAGTCATAGTTGCAGAGAAACCTAATCTGGCAAACAAATTTTGAGGGGACCTGTATGGAAGGGAAATCATACTGGGAAAGGTTATAGTGAGTAAGGTTAATAGAGATACATATATTTTCATATCTGGATAATGTCATAGTAATTGAGCCAAAGATCAAAATATGATGAAAAGAAAAATCATATAAAGATAGGTGAAATAACATGCTCATGCTATAGCATACATAAAGGCACAATTTTAAGTAAAATAAGTAAGGTCATAGTATAGGTGTAGGATCATGAATTTCCTCTGGTCTTATCAGAAAAACGGTCAGTTATGTGGTAGATGAAAAATATTTTATTTAGATCATGTACAAATAATCTGAGATAGTAATTAAACCACTAATAATTTTGTTTAGCCATCAGAGTTTTTTTTTAGGGAAGTAACCAAGTAAGTGTTGTATGATATGAACTGCAAGAGGATTTCAAATTACATCATGAATTTATAAACACATCCATAAGTTCATTTGTGAATGATTATTTGCAACTCAGAAGATGTTTTCCCTTAGAAAGACTGTTTTAGTTCTTGGTGTCCCAGGTCATTGGACAAAAGCCTATTTAATCTGTGACATGCTTAACGTATGGATAAACTGTAGTATCTTAATTATACTAAATCGCCATTTTTTGCACTGCTGCTATAAGCTCTATCATTGGCATCTGTCTCAGGTGGCTATTGAGTTAGCTGGGTATTCACAGATAGCCCAGTGTAAGATTCCTCTATTGTCAGAAGGGTAAGGGGAGAAGCAAGGACTTCCTATAGTTGAGGTAGACCCTGGCAGGGGTGGGGAACCTGTGGCCTTCTCATTTCAAGATTGTTCTCGTTTAAGCACCTAAGGGGAAAAGAAAACCATCATCTTTCTCTGCTACACCCCCCTTTTATTTATTTTTATTTTTTTGCTACTTCTGAGTTTATTTATTTTTTAATTTCGGTGTGTTATGGGGGTACAGATGTTTAGGTTACATATCTTGCCCTTGCCCCACCCGAGTCAGAGCTTCAAGCGTGTCCACCCCCCAGACGGTGAGCACCGCACCCATTAGGTGTGAACGCTACACTCCTTTTAATAAAATGATTTGTTTTGTAAAATTTGGGTTCTGTCAAAAGGCCGCACTTAAGGACCCAGAAGTCTACATGTGGCCTTAAGGCCTTAGGATCTCGGCCCCTGTGTGGCAGCAGCGTTCCAAATTAGGAAATCAGGAAAATTTTCCTCTTCCATTCATTCGTAAATAGGGCTTTTATTAAGTCCAGACATAATGACAATAAAAACTTTCTGTTGTAGAAAACATTATAATGTATTTTCTTGGTCTGCAACCTTGGAGTAACTTTGCCTGCTTCAACTTTATAAAAGTAAAACTCTAGCCAAATACTTCGAAGATCATGAAGTCCTCTACAGGAAAAAAAAAAATGTTTATTCATCTTCTCAAGGAGCACAGGCCAAATTATTCTTTTTTGAAAGTTTACACAGAAACAATCCTGGAAACTTTTCACTTTAGCAATCATCATTTAATTAATTCCAGACACTGTGTAATGCTGGCAATGAAAATACTCATAATGTTCAAAAAACTCATACTTGATGTAGTCTAATTGAATTACAACACTGCTGTTAAAGATTAAGTACATTTGTAGAATATGAATGTTTGTCCTGTTATGTCCTCTACCAGATAATGACTCAGGAAAACTTAAAGTATTTTTACTGAAGTATTACTAGTAGTAGCTAACTTATATGTGCTTACTATGTGTTAGCACAACTGGAAGAGCTTAATGTATTTGATGCTCAACTCCACGAAGAGGGTAATGTGATCATCTCCATTGTGCAACAAAGACACTGAGTTCTTGAAGATTGAGTAACTTACTGCACAGCCAGCAACTTCCAGAGCAAGGTTTAAACTCAGCTCTGACTGCCAAAACTCAGCTCTTAACACCCAGACTGTGCAGCTTTTATATAATTCAGTAAATATAATATATAACTATTCTGCACACTATAGGTATAAACTCTCCGGAGAAGCATAGTGGTGTCTGGATACAAATGCCTGGAAACGTCATCCATTTCCAGGTTACTATTAGGGTCATTTCTGCTTCCCATTCAGAAGGGTCTCGTAATTGTTCCTCTAGGAATTGGAGTACCTTTGCAATGCCCTGTTCTTAGTGGTGTGGGCTCAAACTTAAGTAATCCTGCAAATCTGTCACAGTGTTTTTGCATTGATTAAAAGAAGCCCAACCATTAAATGATAGGATGTTTTGTTACAACTATATCAGAGTGCATTCATTTAAAGGAATGATGTTTTCTTATGGCGGAGATATTCAAGTAAATATATCCATGGAGATAAGTGCAGTTCTACCATTTACATGGTTGGGACCTTGGAGAGGTCTCCTAACCTCTCATCTGTAATATGGGTATACGAGTCTGAGGGGTTTTCTGAATCTTAAGTGATGGACTATATGTAACATGCTTAGAAAGTACCTGGCACATAGTAAGTGGTCATTAAATGATAGTTGCTGTTGTCAGTGGAGATGGCTGTGTCACTCAAAATCTTTTTGGAACTACTCTTTGAACTCCCTTCCAAACCAGCACATTAAACTACGCTAAGAATTTAGTTGAGTTTATTTATAGTTAAAACTCAGAGTTTGTTTTGTTTCATTTTGTTTGTTTATTTTTTTGATGCCCAATAGGTCTGACCCCACTTGACACCCTTATTCATTAGCCTGGAGCTAAAATCATTTTGGCTCCTTCAAAAAATCCAATCTATCTTCCACAATATGAGTATTTGCAATTTTTGAAGTGATTCCAAATAATGAGGCATGTGCTCTTGAGAGAACATCTCAAATAAGTGCTTTAAAAATGCTTTGAGCAATTTAAATTTTTTTTTTTTGAATTGTGTATGCTGGGAAAAAAATTATGAAAAGCTCACATGTTGATAGCTGTTTTTACAAGATTTAAAAAAAAAATATGGGCCAGGCCCAGTGGCTCAGCCTATAATCCTAGCACTTTGGGAGGCTGAAATGGGAGGATAGTTTGAGCCTAGGAGGTCAAGACCAGCCTGGGCAGAATAGCAAGACCCTATCTTTACAAAAAATACAAAATATTAGCTGAGCATGGTGGGAGTACCTATAGTCCCAGCTGCTGGGGATACTGAGGCAGGAGGATCACTTTAGCCCAGGAGTGGGAGGCTGCAGTGAGCTATGAGTGCACCACTGCACTGTAGCCTAGGCAACAAAGCAAGACCCTGTCTCAAAAAAAAAAAAAAAAAAAAAAAAACAAAAAAAACAAGGAGGCCTGTTATTGTGGAACAGATACTATTATATTTCCTGCATTTACCCCCTTCCATCAGGCAACATAATCAAGTGAGCAGTCACAGCAGACCAGCTCTTTGGGGCTCTAGGCTGTTTCTTCCCAGCTCCTCTGGGAAGTGGATTTATGAGCTCAGCAAACCTCCTGGGGGTCCACAGCCACTTCCTTCGCTTTGTCAAGGGAGCTGGTTCTCCAAGGGTCCCCTGCACCCTCCAGCTCCTGTTTCTCAGTGTCCACAGAGGTGAGAGGACCGAGGGAGCCCTTGGACCCCTGGCTGCACTGGCAGAGGGAGAGTGGCCGAGTGGCATTACCGTGAGCCACCATGTTGCTGCGACACACATTATATGGCATTTAGAGCTTACTGAGAGCGTTTTACATGAATTATCTCATTTAATCCTCTCAATGGTCCTTGAAGCAGGTTTAGTCACTCAGTTTAAAAATGGGAAAGCAGATCAAAGGAGATGAGGCAGCGGCTCCCAGGCCAGGGTCAGGGCGCTGGTGAGGGAGGCGTGGGCCAAGGGCAGTCTGCGCCTCCTGCTCGGAAGCCGCGCTGGTCCGCGGCCAGACAGAGAAACCATTGTCTCCCTGGGTTTCCCTCTGTCCCTCACGCATCGCCATACAAATGTCGCTTATTTTTCTGTCCTCCAAGTTTCCCACCAAGATGAATCACTGGCACACAGGGGCAAGTGTGAATGCGGATGGAAGTTCAGAGGCTGATCTTCTGGGCTGAAGGGTAGTCGAGTCATTCTCCCTCCTTTAGTGGCAGCATGTAGACGCCAACTGTGCCTACCCCAGCCGCACCTCAGGGAAAACCGCAAGGCTTGGATTCAGGGAAGATAGAGAGCCACAGGCAGCCCTGGCCCGTCCCTGCCCAGAGAAGGTGCTCAGTCCAGCTCTGCAAATGATATGGATAAATATTTGTGTCCACTGTGAGCCTCACTTAAGTGTCCAAGATCTGAAAAGCCTTGTTGATTTTTTGTCTATTTGTTTGCTTTCTTCTTTCTAGCCAGTAGGAATAGCGAGCCCCTGGCTGCCCGTGTACAGGCTGAAACCTAACCATTATGTACTGTACTGTTTCCAATAATGGCAGTTCACCAACATTTGCTTATCATAAGTACCCACTGAGTGTCTCCTACCTGTCGGGCACAGTGCAGACTGGGGACAAGGTGGTGAGTGGAAGCAACCCAAGTTCCTGCTGGAAACTTACATCTCGTGAGGGAAGACAGTGGTTCATGAAATAGCCACACACACAGATGCAGTGGTGCAATGTCAGAAGCAGAGGGACTGGGGCTCCCGGAGCCCTTCCTAGGGACGTGTGACCTAGTTAGGGAAGCTGAAAAAGGGAAACAGAAAGATGGCTGGGCTGACCGGAGTGGAGGAAGGGACCACTCAGAACATCAAGGCTGTGTTCAGGAGTGTTGGCCTCACCCTGAGAACACTGGGAGGGGCATGTTCTGGGTAGGGGCGACGGCACCACCTTTGCGTCTCCAGCGCTCACCCATGTCAGGGAGGTTGGATTAGAGACCTGAGAAGAGACTATTGCAGGATGGGGTGCAGTGGGGGAGGGATGTGGACAGAGCCAGGAGATTATATTTATTTAAGGTGAAAGGCAAAAGACTTGGCAACAGATTTGATATGGGGGTGAGGGAGAATGAGGTATCTGGGAGATGCTTGGGTTGCTGACTTGCATGACTGGGGATTAGTGTTGTCCTTCACTAAACTCTCTAGTACCTCCTGTTAGGATGTTTTCCAGTTTCTTTTAGAGTATGTACACTGAAAAATACAAATATGAGTCAGAGAGTCCTGCTGCCCTCACAGAGCTTACAATCTAGGGGTGGAGCGTTAAAGATATACGTACGGACTCACTGTCTCCTGACATTTGCTTGAAGTATGGCAGTTGCATAAAGTAGGCAGCGGTCAATACACATGGAAGTCCCCTCCAGAGGGGACTAGGGCATGACAGGTCCTGGGACTGGGTGCCCTGCTGGAGGAAGGGGCTGGGGATCAGAAGACAGAGGAAGGAATGACCTGGGGATGTTTGAAAGGCACCTTTAATCACTGAATAAAGCCTTAACGCAGACCAAATGGAAAGACATGGCGCCAGCTTCAAGTTTGAAATGATAGAATCTAAAATTCATCTTTTGTGGACATGCCAAGTGCAATTAAAAGAAGTGAGCCATTTCGTAGGTAGGAGCAAGTGGGATGAGAGTGATTTCTGGGGATAAAGGGTAGATTGTGACTTCTTTTCTTCCGACAGCCCTTGAAAAGCATTCACCGCTTGATCATGGCTCAATCTACATAAATTTCACCATGGCAACCGTTGATATGAAAAATAACATTAGCCTGGACATTTCTGCTTCAGATGATCTGACATTTTCCACTGCAGTGGTCATTTCCATTGTTTGTGCACATGAGTGAAGAGGGCCCTACTTGGATCCCGTCACATTTTCTTTTGTCCTGGTGTGAACAAACAGCCTCCACTGGCATTTGGGGAGGGGTGGAGTAGGATAAGCAGGTAGGTATGACAGAGTAGCCTGATCACAATGTTTTCTTGTATTGCATATATTTAGGGTGCACAGGGTAGGCCTCTGAACGGTGACATGTGAGCAAAGACTTGTAGTAGGTGAGGCCATTCGCCATCACAGAGAACAGCTGGTACAAAAGCGGAGGTGAGAGCGTGCCTGGCTTGCATGAAGAACTGCAAGGAGGCCAGAGCGGCGGGAGTGACACAGGGAGGACAACTGGTAGATGTGGTCAGGACAGTGGGGTTGCATGAGTGAAGGCAGAGAATGCAGGTCCCGGAGGCCTTGGGGCCTTGAACAAATGAGTGGCCAGACCTGGCTTATGTGTTGTTACTAGCCGTACATCTTCTGTTTGGAGGATGACTATGAGGGTCTCAGAGTGGCAGCAGAGACAAAGGTGTGGACGTGTTCCGGGAACCCAGACAGGGACAGTCAGGGTTTGCCCCGGAGTGCCAGAGGTTCTGGACCACTGCGTATATTCTGAAGGTAGAGCCAGCAGGAGTTACGGGTGGACGGGAGCATTCTCCTTTGGTCTTTTTCTCACACTCTAAATTGTAGTAGAATGTTCTTGGCCAAACAGATACATATTTATACGAGGATTCCATTTGTGGCACAGCTTTTTGAAATTAATATTCCTTTTTCTGTAGAGGAAATCCCAAGTGAAAATATGTAACTGTGTAGGGGCAACTTAGCAGCATGGTTAAGAGATAGATTCTAAAGTAAAACTGCCTGTTCCATAACTTCCCAAATATGTAGCCTGAGACGAGCTCCTCAGCTTCTCAGTTTCCTCAGTTCTACCACTTGTAAAATGTTGATAATTATAGTTCCTACCTCATAGAATTGTAAGGAATAAAGAGATAATATCCACAGGAAGCCCTTGAAACTGTGTGGCACATTGTGGGTGTTAAAAGTTAACAATAATAATTATAATTTTATTAGCACTTGCCTTAAGTTCTTTTAATAGCTTCTTAGACTATTAAAAAACCTGAATATTCTTTCTATATTAATGACTTTTCATAAAACTTTTTCTGTTCTCTAATATGTGTCTATACTAGTAGAAATAGTCTCTCCTTAACTCTCTCTTCTTTTATAACTAATGCAATGTTTTCTTATAGCAGTATATTATTGTACTGTAAAATTACTGGTTTTGAAAGTCAAAAAACAGTTGAATATTGGCAATTTCATAAGCTTTAACCAAATGTGTGTGCATGTTTGTATTTGTTTGACTGTACACTTAGAGGCCTTATGGGTCTAGCTCCAAAGTTAGACTGTCAGGGTTTGCACCCTGGTTCTACCTGTCAAAGCCATGTAAACTTGGGCACCTGTTGAACCTGTTTCTGCCTCATTGACCCCTTTTATAAAATAGGGGTCATAATAGAATCTACCTCACAAGACCCTTGTGAGGCGAAACAAGTTCTTCTTATAGAACAACAGCTTGTAAAACAGTTCTTCATACAAGATAACTTTTAGCTTAGTAAATTTCATCTCTTAGTGAAAACAATGATCCTGGGGCCAGATACCATGAACCAGTATCCCCCATGCCTGAACACGCCTGTGGGAAAATTGCTAGATTCCATTCATGTAACATTCAGGTTATATTTATTTAGACACAATTTCCTACAGGCTCCTCTAATTTTTCAAGTGATTTTTATCTGTTTCATCAAAAGTACATGCTGGAGTCTTCTATTATTCATAATATTTAAGATAATCTTAAGTGCTCATGTGTATCTTCTACACATCACATGGAAACTTGGAATAAAATCATGAATGGTATTTTTTTCTTTTGAGCATTTGAAGAGTTGTTGAAATTCTAGTCATGATATTTAGTGTTATGAGTTCTTTATGCCTGTTGTGAAATATGCCAGCATTTTATTGACACATTACTATGAATTGGACAGCCAGCTACAGTAATAGGTTTCCCCAAGAGTGTGAGTATCAACAAATCTGATGGCAGGCACTGCCAAGCAAACCCAACCTGTTCAAAATTGACTTGCTTCATAGAGAATGGGCACATGCGTACATAATCCAGTGGCTTCTATAAGAGCTTCAGCTAATTTTTAAAAAAGATATAAATAACTGCTTGCTATTAATATTTATTTTTATGGCATCCCTCTTTGGAGGAATTTTTAACATTCAATTTAATTGTGTGTTTTAGTCTTCTTTTGCTCATTTCTCATCTCTGCTTACACATAAAAATCACTTGGGGAATGCTGAAAGACCCAGATGCCTGTGCCCTGCCCCCTAGAGCTTCTGATCTAATTGGTTTGGGATATATAGCTCAAGCATCGGTATTTTAAAATGATTTTTTAATTTAAAGTTTTAATTATGAAATCTTTCGAATGTACACAAAGTAGAAAGAACTGTAAAATAAGCCCACATGTACCTAGCACCCAGCTGTGGTAATTCGCTTCAGTGGCTGTTTCTAAAAAGTCCCCCCAAGTGACTCCTCTAATGTGTCGCCATGGTCAAGAACTACCAGTCTATTCTAGTAAAACAAGAGATGAGGAAATTTGCTCAAGGCCACACAACCATTTTAAGACATTATTTAGTACTTTGTCCATCAAGCCAGAATGATATTCATGAGGCTGTAAATATGGTCAATGTATGCCTGTTAACGGTGGAGTAATTTGGGGATGGGCATCAGGACAGCCAGAAAAAATTCAGATAAAGGCCTAATGGTTTGCCATTCAGAATATTTATACCTCGACTCACAAAACAATATCATGCCCAGGTACTTAAGTTAATTTAGTAAAGGTTGGCTCAGAAGTAAAGAAAAGAGAGTGGGGACTCATTGAAACCTAAGGAGATTAGAGTTGATGGATCAGAGAAGACATGGGAGGGAAAGAGGTGGTGGAAACTGTCATGAGATTTATGAAGAAAAAGCACTGAACTAATGACAAAGTAATCTCAACCTATAATAAAGAAGTGTTGTATGGTATTCAATAAATGAATATTTATTCATGAAGTCACTGTTTGAGTTGCTACCTCCAGCCATATAGAATTGTGTGTAACCCCAGCATCCGGAGTTGCAAACACCTGGAAAACAATTTCATCTATAGTTGTACAGAACTTTATAGATGACCTTGCCCAAGTGCCTTCCTGATGCAGGAATCTTTTCTGTCCCATTATGGGCACATGTCATCATGTATCTTCTTGAACGTTCTAACTAGAGAACCCACTGCTCCAAAAGTAGCCTGGCTCATATTAGAATGACAGTCCTCTTTGATTGAGCTGAAATCTTATCCATTACCATCCCGTTAGTGAAAGAAAATATTCCTAACTGATGACTCCTCATCACACTGTCTTAAACATACAGAGATATAAAATGAGATTTAAATTTGTCATGCATGTCTCACCAACTATAAAACCAAAATAACCTTACAAACAGATAAGAAAAATACAAGACCCATACAATAAAATTAACAGCATTATTAGTATGATTAATGATATTTTGTTTTTCAAAACAAAATTTCTCATGTTGTGCTTAAGGGCAGAAAGATGTAGCATCTGGTCAATTTCTTTATTTAATTTGGTTCACTAGTTTTTGGTAATTAGCATAGAGAATGCCTGTTTGCTTAGGTGTTATACCAAAAGATATTTAAACTCCCTATTTGCTGGGTTTAGGATACTGAGATCTCAAACTTAACCAAAACTGCCAGCAATTAGTCTTTAATTTCCCATTTTAATGAGACATCCCTTGGCAATTTTGTAAAGATGTTTTGTGTACTTGGAAATTAAGGTCAGAGTTGTAGTGTTACTGCAATCTTCAATAAATAGGCATCTAATCCAATTATTGCTGGAACTGGGAACGGAACAATCCTTCGTTGTTATTTATTACTATACTTACTGCTAATGAACTGCTGTTACAAACTGATGTATACAACCACAGGACCCAAGCAATAACTCTTGCAAAATGTGAACTGTCTCTTGTAGTGTAGACTCTCTTCACTTTAGCTCACCATACGTCTAAACCAGGCTGTTCTTTCACCTTTTTTCTCTGTTCTAACTTCTAAGAAACAGCTGCTGAGTTCATGCAGTCACCTGTGGGATTGCTATCATAGAGTGGTCACCTAGATCAGTGGCTTTCAAGAGTTATTGTAATTTATAATCACTGAAAGAGCTTGTTAAAAATGCCTGCCCTCTAGACCCAACCCCAGAGCTTCCTATTTGCTTAGTTGGGGCTAAACCCAGAAATTCGCGTTATTAACAAGCATTAAGTGATTTTGATATAAATGGTGTGAATACTGCACATTTGTTGCTTTTTAATGTTATTAACACAGAAACATAAAACTTAAAAAACTGTTCACAAACAATCTACTTGGAGAAACTCTGGTATCCTCAGATTTATATCATTCATGAATGAGTCAACCTCGAATATGCTTACAAATCCCCAATAAATATCTTGCACAGGAGAGAGTCAATAGCCGAGGCTTTCTTTCAAATGGCTTTGACCTATTAAATTTATTTCAAGGGACACAGATACTCTAGATGACGTTTTCATTGACCCCTGGAGCATTCTGGATACTGTGGACTACAGTGGAACCACATTTTCAGGCTGTATTCACACTGTTGAAGTATGCATGTCAGTGAGAACGCTGGAAAAGGAAAACAACAGGCTAGAAATAAAAAATCAAATTAAGAAGTTAAGCTGACTTTTTTAAAGTAGTTATTTCTGTAGGTTTATTCGATTATAAAGTTAACCATCACATGTTTTCCTAGAGAGAACACAAACCTGGAGATAGCATCTACAAATTAATAAGCCAGACTGCTATGTGTCTTACTATCCATTTTTTCCTTCCTTAGTTAATTCTTGTCAATAGCTTCTGGAATAAAATATAATAGCTGCTTGGGATTATTTATAACTTTACAGGAGACTGAGTGGCTAGCTGGCATTTATTTTGTCTTTAAAGTGAAAAAGGGATTAAAATGTGAAATTTCTCAAAATGACTCAATAGTGATCATCTGGTTTGGAGTTGAATTTAATAACATTACAGAATAACAACCTTCATTCTTTATAGTTTACCAGTCCATTCTTTACATTATATATAAAATCCTTAAATCGAAAATATTTGTAATGGGTTTTTGTTTTTACATAGGGGGAGAAGAATAAAATTATTGTGCATTTAAACTTTATAAACAACTGATCATTAGACTAAGTTACAATTCTATTGTTAAAAATTATACTATTTAAAAGTGCTGAAGCTTATTTCTTAAATTTACTAGAAATGTAGAAAGTAAAATTAATATGGGTATGTTTTAATACAGTGAACCTCACATAATATGTATTGGCCCACCTTTATGGCTATTATTTTTACAAGAGTAAAAGAGAAAGTAGGCAAATAAGGAATTCTGATGAATAGGAATATTTTCTTAAATTGTGTGTTAGTATGCCTAAATTTGCTCCCTCTCATATGTACACATTTTTGTACATTTTGTGCTACATTTGTACTTATCAGTGGGTTTTTATTTCATTTTGCATCTGTCCTTTGAATGTATACAGACCACTGAAATGATGTATACAAACCCGCAATGAAGAGAGCATCTGGAAGCCTTAATGAGCTCTAAACTTAAAGCTATTCTTAGAACCTAGAAACTCTTCAACAAATTTGTATTTCAGAAGAATAAGCTTGTTGCTCTTGAATTATGCATTCATCCCATATTTCTCTTATTTATGGTTCCCAGTAACTCTGTGGCTGAAGACTTTATATCCTGATTTCAAGGACTTGATATGCAATTCAGGTGCCTGCCATTATTCTGAGCATAAAATAAGCCTCAACTAGTTACTGCAAGTGTTGTTAACATTTTACTAAGGCAGCAGCTCAGGTTGAATAAATGAGGGCAAATGAGTGTGTATGTCTATCAGAATAGCATTTGTAGGGTTTGGTCAAGCATCAATATTCCTCGTGTTTACAATTCTCATGTTTGGGGGCAAAGTTCAGATGGGTTTACTGCACTGATTCTCTATTATTTCTTTCTGAAATCTTGTCCATGAGGCTGACATTATGGCTGTTAATACAACCTGCAAATTCTGTCCTTGCCTTGGCTATCAGGTTGGCATTATCCTTGCTGTTCAGTAGTAGAGTACCAGTAAGTGCCAATGACTTAGTATTCTACTGACACCTGTGATTGGATGGAGGTTCCTGGGGAATCCTGTCTCTTCAGCTTGAAATGAATTTACACACATATGTTACTTGAAATAAACTATACCCTGGCTAGAATTCTGGGTGGTCACTGGCCTTTAGTATTGTACCTTATGTACAGTAGAGCAATTTCAGGAAGCCCATAAATAAGATTGGTGTTGTAGAGTAAACCTGAGTATGGTGATAGAGACCAAAATGAATATCCTAAAACCTAGGCTGCAGTCATGGAAGGGTTCTCTACTTTTCATGGATTTCAGTATTCGTATAACAATCTGTATAGCACCTGTGTGGGTATAGTAAGCTAGCAATCTTAAGAACTGAATTCTAACTCCAAATCAGCACTAACCCTGGAGCTGTGTGAGATGCATTCCCTGGACCCAAGAACTTCTTTCCTGTAACTTATTGAGACAGCACCATTAGAGGTTTTACACTGATAAGAATAAAGGATTCTCTGGGGCTATAGCTCTTTATTTTTGGTAGCGAGAGGGACGCAAAGAGAAATTAGTCTTCTAGGAAAGAAAGCAAATCCAACTGAAATTGTATCACCACCTTGCCTTCTACTTTATTTTGCTACTTTCTTTCCTTTCCATGTGGAGAAGTTTTATTTTTTATTTTATTTTTATTTAATTTTCTGATGAGAGTTAAACAGTAAATTTTTCATTATTGCTTTTACTCAGTAAGTACTAAGAGGCACAACATCTTTTAATTTTATGGAACCCTAATGATATTGAACCGTAAGGAATTTTGGAAATAGTCGCTTATTTTATACATGGGGAAGCTGAATCCTTGAAGTAAAGTGACAGCTTAGTTCATTACTGAATGTCCATTCATTCATTTAGCAAAACGTTTAAAGCTTGGCTTGCAATGTACCCAGTGAGACACTGTGGGGAGACAGAGATGACTAAGAGAGGCTCCTGCATGAGTTTAACCAGATAGAATAAAGAGTGTGTCATTACTGAGATACAAGCAAGTTACTGAGGGAGCTACGTACTGCATAGGAGTTCTATGTCTGGCATTTCTCTTTCTTCACATCTGTGCTTGGAAGAAAAAAGAATAGCAGAGAGCTTTAGTCAAGCCCAGAAGGTTCCATAGTAATTGCTTCTCAGATTTACTATTAAACTATGTGGCAGTATAGGTTTTACTCCAAATTTTGAATTCATGGAATATTACAATAATTAGCTAAGTGTTTCTAATTTTTAAAAAGTAATAGTATTCTAACATTTTTCTAAGAAAATAGTCATTCCAACATTATGGTTGATTTTTATCACCACTAAGATTAAGATTCATGAGTCATAAGGAAAACAGTTTGCTTTCAATTTAAAAAATAGCAAAAATACTGCAATAAAATGAATGAAAATATGGAACCATCTGTGTCCTGAATGGTAATGCCAAATTAGTGTTTGTTGTAAACAATACGATTTGTTCAAGTCCACTTTTGAAGGAGAGTGCTTTACTGTACACGCAGAAAAGGAAGATGCATCCTTCCTTCCTTCATAGACCTCACATGCAACGCATATACACAGCCATCTAGGTGCATATGTGACATGTGCACATATGTCTCTAACACTCGAGTGGGAGATTTCCTGACAGGACATTAATACAAGTAATCCTAAAACATATCTTATATCTGAACTGTCACCTGAAAGACAATTCAGGTCTTCATTACCTCTGGCACCTGTCACAATGCCATAGTCTCTTTCTATCAGCAACCTGGTATTTGCCCATCCGTTCTGGTCTTTGCAGAACCATCAGATTATTTTGGATAATATATAACTTGTCACACTTTCTTGCTCGAAAACTCCCAAAGCTGCACATCTTCTACAGAATACACACAGGCCTATAAACTCCATAGCAACATAGTAATGATCGTTTTCCAACCTCCTCTCCCACCCATTCCAGCTGACAAAAATCCCTCAGCTTCAGCCAAGGTAATCAAATGCCATCCCCCTTTTCTACTGAAGCTGTCACTATTCTAGATAACTGGGCCTGTGTCCCCACCTCCCCAGGACTCACTAACAGGTCAGGCCTGCTTATCTCGGCCAGAGCCGTTTGTCCTGCCTGCAACCCAGCTTTGGCACCCAGGAGTAAATGCAGTATTTTTATGATTCCATGTTTTCCCTCTCTTAATGAGTCTCTGAGCTCCTGGAGGGGTGACCAGGTGATTTGGAAAGTGCCTTGTATTTTTTAAAGATTTAATGTACAACATGAGGACTATAATTAACAAAACTGTAGTGTATTCAAGATTTTGTTAAATGAGATTATAGCAGCTCTTGCCTTGGCATGGAGGTGGGAGTGAATGGGTAAGTCTGAGATGCTGGGTATGTTAATTTGCTCCATTATAATACCCAGTTTACTACGTATGTATCTTACAACTGTAATGGTCTGAGGCCTAATAGGCCGCAGAGCTCTGCCACTGTGGGAAGACTGTCTTCCATGAAACCGGTCCCTGGTGCCAAGAAGGTTGGGGACCTCTGGCTTGTAACACATGTTGTATGCCTTAAATATACACAACAAAATTTCTTTTAACAAATAAATTAAAAATAATTTTTAAATAGGCCTTGCTTACTTGGTCAGAAGTTAGATATTGTGAGATGACCAGGAATTCTGTCGTTTACCTACAAGGCGGAGCGTGGCCCCCTCCCCTCCATTTCGGGGGAAAGCTTTACAGTCGTGGGGAGGAGGGAGTGGCTGAGTTGCCCGGCAACCTCCTTTATCAACCTTTAATTCAGGCCTTCTCTATTATAATATTTCTTGAGCACACATCCAGTGCAAGACGTGGCCAGTTTGAAGGGTTCTTCTTCGATACTGCAGTCCCTAAGCCAATAAATAACTCACCTGAAGGTCAGGAGTACCCCTCCCTCCTTCCTCTGGGGGGTGGGGAGGGCGGGGGAGTGGAGGGCCGCGATCTAAGGGCAGTCGGAGAGCTAAGGCTGCTGGCAGCTGTCTCCAGGCGTCTTCCTGGAGCCGGACCCGCGCAGGGCTGGGAGGCTGCTCCGCGGAACTGTCCCGAAGTGCCGCGGCGCCCCCTCCCCCGCGCAGGCCGCTGCGCACCGTCTCTGGGCGTGGGCCGCGCCGCAGCTCCGCGGAGCCTCGGAGTCTCCGCAAGGGGCGGGGGAGGCGCGGCGAGCAGCCCTGGGCTGCGGCTCCCTCCCCGCGCCGAGTCTCCTGCGCACCGCCGGCGAGCACGCGGGCGCCAGCCTGCTCCCTCGCCGCGGCGCGCCGGCTCCCCGCCGACCCCAGGTAACTTTTCCGCTCGGGAGTGGGGGTGCCAGGGGTCTCGGCTCACAAGGTGCGGAGGAAGAGCCCGCGGCCGGGGCGCGGCGCGCGGGGCCGTGCGGCTGACGCGTGCTCCGCGTCGCGCGGCCGCTCGGATCGCGGACCCCGCCTGGCGCGGCCCGGGTCCCCACCCGACCTCCGGCCCGCCCGCCCGCCCGCCCGCGGGGACCCCCGCCGGGCCGAGCCCGTGCGCCCCGCCCGCCGCGCTGCAGCATCGGTTGAGCCGGCGCGCCGAGCCCGAGCACCGGCCTCCGGCCTGGGGGCCTCCCTCGGAGCCCCGGCGGCTGGGGCGACTCGGTCCCCGCGTCCCTTCTCTGCCAATTTGCGTAACTGCCCCGCTCGGGGCGCCATGTTTTGAGTTACCCCTCGGGCGGGGGGCGCGGGCGGGCGGCGCGGGCCGGCCCCTCCCGCAGGAGGTGCGGGGGGCGGGGGCGACACTGCGGCGCCGCCGGGCGGGGGCCGGCGCGGGAGGGGCCTGCGCGCCCGGCTGCGGGCTGGTCCCGGCTGCGGGCGCGGGCCGGGTAAGGTGCGCTCGGCACAAAGCATCCCCTCCCGGCTGCGGGCCGGCCGCTTTTATGTAACTTGCCTCGTCCCGAGCCGGGGCGGCTCCCCGGCCGGCGGCGGGGCGCGGCGGGCCGGAGGAGGGGGCGTCCGCACGAGGGTGCCGGGGCCGGCACCTGCGCGCCACCTCGCCCTGCCCCTCTCCGCGGGCGCCCTGCGGGCCTGCGCGGCCTGGGGCGGGCGCGGCCAGCTCACCTGGCGCCCGCGGGCTGCGGGCCGCCTCGGGAGGGGACTGCGAGGGCGGCTTTGCGGCGGGGGGCGGGGAGGCGGGCTTCGGACCGGAGTTGGGGTCTCCGCCAGGCCCCCGCGGTGTTTCCTGGCTCCTGCCGCGGGGTCTTGCTTTCTCGGGTTTCCCCTCTAATCTCGCCCTACTTTTTCCCCTTCCCCCCTCACCCCCCACGCGCCAAGTTCACGGCTTCTGCAATGCGGTGGGTGTGGTTATCTAGTAAATTTAAACTGTGGTCCTTTGCAGGGCGAGCATTCTTTCCTTTTTTTCTTTTTATATTTACGGATCTAAAGTTTTCTAGGGGGTTTGCCTTTAGTTGCAGCCCAGTGTTAAAAGTTAGCAAGAGATTGCTGCAGAGCAAATAGAATGATAAAGAAAACATGTGGTATAAATTACTTGTGGAGGCTGGGCCGGGAAGTCCTGAGAGGGCCTGGCGGTCCTGCGAATGCTGTGCTTCCATTACGAGTCTAAGTTGTTTCAGCTTTTTTGCATTAGTCTTGCGGAATTGCTTTTGCAGATGTCATGCCTGTCTTCTTCTTCTTCTTCTTCTTTTTTTTTTTTTTGGCTCATTTTAGGCTCTGAGGCAGCCAGGTGTGCTGGAATTTGTCCTGGTAGCTTAAACTTCCATAGTAGAGAAGCTGTCACACCAAGTACTAAAAACATTCTTTTTGAGTTTTACACTGGTTTTTAAAGTCTCAAGGAAAGAAAAATGCTACAACTCCATTTTTATCTGGGAGCCATGGACGCAGTACCAGTTACATAAATTAAGCAGAAAAGCCCTATTAAGAAAAGGGAGCACATCAAGTTTGAACTCTGGGGACTGAGAGGTGATTTATATCTTTGCTCAGAGGTTTTTAAAAAATGCATATTAATTTGATATCAAACTTTTAAAACTTTAGCTGAAGTGACAAAGCTATTGTGAGGGAATAAATTCTAAACTCAAGAATTGGGACTTCAGAAAAGCAGAATATCAGATGCACAGCTTACTGCATAAAGTTTATTTAGCTAATACTCTTTAGGCAAATAATTTTTGCAAAATAGAACATGCTTTGTGAATGAATTATCAAGAACAGGAAGAGTAGCCACTTTAAATTGAAAACCCCTTTTCTGGAAGGGTTCAGGAGCTATAGGTCAAAGGTCAATGTCTTAGTGAAATGTATAACTTAATTTTTAAGTCATTCCTTCTGCATGAATGCAATTTAGGTTAAAAGCAACTTTTATCAATTCTTGTATAATGCTTGAACTTTTGCCAACTTTGAGTTGTGTGGAAATACAAGATCAGGGAGCTTTTTCTTTTACTTGATCAGATGCAATTTTATATATATGTTGTTTTTTAAAAAATTGGTGGGTCAAATGCATTAAGGGGCCACCTACATAGAAGAGAGGCAACCATCCATGTACTGAGAGAGATGATGTTATTAGCTTTTGAATCTTTTCTGGATTTACTATAGTATTGGATTAAGTGTGGCAGGAACTTGTTGTTCAGTTTTCTTCCATTTAGTTTGTGCATTCATCTTTTAAGTTAGTACTTTTAAAAAGAAGCCCTAAATTTCACAAATTAGAATTCTCGCCTGGCCAAAAAAACAGAACTCCTAGAATACACTGAAAACTAAATGTTTCTTTTCTGTAAGAATTTGAGTGTAATGAAGAGAGAGGATTCTTAAGTGGTCTACCCTGGTCATCTTTAATTCTCATAGACTGTTCCAAGTACCCCATCATGGTTTTCCTCTTTGAATGTCAGCTTTATCGTGGAATATAGACTCACCATTGAAACCCATGAATCAAATTTATCTTTAGCACCACTTCATTTAGAGAGATCCTTAATGATGCTATTGCTGCATCTATTTCTTTCAAAAGGCTAGCTAGCTGCTAATTTGTTGGGAATTCATCGGGCACTTGGGCTCCTGGAGGGTTCTGCTGTCATTTGATTTGTCTTGGCTCTAAAGAATTATGTGCCCAGAGGCAGGGACTAGAGCAGTGAAGTCATTGCCCTGCCTGGTGTTGTGACATCACTATGGCTGGAAGGAAAGGAGGGTGGGGCAGGCAAAGGCAGACGTCTGAAGCATCTTGCTGGCTTTGACTTTGCCTGGTCCATGAATGAGACTCTCCTTCCTCAAGTAGAACTGCACCACAAGGTATTGTTTGGAGACCTGGAAGATAGAGTGAGTTTAAGACTGCCTGGGAGAATGTGTCTCCAAGAGCACAGAAGAGGTTTTTTTGTGAAATAGTAGAAATCATTGAATATTCCTTTTCTAGAGGAAAATGCCGTAATTTTTGAAAGGGGCCATTTAAAATATTACAGAACAAGAGTATGTATTTTTATTTATGTATTGAGTTAATATATTCCTTATTCTTTGTTCTGAAATAGCATTCTTGCTCAATTCTAATGTGTTTTAAAAGTATATTGCATCTATGAAGATACTATTTGTTTACTGGGAAGGCAATGGTCTCATTTATTTTTAAGTGATGTGATTGCAGTTGGCAGTTGGAAAAAGCTAGGGATTTCATAAGTATAGAAGGTATCTGCAGTGATTTGGGGTAATTGATTTACATTTATTTTTTTATTTGCTAATTTTATGATTTAGCATTTTAATCCTAATTTAGAATTCTAGTGTAGAGATGATCAGACACATTTCACCCAAATTAGTATTGAATAAATTATAAAAGACTGAAATTCTGAGATTATAAAGTATATGTCATGTATTGATTTTTGAGTTTAATGTTGATGTGAGCATAAAAAATGAATAACCATAGAATAGCAGCAAATGTTCGTTCTCTTTTCTGTATCTCTTTGCTAAGATGACTGTCATTTTTCATGTTAGCGTATTATGTACATAGGAGCTCTGGGCAGTTCTTAATTGTGTGGCTGTTCAATAGCACATTTCCAAAGCAAAGGGAAGGAAGAAAAATGGGAAGAATGGCACAAGTAGAGAAGTTGAAATTAGGTGCCAGAACAGCAGATCACTTCGTTGAAATGTCTTTGGTACTGCATTTTTAGACCTTGCAATGATTGGTTAAATTGCACACTTTAGAATTGTAACCTCCTGTTAGCACCAAACCCCTAATTCTTTTGTAATTTGCAGTACAGAGAAAAAGCTGACAACTTAATTTTTAGATTGCTGACATTTTGATATATTGTTCTTATAACCCTGCCTTACAAACTAAAAACAGAGAGACAGAGAGAGAGAAGCAGAAAGATCTGTATTAGACCTAGAAAACAAATGCAATCTTTAACTTGCCTTAAGTGTATATTTTTCTCTCCAGTTATCCTGGGTGAGTGGTTGAGAAGGATATGAAGTTATTTCTCTTGGGGTTTCATCCCAACCCAAGTACAGGTTTAAACACTTAAAGCATTGAGTAAATATTTATGGAATTGAATTAAAAATGAGGCCATTTGTGACTTACGCTTTACCACAAAGAAAAATTTGAGAAGACTTGAAAAGCACTCTGTTTTATTTAAAAATGAGAATTACTGGACTCATGTTTGCGGTCATTATTTTTAATGACACAATCCTCATCATAACAGGGTTGCTACCTCTGTCTATAGCTCAAATTGGGTAGATCCTAGAGGTTTTGCCATACCAGAGAAGAGAATTCTGCAGGTATCCAGAGAAAAGAAGAATGGTTTCTTTGAGGGGAGAACTGTGGGGAGTCTGCTTCCCTTCCTGGCAGCTCTAATTGGTGTCATGGAGGACATCAGGATGGAGGGAGTGCTGTGAAGAGGAGAGGGATCAGATGGGAGGGTGACAAAAGCTGAAAGGGATTAGTGTTCAAAGATGATATTGATCCTGGTGTTGAACTAAGAAGAGAAAAACTATTTTCTCTTTTAGATCTCTCTCTTTTGGTCATTTTTGTACAAACATTGTTTACATCCTCAAATAGTGAGTTTCTGTGTATTCAAGCCCCAAATTTGATCATGTCTAAGAGAAACTTATTTTTTTCACATTTAGCATCTCTGAAATTGGGATAGGTCTCCAATGGCTCTCAGCCATGTGGCAGAAAAAAAGCTGGCAACTTAATGCATTGATTGTGAGTGTGCATCAAAAATTGGAGATTGGATGTCAACCGATTGGAAGAAAATCCTGGAGACAGTAATGGAGCACTCTTAAGAACTGACGCAGTTCCTGTGCTCTTGGTGACACAGAAGATGATATTGTGTGGAAAAGCATAGACAACAGTAACTCTTAGTCAACATGCAGTTTGGAAGAGGTGGATTCTGAATATGTAAGAATTTTTAGGAATACCTTGACCAATTAATTTTTTTATCTTTTCTTTATGTATGCATTGAATACTTAAATAAGTCTAAAAGAGTCCTTTAAGAAGAAAATAAAAATTCCAGTTTTGAAAAATATCTAAGTCATACTTAATTGGCAGAGTGCTATATGACATAATGTTATCTTTTACAGTCAGTGATGTCATGAATCTTAGGAAATATGATTTGTCTCTTGGCTATGCAAAGTTTTTAAAAATATTTTATAATATTTGGTGCTTATTTATACTGTCCATTCTATGTTGTTGGTACATTTTTTTATGTATATCCTTTTGTAGAAAAAAATCTGTTAAGCAGTCTTCATTTTTCGTTTTTACTTTTCCATTTTGACCCTAGGAAAATGGTTGGATTTTGATAGAGCATCTCAATTAGTCATTGAGAAGACACTCGAGATAGGACATTCCAGAAGTGAAGAGACTTAAATTTAGCTGGAATGTAGCCTTTATGTTGGGAGGGCAGAGGGAGATGAATCCAAAGAGCCAGTGTAGGGCCTGATTGTGGAAGGTTTTTGCTATGAGGCTAAGGCATATTTTGGACTTTGCTAGGTAGTGGGGAGCCATTGAAAGTGGTTGAGTAGGGAAGGAGCATGCTTATCTAGTGATAAACGTAGAAGGAGTTGGAAGAGTAGGAATCTGGAGACAGATGGTCTTTCGTTAATGGGCTAATCCAAAAGTTTTCAGAAATTGAATGTAATGGTTTTTCTCCCAATGACTGATATTTTAGACATTCACCCCATTTATTTTTTGTGGGAGTATTTAGCTAGAGATTAAATATTACTTTTGGACTGTTTAAGGCAGAAAATGAGGTATATGGAAGATGGGAATATTTTCCTCCTTAGTTACCTTTCAATTCAAATGTCATTATTTCAGATATTAAAAATAATACATTCTCATTTTATAATATATTGTAACAATACTTAAAAACAGAAACAACAAAAAAGAAATCTCATCATCTAGAGAAAGTTACTTTTAATATGACAAACAGCCTTCCAAAGCTACCTCTAAGAAGGTATAATCTATTAGAGTGGGTCTTGGATTCAGATAGCCTGTGTTGAGCTCCCAGTCTCGCTATGTAATAGCTGTGTGGCATGGGTCTCTTAATGTCCTAGAGTCTCTTTGCTCATCTGTAAAATAGGCATAATGCTCACATCTCAAGGATATGAGGATTAAATGTTGTAATACATGCAAACACTGAACACAGTACCTGGTATCTCATAAGTGCCTCATAAATTGCAGTAGCATTATTTTGCATGTATAGATTCATAGACACGTATATAACACTTTACATGGATGGACTTCTATCTTAAATACTTCTATGTAACCTTATTTTCAATATAACAGTATATCTGTGGAAGCTTTTTCATGTATATAAATCTATATCTACGTTATTTTGAATGGAAAAAATTTTCTTTCGGTCCTGTGGAATACTGGGGAAGGATCATTACCTTCATAATGATGATGATTTGAAGCTTTGTCATCCAGCCCCTCCTCCTCCTGCCACTTGCTGCCTACACTTTTCATCATTCTCTTCTCCCACACATGAGGAGGCTTGCTGTGAAGCAGGACGTTAAGTAAAATTAAAATCTGTAATGGCGGTTAGGTGCGTCTCAATGCTGTGTGTGAATATTTAGTTTTAAACTAAAACAGCCAGACTTTTACCATATTGTTTCCTGATTTTTAAACTCATATGTTAATGTGCTGTCTTCATAGAGGACTGACCCTGTCTAGCCTTGAGTTCCCTGGGGGCGCCCACTGTCTCTCTTAAGTGCCCCCCACACGCACCGAGGGGCAGCACGCACAGCAGCCTGTACCTGAATTAGACTCTCCAGAGCCAAGATATTCAGAGTCTGAGATAGTTAAGGAGGGGTGTGTGTGTGTGTGTGTGTGTGTGTGTGTGTGTGTGTGTGTGTGTGTGTGTGTGTGTGTGTGTGTGTGTGTGTGTGTGTGTGTGTGTGTGTGTGTGTGTGTAGCGGGGGAATTGGCCTCCCAGAGATGGAAAAGAACAAGGTTCCTTTGGTCTCCTTCTGAGTTCCTCCCTTCGTCCTCAGCAACAGTCACAAATGTCAGTCAGTTCACAGATTTCATGCAGATTATCCAGGGATGTGGACAGCTCTGTTATGTTATGCACAAGCACGTGGTTTTGACTGATCTTGGGTTTACACAGAGCCCAGTCTTGTTTTCCCTACGTCCCACCCACCTGAGAAAAGGTGGTGCTGACTGGAATGATGCACCCAGCCTTCCCTTAGATCATGCCATTCTGTAGTCTGCAGGCTTAAGGGTGGGCCTGAGCATTGCTTATTTTTATGCAATTTGTATCTAGAGTTACATCAAAGAATTTTAGGGAGTTTTTGACACTTTCATTATGGAGAATTCTTCCTGATGAATTTTTGTGTACCTTATACCATTATTTTGTGCTGTTTGGTGATGACTTTTAGTTGACTTTAATTTAGGAGGAATAGTTTTAGTGGGCTAAGTGTAGTACTTGGAAAATAGAGTTTGACTAATTTGCTCAAGACATTTGTAAAGTTTTCCTCCTGAATTCTTGAAATGTAGACAGCAGTAATTCACGGGGCTAGCGCTATGCTGTAAAATAAAGAAAATACGATGAGTTAGAGAAGATACAGATTGAAATATCTGCTAACTTTGAGCTAGTTGACTTTGGGCAGTTTATTCCATTTTTCTGGGCAAGGTCACCCAAGCTGTGAAATGATGATAATGGTGCCTACCTCAAGATTGAAATGAGATCTGTATTCGAAGACATCTAGAATTGTGTGAAGTGAGAATAGGCATATGATAAATGTCTTCCCATTTCAGCTAGTATATGTTGTTGGCCTGCTTTGCTTGTTCCTAAGGACCTATCGTATGAATTGTGAGAATCCAAAGATGGCCCTCAGGATGAGTATAGAATTTTGTGACATTCTACCACAAACTTGAAAATCCAAAAGATGATCTTCAATGAGGATATGGAATCTTGTCAAGTATGAAACTGCAAATAACAGTAGTAGAGGTTTGCAAAGAGACACGGTGGTTTTTAGATTTTCATATGCAGCAGAATTATCTGGGGTGAAATAGGAATTCTCAGAGAACCATCTCCAGATTTTCTTTTAATAGGTCAGGAGTTGGGTCCGTAAGGATATGTCTAATGAGCACTTCAGTGGAGTCTGAGGCAAGTGGTCCCTGGACCACATTTTGAGATACAGTGTCTTAAGGACTCTTGTCTTAATGACTCTCTAGCTTATAGGCCATTGTCAGATAAGCATTTAATCTGGAAAGATAATACTCTATAAATAAATAGCACAAATGTTTGAGAGGATGCTTAGCATAGAGCAAAGAACCATGCCCTTGGACTCAGAATGCCCAGGTCTCATTATGGCTGTTCCATCGCAACTTTTCTGGCCTTAGAAATTAGGTAAAACTTAAAAGGTTAAGAAAGTAGGGAAAGGGTTAGTTTACTTATTTATTAAATAGAGATATAGTAATTATGTAGCATAATGATCAGAAGGATTAAATGAGAATTTAAGTGAAAGTGCATGGCTCATTTTAATACGTCTTCAGTTGGGGCTAATTTTCTTTCTTTGTGATTGGTAATGGAGTAAAATGACAGTAATGAAGAAGTGCTTCTGTAAGTAAATATGATTCTGCTGATCAAAATTATACAGAGCTATGTGGGATATTCTCAAGATACTATGAAGTTCATAACATATGACTTAAAATGATTAAAAGCTTTATTTACTTTACAGATGTTACTGTGTTATATTAATATGAATGGTAAATGGTCAGATTACATTATGGCATATGTTAATTAGCCATTTTTTCGTATACTGATATGCAAGAAGGATATACACACTCATGTAAGGCATGGATGGGGCAACAAAAGTCCCTGTATATCATATTTAAATTGCATTGATGTCTTAGAATCCAAAGATGAATTCAAGAGGGAACTTCAATCTTTGGAGCTATAGTTGCCATTTAGCCTTAAGGGTCTTACGCCTTTTTGGCAGCATGGCCCTGCCTTGGCACAAAGAGAGCCAGCTGAGGTATTTAACCACCTTCAGACTTCGGCTTTTCTCCCCTTGTCAAATCTTCTCCAGTTATCATCCAAGTTGCAGTTTCGGAGTTACCTTTCAGACTGCTTTCACATGAAGACAAGATGTGTGAATAGATCTTTAGCAAAGGATAGAATATGCATATATTAGTAAATTAAATTTCATAATCTTTTTCCATTCAATTTCCAGTGAAATGTTCCTCTGAAACATTTATTGGTTTTATGGGTTTACCATCATCCCTGTTATTTCTACATGCTCTTATTTAAGATTTGGATTTCAACGTGATCTCCTTGCCTGAGGCTTCTTCTGGCTAGTATTTGGTCATATTAGAGTACATAAGCGCCTGTGTTGCGGGTCAGATCACAGACAGCCCCCAAGGCTCCAGATCTCAGCGACTGTTGCATTGTCTGCCAGGACGAATCCAGGTCTTCTCTAGTCAGGCCAGCTCCAGATGATCTCTTCTCCAAATACTCTAGTTCAAGTATCTCCCAGGATGAAGAATAAGAAGCAAAACGAAAGGAACCAACCTGTCTTTTGACTCAGCTTCCCCTTCAACCTTACTGCCAGTGTGTCTTCTCAGCTGCTTGGTTGTCAGCCAGATGTCTTTGAAATTATGATATGTACAGGCAAGATACTCATTTGGCACCAGTGATAATTAATATTAAAAGACTGACCAAAGTATACCAAGATACATATTGGAAGTAAAAAAGCAGATGACAC
The DNA here is from genome assembly GCA_008750895.1 of Mirza zaza. Taxonomy (NCBI): domain Eukaryota; kingdom Metazoa; phylum Chordata; class Mammalia; order Primates; family Cheirogaleidae; genus Mirza; species Mirza zaza. The sequence goes on from VSMD01084269.1 coordinate 374,808, forward strand.
ATGCCAACACACTTGAGCTTTTGTAAAGTTTTGTTCCTTTATCTATTTGGTTATTCCACAAATACTTATGGAATGCTTCTTCTGAATCTGGTACCATGCTCAGTTCTGGGATGATAGCGATGAACAGGGCAAATCAGGCTCTGCTCTTCTGGAACCTGTGTTTTAAACAGGGGACAAGCAGTGCACAAATAAGATTTCAAATAGCAGTGAACACTCTGAGCAGGGTCAGGGCCTGGTGACTTTGGGTATAGAGGGCTTCTTTAGATACTATCATGTGGGGGGTGTTTAACATTTTATCAAGCCCCTCTTTTTGTTTGTACCCCTTCTCTGCACGTGTGTCAATTCTAGATTGTAAGTGATACTGGGCAGGGACCACATCTAATCATCTTCGTGTCTTGGTGCCTGGTGCAGTGCCTCACACGCAGCAGCCCCCGTTAACTGCTGAGCACGTAGTTCTTACTCTTAGCATCCTTCTTTCTTGTAGTTGCCTTTTCTTGCGATATTAGGTTGACTTAAAATACATATTCTCTTCTTTCTTCCAGATTGCTGTTAGATTAATTCTAATAGTAATTTCATAGTAATCTAGATTACTGTTAAGCGTGAGCTTCGTTTCTTCTGTTGTCCACTCAGATGCAGACTTGCCATGAAGCTAATGAAGCCGAAGCCTCAGGACTCCTTTCCTTACAGCATCTTTTTCCAGGGTTTTTACCTATGCTTGAATTTTATAATCTTTTTCTTAAAGAAAGTTCCCCAAATTGTAAGAGCTTCAGCACTTAAAAAACCTGGATCCGCCCCTGATCCCAAGCCTCATTAAACTGCCCCTTTTCTGAATTTTGACTGCATGTCTAGTGCACCCGAATCCGGAACCTGACTGCGTGTCACTTTGTCGTCTTTTGAAGTAGCTCGTGGGCACACATGAGAGACAGATCCAAAGGCTTGAATTTATTTGTGACCTAAAACAAGTCACCAACCCCTTCAGAAACATACAATCATCTACAAATGTGCAGAACAACCCGTTTCTTCTTCCTGCGGAACTATCATGGAGCTCCACTGGCATAATTGACAGGGAAGCTTTCCGAACTGCAGAGATGCGTGACATAACAAGGGACAAGGGACGGGATTGTCGGGAGTGGTGATGGCAGCATCCGGGGAAGGAACGAGTCTGATTTCCTTCACGCTCTGCTCCTGCAGTCTGTGCTTCTGTCCCTCCTCGCAGCGGGCTGTGTCCTGAGTCCGTGGGAAGCGCTAGCGCTGTCCAGACGCTGGACAGTGTGAGGGGCAGTGCCCGCTCGCATGGGGCTTCCTGTCACCCTGAGCATGGGGGTGAGGAATGGCCTCTCCCAAGTGCGGTGACAGGGAAGTGGGCACTAAAGGAGCACAGAGGACACTGGCCTGCCAGGCCTGGGGTGTGGCTGTGGACGGAGGGGGAGCCCTGAAGGGTGGCCAGCAGCCCCAAGATGAGGAAGGGGGAGGCCAGATGGGCGGGGGTAGGTGGAGAAGGGGGTGTTTGAGGTGTGAGCAGCGTGGACAGAGGCCAAGAGGGAGGAGGGAGAGATTTCACATGGCTGGGGATCAAGAAGGGCTCTGGGGACAGTGGGGGAGGTGACGAGATGAGCCTCAGAGGCCGCTGGGCCAGAGTTCAGGCCCCATGAACCACGTCATCCTGAGGGTCATGCGGAGCCAGCGATGGGTTTGGCACGGTCAGATGTGCCTTTAATATGGCTCTTTAGTGATCTAGGGAATTTACTTTCTTAGGAAACAGTATATCATTGTGGTTAAAATGACTGCTTTTTGTGTTGTGTTTGGAATGAATGAGTGAATGAATCAGTGAACTCGTTAACAAATCCTGGCACCACAACAGCCTAGCTTTATACTTAGAGAGCAAATACTTAACCTTAAAAACTTCACTTTTTTTCCTATAAAATAAAAGTAATTTAGTCCCAGCTACTCAGGAGGTTGAAGCAGGAGGGGTGCTCGAGCCCAGGAGTTCAAGCCTTTCGTGAGCTATGATTAGGCCACTGTACTCTAGCTTGGGGGACAGAGCAAGAACCTGTCTGCCAAAAAGTCACAAATAATCACACTTAGGATCACAACATCAATTCATGCAGCAACTTTGTGTATAAGTACTTTGCACGTAATGAGTGCTCAATGAATAGTAGTGATATTACTGTCGAGGAAAGAATTGAGGGTGATCTGAACAAAGAAGTGGTAGTAGGGATGGAGAGAAGTGACTAATTTGAAGAATGTTGAGATGGAATTTTGAGGCTTGGTGACATATTGGGTATTGGAGATAAGGAAGAGGGGAATAGCCCCACTCAATGTGCCCCGAACCTGTGTCCACCAGAGGAGCCCCGGAGTGACAGTAGGTTGGTGGTGGTGGTGTGGAGGCCAGGAGTTTGCCCTGAAGTTCCCATGGGACATCAAAGAGTGGATGTCCAGTGGTAGCCTTTATGCATCAGTCTGCAAGCTAGTGAGGTGTCCTGCTTAAAGATAGAGACTCAGAATCCTCCAGATAGGAAGATACTTAAAGCCATGCAAGATGAGGTCCTTTGAGAGGGTAGAGTGAGGAGAATCAGTAAGGGAGGAAAATAGAAGAGGAACAGGTGAAAGAAGTTGGGGAGATGTGATTCAGGAAGAAGCAGAGTCTGGGCTCAGGACTGCAGCCCTCCTTTTGCACTCAGCGTGCTGATGTCAGTGACCTCACCCTGTGGAGCTCAGAGGAGCTGTACCTATTCTTCCACCTTTGCTTTCCTTTCATCTCCTGGGGGTGGAAGGCAGGCTGCAATGGCTGAGGCTGAGAGGAAGCAAGTGCACACAGCAGGGGTACCTGGTGCTCAGGAAAAAACCAAAGCACAGACATCCTTACCACACTGGAGGCGAGGTAAAATAGATATATATTTGATGTAATTTTTATCCACCGTGTCTTATTTTTGTAAAGAAGTATATTGAGAAGCAAAGGTGACATTGTTGAAAATGCCTTGCCTCCTGCGTAGCTAAGGGGCTGTATTTAAAATTGTGACAGGTGGCTCAGCTTAAAGCACTAAATGTAGATTTGCTATGTTTTCTTTTATGCAGCCCTTTTCTGTAGATCATAAAAGGCTCTAATGCGTAGTTTCAGAGTGCCAGGAAAGTGATGACAGCTTTTTAATTCCCTTAATATGCTCCCTATCTCCTCATGATGACAGAAATGCTTCCACCAGTGGTAGAATAATTCTCGATCATAGCTGAGTAGAAATATTGGTGCTGTCTTGCCCATTACTCAAAGATAAGTATCAGTTTGACCCAAGGATGGTTAACTAAGAAACTAGAGGATGCTGGGAGACGGTTGAAGATTCTTTTAAAAAAATACTGTGAAATATCTTTAATACATGATAAGGTTGAATGAGAATGTAGTGATGACCTGTGTACCCAACATCCAGCTTTGGAAATAAAACATTACCCCAAGTTGCTGCATCTCTTGCTTCCTCTATCTCTGTACCTTCCTCCCTCTTTGAAGTGGCCACTCTTCTGACTTTGAATCTGTCATAGTCATATGTTTTTTCCTTTCCACATTACTAGTTATAGCATCACTAAACATTGTTTTTAATGTTCAAAAGTTTTAAAATAGTATACCGTGTATATCCTGTAGCTTGTTTTTTTTTGTTGTTGAACAGTGTGATTGAGATTCATGTATGTTGATATCTGTAGTATTACATACTATATTTCTTTTTCTTTCTTCTTTCTCTTCTCTTCTCCTCTCCTCCTCTCCTCTCCTCCTCTCCTCTCCTCTCCTCTCCTCCCCTCCCCTCTTTCTTTTCTTTTCTTTTCTTTTCTTTTCTTTTCTTTTCTTTTCTTTTCTTTTCTTTTCTTTTCTTTTCTTTTCTTTTCTTTTCTTTTCTTTTCTTTTCTTTTCTTTCTTTAGAAACAAGGTTTCACTCTGTCTTACAGGCTGGAATGCAGTGGTGCACTCATAGCTCGCTGCACCCTTGAACTCCTGGGCTCAAGCAGTTCTCCCCCCTTGGCCTCCCAAAGGGCTGGGATTGCATGTGTGAGCCACCATGCCCAGCTGCTACATAATTTACTTATTTTTATTTATTAGGGGTCTCCCCCAACCAGAATATCAGTTTTGTGGGGACAGGATTTATATCTGTTTTGTTCACTGCCGTGGACCCAGCGAACACTGCTAGGCACTTCATAGGTGCTCAATAAATATTTAAATAAAACAATAGTTTAAAATATACTGTGAAACAATCTCAGATTTACAAGGGAAAATTCCAGATCAGTCTTTAACATTTTATTTAGCAGATACAGTTTGTTAAAAGTGATTGAACTTTAAACTGTAAACATAAATGTGTAATGTGAGACTCTCTGATGAGAAAGAGCTTGTCTCTGCTACCCATGGAAGCTTCTTGGGACATAAGAGAATCAGCGTGTGCTGAACCCAAACCTTCCTCCGTGGAGCAGTGAGCTCAGCCCTGCTGCCCAGGTTGATGGTTGTGTTCAGTCATTTTCAGGTAACTTGGACTTGAGATTCTTTATACTCTATATACTTATTTATACTCTTTATTTATACTTCTTTATTTATACTCTTTATTTATACTTCTTTATACTCTTTATACTTATTCTTTAGAGTAATTCCCTCCCCCCACCTTTAAGAATGAACACTTCCACGTTGTTAATACTTTCCCTGATGTATCATCCGGCCTGCGCCTTTCGTTCCTTCCCTTTTTGGCACAGTCCAAGGTAAACAGCCCCCCCCCACACACACACACACCCGCCCCTTACCAATGAATATTCTATTGTCTTGTGATTTGGAAAAGAATTTGTACTCCTCTTATTTTCACTCTCTGTATTCAGTGCTGGGAAAATCAAAGTGCAGTTGGTTTTTAATTCTGAGCTCTTCAGTTAAGCACTAAGTAGGTAATTGAGAGTTTGATTAGGTGTGCATCCCAATTAAAGAAAAATGAATGATAATTTTGCATTTGGACGACTTTGGGAAATTATTCTAAAGTAGAAAGATATTTATGTTTTCCTATTGGCAAAATCATTTATAACTTAATTTTTGAAAATTTCTTATCCAAAAGAAAGTTTTTCTTACTGTCATATTTCTATTTTTTATAGGAAATTACATTTTTCTGTAAATCTGAGATTTTGTCTAGATTTCAGGAGGGCAGGGATCTGGAATTTCTGTTCATCTAGCTCCAGGTACTCAGTGTTGGAGAAATGGAATGGTCTGTCCTCATTGTGACAGTTGTATTCAAATATAGTGCCTTCTTCTTGGTGCCAGTGATAACGTGTTCTTCAGTGAGGTGCTGGGATCAGCATCATGATTTGAATTGTCTGGTTGACTGAATGGTAAAGAAATTGTCAACTTAAATATTCTCTAAAAACTAGAGGTGCAGGACACCTTGACCCTCCATAATCATTCCTTGTGAACTATTTCAGTGATAATGCACATGAATTAAGTTTGGCCAAAAAAGAAATACAGGTGCTTGTCTCTTTAGCTACATCTGTATTTGGGTTCACTGGTTTCAGGATGTCTGATAATAAACATCACTCAATTGGAAGTCATTATCCTTCAGTGTGGGCAGTCAGGAGTATGTCTTAGGCCCGGATCAGCAAATTTGATGTTTGGAGGCTCCTTTGAAAGAGTCTCTAATGACATAGATAATTGTTTTTATGGCTTTCTGTAAAATGGAATTGCCTGATGGAGCCGTCTTGTTTCTTGGTGGCCTTTTATTTGATACTGAACAGAGTGAGGTTGAAAAATGTTCCAGTGGAAATGGCAGCACCATTACCAGCCTTGCAAGTGCTAAGTGCGCCACACTGGCCGTTTCCCCTGTACTAAGGTTTCTGCAAGGCCTTCTCCCATGGAGGTGCTAGGCTGAGGATCCCTAGCAGGTGCGATGATTTTAACGCATCTGCTTGATGAAGGCAAGTCGTTTGAGTGGTAGATGAGAATATCTCAATGTCAATTTGGATATTCTCTAATAGGTGAAGATTTAGAGAAGAGTATTTCAATATCAATTTAGATATTGTATAACTGAAGGTTTAGGAGGCCTGCATCCTCTGTTATCTCTCTCAGATCTCTAAGTTCCAAGAAGATATTATAAATCTTTTATTTCATGTTTTGTATTATCATGTAATTACATACATAGTATATAATAATCATGCATAAATATCACAATTATGCCTATAATAATTATGTATTCTAATCATCGTGGAAGTTTTAGATCAGATTTGTGATATGCAGTAAATCATCATGTATTACATAATCTCTGCATTTAATCCCAGGTCAGTCACTTTGTACTAACAGTGCAGCCATAGGCAAGTTCTTTAGTATCACTTTATCTCAGTTTCTTCACCTATAAAGTGTGGATAGTAATACTAGCCTCATTGGATTTATGTGATGTTTACGTGCATGTTAAGTGCATGGACAAAATGGGAATTGTGGTAAAGTCAACCTCATTATATCACTGTGTTAGTATTACTAATACTTTGTAGAGTTGCTTTCAAAATACCAGGCCATGGAACAGCACTGGTCCCTGTGAACATTTTCCCAGGGCCATGGGCATTCCTTTTGGATAACTTCCCATTGCTTTGGCTGTCTGGACCCCACACTGACCAGCTCAGAGCAGGCAGTTTCTGGACTGTCAGGACCCTGTTCTATTTGGGTCCAGCCCAGAACAAATACAGAAAAGAGCAAGGGTCAGGGTAACTTTCTTTACTCAGCTTCTCTCACTTTTATATATTATTTTAGATTGAAAGAAATGAAATGTGACACGTGTGTTAGAACTGGGTTTCCTATCATAAATGAATGAGTGATTAAAAATGAAGAACTGCAATAAACTAGAGGACTGAACCCAAACAGTGTAAACTTTTCTCGTGTCCATCTTTCATTTCAGACCAGCACCTGCTCCCCTGGCTTTGAAGAGCTGCTCCCCACTCCTTCCTTGGGATGCTAGGGACTATTGGCACAGGATGCCGCCTGCTCGCTGGCTCAGCGACAGGCAGGTGACCCAAACCTGGCCAGTCACACTCCTCTGTTCCCCGGGTGTGTGATCCAGGCTGGCTCCACTCATCCTCCCCTGGGATTATTCCACGTGGATAGAGGAAAGGCAGTTTAACTTTGGGAGTGGTAGAGATAGAAAAGTTTGCCTTCTTGCTTGGCCCAGAGAGCATGATGCCAAGAGGCGAGATGAGATTATGTTTTAGCAAAGTGGAATCCTTGAGGTCTGTCGAGCTGCCTTGTTTCCTGCAAATGATCAGCGGAAATGGCCAAAAGTATTCTTTTGTTTGTTTATATTAGTGTAGGAAAGCAGCTGTTAGCAGTACAGTGTAGTAGTTAAGAGTCCAGCCAGTTACTATCTGAAACCTGAGGACAGTTAAATAACATCTGTATGCCTCCACTGCTTCAGCTGGTGATAACAGTAGTATCCACTTCATAGGTTTATCGTGAATATTAAATGAATTAATATTCGTAAGAATTAAATGAATTAATATTTGTATGTATGTATACACACATACAGATTTTTCACATATGTATATTTGAATATCTATAGGGCATTATTAAAATATATATATTTTAATCTTGGATTTTTAAACTTTTTTCTTTTTTGTTTACTTCTTTGAATTAAATATTTCAGTAAATTTAGGGGGTACAAGTGATTTTTGGTTGTATGGGTGAACTGTATAGTGATAAAGTCTGGGCTTTTAGTGTACCTATCACCCAAATAGTGTACATTGTACTTGATAATTTTTGATGCCTCACCTCCCTTCTATCCTCCCTACTTCTGAATCTCCACAATCCATTGTACCATTCTGTGTGGCCATGAATACCCATCAGTTACCTCCCACTTATAAACGAGCATATGCAGTATTTATTTTTCCTCTCCTGAGATACTTCCCTTAGGATAATAGCTTCCAGTTCCATCCAAGTTGCTGCAAAAGACATTACTACATTTTTTTTATGGCTGAATAGTATTCCATAGTGTGTGTGTACACATACATATTAATACATATATACACACCACATTTTCTTGATCCACTCATCATTTAATGGGCACTTAGATTCATTCCATATCTTTGCAATTGTGAATTGTGCTGCAATAAACATTTGGGTACAGGTGTCTTTTTGATAAAATCACTTCTTTTCCTTTGGGTAGATACCCAGTAGTGGGATTGCTGGGTCAAATGGTAGGTTTACTTTTAGTTCTCTGAGGAATCTCTATGCTGTTTTCCATAGCAGTTGTACTAGTTTACATTCCTGCCAACAGTGTATAAGCATTCCCTATTCACTGCATCTGAGCCAACATCTTTTGTTTATGATTTTTTAATAATGGCCTTTCTGACAGGGGTAAAGTGGTATCTCATTGTGGTTTTAATTTGCATTTCCTTGATAATTAGTGATGTTGAGCATTTTCTCATGTTTGTTGGCCATTTGTCCATCTTCTTTTGAAAAAAATCTGTTCATGTCTTTCATCCACTGTTTGATGGGGTTATTTATTTATTTTTTTCTTGCCGATTTGCTTGAGTTCTTTGTGGACTCTGGATATTAGTACCTTTGTCAGATGTATAGTTTGCAAATATTTTCTCCTATTCTGTAGGTTGCCTGTTTACTCTGTTCATTATTTTTTTTGCTGTACAGAAACATTTTTATTTGCTTTTCGGGTCTTACTCATTAATTCTTTGCCGAGGCCAGTAGCCAGAAGAGTTTTTCCTATGTTTTCTTCTAGAATTTTTATGGTTTCAGGTCTTATATTTAAGTCTTTAATCCATCTTGAGTTAATTTCTATATATGTTAAGAGATAGGGATCCAGTCAGTTTTATTTTTCTGTATGTGGCTATCCAGTTGTCCCAGCAGCATTTATTGAATGGGGTGTCTTTTCCCCAGTGTGCGTGGTTGTCTGCTTTGTCAAAAATCAGTTCGCCATAGCGCTGTGGTTTTATTTCTGCATTCTCTATTCTGTTCCATTGGTCTGTCTCTACCTTTATACCCACGCTATGCTGTTTTGGTTACTGTAGCTTTGTAGTATAATTTGAAGTCAGGTACTGTGATGTCTTCAGATTTGTTCTTTTTGTTTAGGATTGCTTTGGCTATTTGGACTCTTTTTTGGTTCCATATGAAGTTTAGGGTTATTTTTTCTAGATCTGTGAAAAATAATGTTGCTATTTTGATGGGAATTTTGTTGAATCTGTAAATCACTTTGGGCAGTGTGGACATTATAACAATGTTGATTCTTCCAACCCATGAGCATGGGATGTTTTTCGATTTGTTTCTGTGATCTCTGATTTCTTTCATCAGTGTTTTAGAGTTCTTGTAGGTGTCTTTCACTTCCTTGGTAAAGTATATTCCTATGTACTTTATTTTCTTTGCAACTATTGTAAATAGTATCGAGTTCTTGATTTGACTATCAGCTTGACTGTTGGTATATAGAAATACTACTGATTTGTGTACATTAGTTTTATAACCTGAGACTTTATTGAATTTATCAATTCTAGGAGTCTTTCAGTGGAGTCTTTAGGGTTTTCTAGATACGAGATCATATCATTGGTAAACAGGGTAGTCATAAATTCTTTGCTTAGGCCAGTATCCAGAAGAGTTTTCCCTAGGTTTTCTTCTAGAATTTTTATGGTGTCAGCTCTTACATTTAAGTCTTTAATCTATCTTGAGTTAATTTTTGAGTTTGGTGAAAGGTTGGAATCCAATTTCATTCTTCTGCCTATATATGATTCTCCAATTTCCCCAGCACCATTTATTGAGTAGGGTGTTCTTTTCTCAGTATATGTTTTTGTATGGTTTTTTGAAGATTAGTTAGTTGAATCTTGGGTTTTTTGAAAAAAGTTAAAGCCAAAAAATAAGTAGGAAGGGTATGATCTTAGACAATCTTTCTCAAAAAAGTCATTTAAAAAGCTTTATACCAACAAGTATTAACATTTTAAAAGTTGAGTATATTTTAAAAATTCAAGTGAAGAAAAATTACATTGTGTTTTACAACAAGATTGTACATTATTTATATCAGATTTATAGTATCAATCCATTTCTTATTTGGAGTGTTGGTTTATTGTTTTAATTGACAAAAGCCCAATTTAAACTAATTTGAAGAAGAAAAAAAAGCAAAGAAAGACTTAGGGAATCAAGAATTTGAAGGAATTCACTCTTGGAAAGCATCTAATCAGAAACTATTATGGATATTTTTACTTTAGTAGCCACGTCTAACATCGTTTGATATTTAATAATGCCATGTTACTAGTCTGTGAAATCTGCAAATATGGAAACCTCTGCTTTCAGGGCTTTTGTGGCCCCCGTGTGATGCTTACAGCAGATATGTCGGAAGATTTTAATGGGAATTACTCATTTTGGATATCCCCATTTGTTCAATCTATGATGTTTTTGTTAACTAGGTCCTTGATGATACTTCTCTTTTGTTGTTAAAATATGATTTGTTTGTCATGAGATTTGTGCTGCATTGTAGTAAAATTGAAAACTTATCTGTGATTTTGTATCTGCTGCTTTGCTTTGTTATTTTTCATTGTTTAAGATTTGCCCCTAGTTAAGATAACTTTTAAGAGCAATTTTAGTTATTCATTTTTTCAACTCATTAAATATAGACATTGGTCAAAAACTAAGGGAATAGATGTGTGCTCTGAAGGCTTTGAACTCATGAAATTTTATGGCATAAAGACTGATAACTGTACTTGTGTACTTTTGAAGCCAAGCAGAGTAGGAAAGATAAAACTTATATTGGCTCTAAACAATATACTCTATCAAGTGTGCCTTACATGACACATATCTTCTTTCACCTGGATCGTGATTTATTCTATAGGTATACATTGTTGATATTAATATTATTATGCAACTTTAAAAATCAGTTTGGCATTGAAATAAATAAATGTTTGTGTTCTATAGCGATTACCCTTTTTTACTTGTAAACAACCTCTTTTGAGGTATGTTGTTTGATAGTGTTTAATTGGATGCTTGTAAGTTAAAATTTTAGCTGTTGATGGTGTATATTATGATGGAGGTTTTTATTATGGCTAGTGTTGAGACTAATTCTCAGTATTTCACCATTTTTTGACTAAGTAAATTCAAATATTTCAAATGTCCATTGAATTAGTCATTTTACATTCATTCACTTACTTGCCGGATATTTCTTGAGCACCTATTAGATGCCAATCACTTTTCTACATAGCAGTGAGAAAAAACAGAAAACCTCTGCCAATGTAGAGCTTATATTCTATGGGATCTTCTGTTATCACTAAGCCTATAACATGCGTGTTAGATAGGTGTTATCTCCCTGGTTTATAGAGGAGGAAACTGCGGTTTAAGGAGTTAAATGACTTGTCCAGCAACCTATGGAAAGTAAATGCAAGGCCAGGCGCGGTGGCTCACGCCTGTAATCCTAGCACTCTGGGAGGCCGAGGCCGGCGGATTGCTCAAGGTCAGGAGTTCAAACCAGCCTGAGCAAGAGTGAGACTCCGTCTCTACTATAAGTAGAAAGAAATTAATTGGCCAACTAATATATATAGAAAAAATTAGGCATGGTGGCACATGACTATAGTCCCAGCTGGGGACTGAGGCAGCAGGATTGCTTGAGCCCAGGAGTTTGAGGTTGCTGTGAGCTAGGCTGAGGCCACGGTACTCACTCTAGCTTGGGCAACAAAGCAGGACTCTGTCTCAAAAAAAAAAAAACAAAACAGTAAATGCAGATTTTCAATTTGAACCTGGGACTTCCTAATTCTTAAGCCAGTTTGCCATTACAAATGCTATAATTATTCTAAAATTCAAATAGTTCCTCTCATGATATTCTTATTCTTTAGCTAGCCATGCTCATCGTAGTACAGTTTCTTAATTAAATGATAGAATATCACTAACACACGTGGCCCTGACAAGTTCCTGGAATTTGGTGCTAAACTAGGTAATGTTGAGGATTAACTGCATGAGCTGGATGTTAGACTGTTATATACCCAAGCTATAATTGTCAAGTGGGCACTAATAGACATGCATCATTTACCCAAACAGAAATGAAACTCTAGAGAGGATCCTTTTTCATATGTGCTCAGGTGAGTACCTTAATGAGCTATGTTCAAAGTTACCCAATAATCTAGATAAAATGCTTAAAAAGCAAATTGTTGCCTGATGGTTTCTATACCAGGGCAGTTACTGAAAACACTTATGTTTGAATAATAAAATGGGACTACTGCTTACAGATGGTTCTCTGTGTGCTTAAAATCCTGAAGCAGCAAGGAATCATTTTATTTTTATTTTTTTGACCAGGGACAAGGATTTAAGTTAACATTGATAATCATGATATTTTGTGTTCAGTATTCTGTATAAAGAGTGGCATGTAGGCAGGCCATGGAACACATCTTTCTGCATTTATTTTTTATGCCACCTATTACTGAGTTTATGTTTTGGCAAATTTTTAATCACAGGACAAAGTGTGCATTCCTAAAAGTTTCTTGTATTACAAATGAAAGGCCCCTTTGGATGTTACTCTATTCAGTGCCTCCTTTCTCAAGCAGTAAAGCCTGACCAGAGGCCTCCCCCCCCATGGCCATGGGGCTCACAGGTTGGAGGTGAGCCCTCCCCCGCAGTGTCTCTGTTCCGCCTTCTTAGTGGTCTCATCATGGCAGCAGGAGTCACATTAGTCCACATTTCAATTTTTTTGTGGTTGCTCCTTTTTATGCTGTGTTTTCACTGGGTGTCTGTAAGTCCTGAATAGAAGCTCTAGCTTCATACTCTTTTTACCCTGAGAAGTAGGGGAGGGGAGGAGCAAGGGTGCTATTATTTGGAAGGAAAAAGACCAGTGTTAATTAGTACAGCATTTTCTGATTGTGTTCCCCCAAATGGTAAATGTCATGAAGAGTGTTATGCTGTGTAACATAGTTGGGGAAAAGCTGGTGTAAGGTTTCATTACCTGGAAAATATATTGTTATACTTTGGCATTTTCTAAGCAGAACATTTTAACTCACAGGGGAGGTGCTTAACCACACTGGCTCTGGTCCCTTCCTCTCTAAAATGAGGCAGGCAGCTTGATCGTCTCTTCCAGACTAATACCCTATGACTCAGAAACGTGTCCAACTTGTACAGCTCAGAAATAAATCTAGTGACCTAGTTTATTTGGCCTTGATTATTTTCTCCTTGATTTGAAGCATATTTCTTTTTGGGGCATCTCTCATTTGACATCTTTGGAACTGGAAATTGTTGTCAATTATTGTATATTGCTTTTGAGTCAGTGTTTTATGAAGTCTCACAATTTAGTGGGAAATGTAGCAGAGTGCCATAGACAAGATCTTTGGTTTGCCTCAAAAGGCAAAACATTTCCCTTGCTGAGAATCATTTGCTGCTTTAATGCATGCAGACATTTTAGATTTCACTTGTACTGACCAACATTTGTATAGCACTATACAATGGTATTCCTCATTCTAGCCATTTCCATGAACAGTGTAAATCTGTGAGATAACTACTGGGGGGAAAGTTATCAATAATTACTCAACTAAATCTACTTTAAATCCAGGAAAAAGAAGTAAATCCTTTTTAAGGAAAAACAAAGACTGTCCCACAAGTTGGGTGAACCAGTGATTGTCTCATGGTTAAAAGTAAGATACATGTGTCCTGTCCGTTCTAGCAAAGACCTGTAATCACTCAGCCAGGGAACGCTAGCAGGGGCATCCCCGGAAACACTGTTCTGCAGAACCCTGTAGGGAACCCAAGGGCGGGGGACACAGCTGGTGCCTTTAGCACCTTCCTTTGGAAAAGGAGTTCAGCAGTTTCGAAGGAACCAACTTCTGCTCTAAAAACATCCTTGGCACTTGGTTTGTTGAGAGAAACAACGGAGAAAAAGGAGAAAAACGGAGTAATCTGGACACGTGGGGGAGTAGCTGAGATGCAGGATGGTCAGAAGGTAGCAATGGAGAGCAAGGAGTTCCGTTGGAATCGCTTTCCCTTCCTCTGCTGTAAGACGTCAGGCGTGTGACAGTCCCCCGGCACATGCAGGGGCCTTTCTGCTTCTGCACCCGTGAGCAGGGCCACACACAGCACCATGCCCCACGGTTTTTGCTAGAGGCGTGATGTGTGCCTTCACCAAGAACAACTGTTGGGGATTTGTTGTTGTTGTTTTAGTCGTTGTTTTTCTGTCCTCAAAGCTTAGGACGAGTCGTTTTCTCTGCAATTTTTCTCTCTTATCAACCCTATAATTTCATCCTAGTAATTCACTGCGTGATGTCACTTGACACACAATCTGAACTGACGTCTCTGCCGAGCAAACAGATTGCCTGCTAATTTGCCAGACAGGTTCAGACGCTTTTTAATTCTACTTACTTCTGTTACATTTTGGGGATATTTGTATCTCTTTTGAGATATCTTTTAAAAGCTCAAATCTTTTCATTTTAGTACTCCTTTTTATCCGGTGTGTGTGTGTGTAAAAGGGTGCATTTTGCAGGAGGAGAATGGGGGAGTCCAACATGCCCGTCAGGAGGGGACTGATTGCGTCAATGTTTACATCCTACAGTGGACGCCCAGTCCTGTGCTAAATACAAGGGCCACTTTAGCCATCTGATATGCTATTAAGAAATAGTATTCAAAATATATTATTCATTCTCTTATTCAGTAAATACTTTCTGAATGCCTATGGTTGAGTCCCAGGCATTATTCTAGCAACTGAAGATGGAAGAGGATACTCAGGAGGTGAGAAAAGAAAAAACCAAGACCTTAGCGTAGCATAGGGGAGGTCTGACAAGAGTTGAGTGGCAGAATAAAGCAGGGCAGAGGACCAGGAGTGGCAGTGGGATTTCAGAGAAGACAGTTAGGGGAGGCTTTAGGAGAGAGGTGCCTTTGGGCAAAGTCCTGAAATACATGGAGGGAACCTTCCAGAGTGTAGAGCCTTGGGGTGAGTATGGCACAGAGGCTGGTGTGGTTGGATCAGAGAGGGGGACAGCAAGAGGAGGTGAGGTCTCCAAAGAAACAAGGCGCATGTGGCAGGGCCATGTGCATCCTTGGAAGGCAGTGGCCTCCCTGAGTGCTGTCGGGACGAGGGTGGCTGGGCCAGGCCCTGAGCACAGGAATCCCCGGCCTGACCTTGTATTTTAAGACGCCCTCTAGAGGGTGAGCAAAGAATGAACAGACCCTGTGGGGAGGGCGAGTGAGGAGGGGAGGCAGGGAGGCCCCTTGGGAGTCCATGACAGTGACCCGGGAAGGTGTGGTGGTGACAGTATCTAGAGCCAGGAAACAGGTTAAGCTCCTCAAAAACCGAGTGTAGGCAGAGAAGAGAAGAGCTCCAAGGACCAAGCCCTGCAGTCCTCCAGCGTCTGCAGACTAGAAGTGGTTAGTGAGCGAGGCAGGAGGAGAACCAGGGGCCAGGTGTCTGGAGCACTAAGGGAGGAGCGTTTGAGTGAAAGGGAGGTCTGACCAGGTCACAAGCTGCCATGGGAAAAGCAGCATGTGCGACTCTGCGTAGGACGCTTCCTTTTTTTTTTTTTTTTTTCTTAAAGGGGGGAAGGTTGTAGACATATTTATGCTTGAATATGGCTAGAGTACTTCTAGGGGAATCCCCCCAAAACCTGCCCTGATTTCCTCTGTGGAGGTATGTTGGGGCTACGGGAAGGTGAGAGGAAGGCCCCTTTCAGTTTAAAAAAATCACAGTTGATTTTTAAGTCTCCATCAGCCCTTTCCAATGGAAGCACACTTGAGAACAAGCCCCGTTTCATGCTCTCGTCTTTTCTTTCCTTGGTGCCGCTTTATTTCCCCCTGTGGGACCCTGTGACCCCCCCACTCTCTCCGGCTGCCACAGTTGCAGTTGACACATCCTCTGACTCTCTCCCTCGCTAACACCGAGCGCCTGCTGTGTGCCGGGGCTGCTCTCAGGACAGTGACACTGCTCTGGCTCTCCAGCAGCACCCAGCCCCCCCCCCCCATGTTAATCCCCACTGGGTTCCAGGAATATTTTCACATGGGCCTGAGAGAGTCTACTAAAGTGTTATTCACATTCATGCTGGCTTAAGACCATGCAGATAACCTTTGGAGCTTAACTATGATTTATAATACTATATCTGTGCAAAACAGGATTTTTGGCTCTCAACAACCATTTTAGAACTATCATTTTGGAGTATAATTAACTGGCAAATCAGGGACTTCCCATGCTCTGGTTTTAACTGTTTTATGTGTATTTATTAACTGTTAGCTATCTCTGCTAATAGAAATAAGTACTGGAGAGAGTATATATTTTGACTGCCAGGTTAAAAAAAATCAAGTCCATGTTCTTAATTGTTTTGCTTTAGGCTAATCCTGAAATGAGTTTACATTCCCTGAATTCATACCGGCTGATATCCAGGACAATAGTTGAGTCCTTCTGTGGAAAAAGGGAATGCTGGAAGTTCACGGTGTTGAGCATTTTTGGCTTAAGGAGATTTGGGAGTGTTGGGAACACTTTCCATCTTTCTATCAAAGATGATTTTAAAGCCCATTTTCGGTACTGGGAAGGAATAAACTTCAGTTTGTTGGGACATTCACTTGGGGAGCAACTGACAACATGAAGAAACAGCATGGGGATACTACTTCTCTCCTTAGCCATGATTTCTGGCTTGAAAACTTCTACTGGTAAGTACAATGTAGGGAGAATAAGAAATCCTTCCCATAAAAGAGGTACATAATGAGCATCCTCAGTTGAGTGATATAGCTGGTCCTCTCATCCATTTCTTAAATATATTTTTTAAAGTATGCCCTCAACTTTTGTCTAACTTTGTCATTTTAAAAACCCACAAAATAGATGATGATCCCTTGGTCTTGGTTGTCCTCAGGTTCTTTTGAGTATAAGAACTCAATAACTTGGTAAATTCCCAGGAATGGCCAGGAGGAGCACATGCATAGTAGGAGTGAGGTGTGGAGTTGGGAATACCCATCCCTGGGCTTGGGGCTCTGAGTGTGGTGCTTGGACCAAGGGCATCTGCAGCACCTGGAACTTTTGTTAGCAAAAATACGTCACTACCCTGAAAACTCTGCATCGGCTGTCGGCCCTGCAGCATCTGACTTTCTATGGCGCTTGCATTTTTGTTCATTATGATGGCAGTTTTTGTAGCCAGGGAAATGGTGACTTCCTGAGGTTGTGGGTAATGTACGTGCACGTGCTTCCCTCTGCACTTGCAGCAGGTCTTTCTCTATTGAGAAAAATGTCTCAGTGCATTTGTTTCTTAGGAATACTTGGACTAGAATGAGAGGGGTTGTGAATTTTTGAAAATGTTTTCATTTTCTTAAAAATCAGACTTTATTTTGATTTAAAGGCTTACTCCAAGTTAAAGTTTGCTTCTTCCTCTTTTGCTTTTTGACTTACAACTATGACTTGCACACTGTATTTTCTGGCATCCTTGACCTTAGGGTTATGAAACAGGGTGAGACTTTTGTCTGTTCTCTCAGTTCCTTCTCGCTGTGCTCTTTCTGTTAATCCTGGTGACGGTGCCTAGGAAGGAGGGGAGGAGAATTACGTAAAAGATCAAGAAAGCTGTTGTAACTGGTTCCATACTGATGTTCTCTGCAACTTTGAATTAGGAAGTTTCTAGTTTTGCTTTCTACTTCCCCATTTTTTATGCTCAGGCTGAATTCCGTCCCATGTGGCTGACGCAGAGTTCCTTGCAAAGCAGTCTTCAGTTGCAGAACAGACTTGTTCCTAGCAAATGGTTGAAGAATTCATATTTGCTATCAAGGCTGAATACCGAACAATGTTATTCTAGCAATACCATCTTGAAGAGGACTTTTTAGGGAATGCTATAAAGCAAAAAACTCTCAGTAGCACCCAGCAGTGTACACTGTGGCAGCTGGAGAGTCTAATTATAGGCTGGGAAGCCCCTTAGGAATTACAGAAAGTGTTAGCGAAAGGCCTGCAGTAAATGACAGCTGTTGGCCTTGGGCACCAAGGAGGCAAAGTGCATATAGAATAAAAATAAAATGTCCTGTCCAGCATATGTTGGTTTAAGACACTTGCAAAAATTAGTATCATAATAATAGATTGACGGTCCGTCACTGAAATAGTGTTGGCTCCAACAGCTCTGCGAGGAAGAGAACACACACATTGCTTTCATAGTTCAGAATTGTGTGTTTAAAACATTTGACTATTCAGTACATGCTGATTTTTTTTTTTTGAGACAGAGTTTCACTTTATTGCCCAGGCTAGAGTGAGTGCCGTGGCGTCAGCCTAGCTCACGGCAACCTCGAACTCCTGGGCTCAAGCAATCCTGCTGCCTCAGCCTCCCGAGTAGCTGGGACTACAGGCATGTGCCACCATGCCCGGCTACTTTTTTCTATATATATTTTAGTTGGCCAATTAATTTCTTTCTATTTATAGTAGAGATGGGGTCTCGCTCTTGCTCAGGCTGGTCTCGAACTCCTGAGCTCAAACGATCCGCCCACCTCGGCCTCCCAGAGAGCTAGGATTACAGGCTTGAGCCACCGCGCCCGGCCAGTACATGCTGATTTAAAGGTAACATAGGAAGTAAACTATATACCTGTAATTTGGAATATGTGAATATTATGGGTACAGCTGTGCCCTGTCAGCTCTAATAGATTCTAGAACCAAGCAAATACCACCTTCTTGTCAGAAACATATGGAGTGAGAAACATTCCTTCTGGTTTTTTTTTAAAACAACCCTTGAACACCCAAGTAATACCAAAAAGTGATAATGATTCCTTTGAGTGAATGAATATATTCTACCATTTTTATAAAAGATTCATTAGAAAATATATTATTTCTTTGTAACTGTCATTAATATTTTGACATTTTCTTTTCTGATTTTTAATTATGGGTACATAGTAGTTATATATCTTTATAAGGGTATATATGATGTTTTGATACAGGCATACAATGTGAATTAATCAAAGCAGGGTAATTGGGGTATCAGTCATCTCAGGCATTTAACATTTCTTTGTGTTAGGAACATTCCAATTCCACCCTTTTAGTTCTTTTAAAGTTTACCCTAGTATTTTGACATTTATTATTCAAAATAAAGCAGATACATACATTAATAATATCTGATGCCAATAAGGCTAGGTTTGTCTTTTGAAAAAGGATAAATACTACTTTAAAAATAAAAGAAATAATTATTTGCAGGTAGAAATGGAGGAAGAAAGTATATTTGAAGAGCAATCCCATCATATAACCTATATTTTTATTACCGTTTATGTAATATGATGCCTTATTTTGGTTATGGTTTCAAATTTCTTTTATAAAATGTTCCAAAACAGGCCGGGCGCGGTGGCTCAAGCCTGTAATCCTAGCTCTCTGGGAGGCCGAGGTGGGCGGATCGTTTGAGCTCAGGAGTTCGAGACCAGCCTGAGCAAGAGCGAGACCCCATCTCTACTATAAATAGAAAGAAATTAATTGGCCAACTAATATATATAGAAAAAATTAGCCAGGCATGGTGGCGCATGCCTGTAGTCCCAGCTACTCGGGAGGCTGAGGCAGCAGGATTGCTTGAGCCCAGGAGTTTGAGGTTGCTGTGAGCTAGGCTGACGCCAAGGCACTCACTCTAGCCTGGGCAATAAAGTGAAACTCTGTCTCA